>JAZKJV010009996.1:0-585400 GCA_037367405.1 Ottelia alismoides | reverse complement strand
CTAAGTATAGAAGACTGACAAAAAGGGGAGACACCTTTTCGGTAGAAAAAGAAGACAGAAAAGGAAAAGAAGAAAAGTAGAAAATAAGAAAAGAAGAAAAGAGATCAGAAGATAGAAGAATAAATATGAACAACTCGGGATGCACATCACCCCTACACTTAAGATAAAGTGCATCCTAAATGTAGCAATTATGAAGGGGATGACATCTTGTCGGTGGAGTAAGAGAGGAAAGAAGGAAAGGAAGAAAAGAAGAAAAGAAAAAAAGTCATTAAAAATGTTTTGATTTGCTTTGTCTTCTACTATCACTTTGGAGGTATTCAGTTCATTATCATAGATCACTTGAACGCAGTCAACGATAGACATAAATGTGTCATGTTCCAGATAAGGCTTCAGAAGTGGTCCATTGACCACGAATGGCTATGCGTAAGTTGACAATCCAGATATCATTATACTTTCATTGTTACACACATGCTTTACTATAAACGCCCAGTCCATTTGCTCTTCAGCTTCCTTGGAAAGATCTTCAGTTTTGCATCGAAAAACCACACCTTCTGACCCGGCTTGAAGGATTTGCGGTGGATATGCTTGTCATGCCATGTTTTGATCTTCTCCTTGTACATCAGGCTATTATTGTATGCATAATCTATGAATTCCAATAATCAGTTCAGTCCACTTTTCGGTTCTTTTAGGCTTTCTCGGAATCCAAATTGCTAATATCGATGGCCCATAAAGATTTATGAATTAAGTCAACGGCAAATGACATGGCTTGCCATACATAATGCGGTAGGGAAACATTCCTAAGGGTGACTTGTACACGGTTAGGTAGTCTCAAAGAACTAAATCAAGCAGCTGAGACCAGTTCTGCGATCTGGACGCACAAGCTTCTGTAGAATTGTCTTTATCTCCCTATTTGAACATTCAGCTAAGCCATTGGGACTATGGGTGATATGGTAAAGCAACATGATGTTCGATACAGAACTCTTGAGTTAGCTTCTTCACCTTTCTGATTATGAATGGCTACCCCCATTTGATATGAGAATTTTGGGAATCCCGAACCGTGCGATGATGTAATCTCTTAAGAATCGATAGGAAGTACGACTATCGGCGGTTCGGGAGGGAATAGCCTCCACCCAGCGACTCACATAGTCGAAAGCAAGTAGAATTTATTCATAGCCCTGACTATTTGGAAATGGGCCCATAAAGTCGATACCCCATGCGTCGAAGATGTCTGATATCTGAATGAACTTCAAAGGCATCGTGTCTTTCATCCCTATGATTCCGCCCGTTTCTGGAGTCAGTGCAGCACTTTACATAATCTTCTGCATTTTTGAATAATGTAGAGCACCAAAGACCACTCTAAGGAACCTCTGTTGCTGTTTGTCTGCCTGAATGGTGTCCTCCATATTCTTGATCATGGCAAAGTGCAAGGACACTAGGAACTTCCTCCTGAGGGATACACCTCCTCCAGATGCAATATGCCCCCTCATTGAATAGATATGGATCCTCCCAATGATAGAAATAGATTTTAGACAAGAATTTGTCTACTGTTAGCTTCGGCCAATCTTGTGGGGTTCTCTTGGTCACAAGATAATTCACAATATCGACATACCATGGGAGTGAGGTAACCGACAAAATTACCTCATCTGGAAAGGTTTCTGTGATCGATTACAAGTTCAGCTCAGGAGATTCAGGTTCAAGAAGACTAGATAAGTTGTCGGTCACCATATTCTTAACTCCAGGTTTATCTCTGATTTCAAGGTCAAATTCCTGGAGGAGAAGGATCCACCGGATGAGACGTGGTTTGGCGTCCTTCTTCTGCTATAAGTACCGGATGGCCGAATGATCTATATAAATAATAACTTTGGACCTGAGGAGATGAGATCTGAAATTTTCCAAGGCAAAGACTACCGCTAGCAGCTCCTTTTCGGTGACTGTGTAGTTTCTTTGGGCCTCATCGAGCGTTCGACTAGCTAGTGAATTGCAAATGGCACAATGTCTTTCCTCTGTCCGAGCACAGCACTGATGGCATAATTTGACGCATCTATCATTATCTCAAACGGTTGTGTCCAAATCAATGGCTGTAAGATAGGGGCCTGAGTAATAAGTTCCTTCAATTGATTGAAGGCAAGGAGTAGGCGGTCATCCATAATGAAATCATTCTCCTTGCCTAGCAATTCATTCAATAGTATGGCCAACTTGCTGAAATCTTTCATAAACCGTCGATAAAGACCAACATGGCCCAAGAATGCCCAAACCTACTTAATGGTTGTGGGTGGCTCTAGCTTTGAAATTACCTCCACCTTTGCCGGGTCAACCTCCATGCGACATTCAGAAACAATGTGACCCAGCATAATTCCTTCAGTCACCATGAAGTTGCTTTTCTCCCACGAGAGCACCAGATTCACTTCACAGCACCTCCGTAAGACTCGGTCTAGATAGTCAAGGCATTGGTCAAAAGAATCCCCGTAGATCGATAAATCGTCCATAAAGTCCTCGAGAAAATTGCCCACCATATCGGCGAAAACTGCAAGCATACACCTTTGAAATGTGACTGGGGAATTGCAGAGCCCGAATGGCATTCGTCTGATACCAAAGGGACATGTGAACGTGGTCTTCTCTTGGTCTTCAAGGGCTATAGCAACTTGATTATACCCAGAGTATCCATCCAAGAAGCAGAAGTATTCCTTCGTGGCCAATCTCTCAAGAATCTGGTCGATGAAGGGTAACAGAAAGTGGTCCTTCTTGGAGGCAAGATTAAGTCTTCTATAGTCTACGCACACTCACCAAGAAGTGGGTACTCTGGTCACTATCTCCCTCTCCTTTATCGTTCTTTACGATGGTGATCCCTGATTTCTTTGGCACTACTTGAAGAGGGCTCACCCATTTGCTATCGGAGATGGGATAAATGAATACTGCATCACACCATTTCTGAATTTCTTTCATAACAACCTCCTGCAGGTTTGGATTGATTCTTCTCTGAAATTCTCGGGAGGGTTTGCTATCTTCTCCAAGGAATATGCGATGTGAGCATAATGACGGATTGACCCCATGGAGATTCGAAGTTTTCCAGCCTATTGCCTTGCGGTTACGTTCAAGAACCTGCATCAGACGAGATTCATGGTCTTCGGTCAGATGCGCATTGATGATGACCAGGTACATGTTTGGTTCACCCGCAAGGAACCATATTTCATATTGGAGGGCAATTGCCTCAGCTCGGGCAGAGTCAGAGCAGTTTCAGTGCTGACTTCAGCTATTAGAGCAGATGGTGGTTCTTTCATCTGTTCAATGTCCATCATGCATTATTCGGCTTCGATATCAAAATGTTCACAAAATTTTTCAATAATTTTTTCTTCATTGCAGGATTCATCCATACTCTATCCTTGGTCTTGAAGGCACATCTTCCCCACAGGGATTTCATCAAGTGTATCAGCATGAACCTCATCTTGATCGATAAGAGAAAATTCGACTACGTTCTCCCATCTCTCCTCAGGGCAGAGGAGTTCATGGATATTATTGTGATCCATAAAGAGGTTGGGGTCTTGAATTTCTGCCAAATTGTCGCAATCTTCGGAATGATCGATCACCCTTACATACACTGCAGATGTTCCCTTTAGTGTTCTGGTATCAGACAAGGTCTCTATCTTCATTTTTCTATCGTTGGAGTCGAAGATGATCTCTCCAGTACCATAGTTCACCGTTGCATTGGTTGTTCGTAGGAATGGTCGTCCGAGTATGATCGGGGTAAGGAGAAAAGGTGTGAAGATGTCCATATCTAGCACAACAAAATCGGTAGGGAACTGCATTCCTTGGACTATGACAATTACATCTTCCAACAACCCTCTGTGCTGCTTAATGGATTTGTTTGCGAATTGCAGAATCATCTTTATGGGTTTGAGTGGTCCTAACCCAAATTTTGTGAGCAGTGAGGTCGGCATTAAGTTGACAAAAGACCCGCTGTTGAGCAAAGTGCGTTCGAACTCCTGGTTGAACATCTGACAGCGAACAAAAGGTGCTCTCTTATCTGGCTTCTTATCTAGGAGGTTGCCGATAGCATTGACTGTGTCCATTGTAAGAAATATGCTTTTCAGACTTGCCACCTTTGCTTCTGGAGTTGCGAGGATGAGGCCTACACCTATTTATACATGCATCTTTCAATCCTTTCTTCACAGCGGGCATGTACTCAAGGGATTTCATTAATGGCATGTTCAAGACCAATTTCTGGATAATTTCTATAATGGCAGGATCAGACAAACATTTTTCAAATTTTTCATTTTTTTTCTTTTCGTTGCTTCTGGAAAAGGTATATTTACAGAATCTTCAATAATGTCATTCAAAATTGTGTCAATGCCATTGTTCAGAGGTAGCTGGAAAAAAGGTATAGAATCATCTACAATGTGTACACCAAAAACCGTAGGCTCGACTTCTGGTGCTGGCATTAGCTTCACTGCATGTTCAAGATTCTTCAAGGCTAGAACTGGTTCTGTACTATGTATAGGCATCTCCCAATGCTGGCATGTCTCCACCGAGGCTACTGTTATCTTTTTATATTTTTATTTTCTTTATTTTTTCGTGATTTTTTGTGGGTGGTGCTACTCTAAAATACTCCTTGCCCCTTGTATTTGTTGGACTGACAAATCCCCGTCAGATGCAAAATGCTTTCCCATCGTCGTCGCCGAAGGCTGGAGTGTCCTACCGCTCTTGAGAGTAACAACATTAGATAAAAAGCAATTTAATTCCCCTGAATTGGGTTGGACACTACTGGCTACCTGCTCCTTGCGTCGAAAATTATTTGGGTTAGCTTCGACCTGAGCAGGAATGGTTGTTTTCGCAGCCGTCAGGTCGTCGATCTTCTGGTTCATCTCAGCCATGTTTTTCATTAACTTTTCAAGACAATCAAGGGATGGGTTGACCAGCACAATCTCAGAAGATTCCCCCTGTTGGGGTTTCGGATGTTGATATGGCTGACGAGATTGTGGTTGGTACCCTTGTGAAAACTGGTGAGGAGGAGGGTTGTAGGAATACTACGAGTTCTGATGTGGATACTGGGCAGCCAGCTGCTGATGGTTTCCTTGATTGCGATATCCGGACTACTGAGGACCATTCTGATAGTTCTTCCTCCAGGTGTTACCCTATGATGGAGGTTGTTGCTGATATGGGGGCTGGAATGGTCTCCCACCCTGCTGCTGCTAGTGATAGGGCCGGTTGCCCATGTTCTGACCAAGAGAATGTCCTTGAGGACAGGTCAGTTGTGCTTCATTACTCCAGACACCATTGATTTCCTGGATCAGCGATGGAGGTGGAGAGAACTGATCGAAATAAGTTGGCTGGGGCTCAGGTTGATATACAACCATCTATGATTGGGACTGCGGAGGCTGCTCCGGAACCTGCACGTAGTATACGTGCTGAATAGGTTGGGGCGGCAGTGGACTTGACTGAGGCATTTGGTTTGGTGATTTCTCATTCTTCTCAGCAGATGTCTCGGTAGTGGAAAACATAGAGTTGCACATGTTGGCATTCAAAGATCAGACTAGCTGCTCCGACTGCTAGGAAATCAGGTCGGCTTTTCCAAGCCCTGGGTCCTCTTCTCATTCACTGATAATTTTTCGAGGTCCTGCGACCTATTTTCTATGATGTCTACCTTGGACAGGTGGCTCCCTATGATATTCAGGTTGGAACTCTCGACCTTGTCCTCGGCATGAGTGGCCATGTTCACTGGCTTGCAGATGGTGGTTGGCATCTTCATGTAACCGCACGACGAGGATTAAGCGGCTTCTCCTTTAGGCATTTCCTCAAAGATATTCCAAACAACGTCCTCGTCCTTATTGAAGTGAGAACCACCGTAAGCGGCATTAACGAGCTTTTGTCTTTCTAGCGTCAGGCCACAAAAGAAATGTCACACGAGACTAGTCTTTGGAATCTCGTGGTAGGGACACTTTTTCCTATAGATCCTTGAATCTTTCCCCACGATTCATGTACTATCTCATGGGGTTGCTGGTAAAAACTTGAGATGCGAGCGCGCATCTGATTCAGATGACTGAGAGGGTAAGAATTTGTTGAGAAATGCAGACTTTAATTCCTCCCAGGTCGTGACTCCTTGCCCAAGTGATCGACCCAATAGAAGGCCTTATCCTGTAAACTGAAGGGAAAAGCAGTCATATTGACTACCCCCAATGGAATACCGGGGTAGGGAGCAGTGGAACAGATGCGACTGGACTTCTTAAGATGGATATATGGTTCCTCAGTGGTGTTCCATGGAATGTGGGAAGTAGGGACAGAAACTGCGGCTTCAGCTCGAAGTGGGCGTGAATTTGTGGAATTTGGAATCTACTCAGTGATGCGGCCCGTTCTAGGATTGTATGTCTATTTCAATGTTAGCTTTGGTGGTGGTGGTCCATTGTCCCTTCCCTCGAAATTTGGTCCACCCACTGAAAAATTCATCTCCAGCACCTTCTAGATTGAACTCTTGATCTGGATCTGGTCCATCCTCTCTTCTACCATCTCTTGCATCAGCCCTCCTCCTCAGATCATTCAGCATATCTTGGAAGGCAGTATGGGCCAAGGCTTGGTTAGTTAGTTGCTGCTGGATGCTTGTATGGATGCAAGCAGCTGACTTTTAACCTCATTCTGAGTTGTGTATTGTCCTTCCCCCTAATTAACTTCTTCTTCGGGTTGGGGCTGCGGTCCCTTTCCTTCTCCACCAGCCATCATAGATCTGCTTGAATTTCGGGCTCAAAATCAGGTTCTTGGTCTGCACATGGAAGAATACCTCGATCAGTCTGAATTGCAGCACCATATGCAGAGAAGTGTTCTGTGTTAAGGTCAACACAGAATTTTGTTAAGGATGGCGATCTATAAGGAGTAAAATCAATGGCCATCCAAAACGGACATAGTTCAGGGCAAGAGTGATCTCAGTTTATTGAAGAAGGCGGGAGTCGGGAGATCAGTTCACAGAATTCGAATCAGGTTCTCGAGAATCGCCCCAAATTATTGGATAAGGTGAGCGTATGGAAGTGATGTGGGTGTCGATGGAGTCTCAACTAAGCTACATATTCATCGCCATCTCAGAGGTCAAGGAGATGGTTGATGTGGATGAAAGATATGGAGGTCAACGAGAAACAAAAGGAGTGCAAAACAGTAGAATGGCTCACAGTGAGCAAGGGTCAACAAGAAATAAGAGCAAAATTGCTCTAGTACATGATGTTTTTGATCTTGAACTTAATAAAACTAATCAATCAAAGCTCAAAATAATGGATTCACCAATTCGACCCGTGAAGCCGTGAAGGTTCAGCAGTTATCTTTGTTGGTTTTAGATTTGATTTTAGGTAATTAATCTTTGCACGAGTCCTTAGAGCGCTACGCTTATAGGAGCGAGATTAATGTTAGAAAAATATCACGTACTTGTCCTCCTCTTTTGTAACATGTAGCCTGCACTTTTTAAGGTCCTTGTAACCTGGATCCCTACTCAGCCAAAGAAATAGAGGGAGGAAGACGATAGGTGAAACCAATACTTCGGATCTCGCTTACAATGGAATCACCCGTGAGCGTGCGAGAACCTACTCAGATGTTGGACGATGAGACAAACACCCCTGTGAAGGCGTGGCCTATGGTCAATATTTCATACAAGGTCAATGCTCTGCACAATGGAGAGCATCATTGTTGACCAAGCCCTACTCTCCTACGTACGATAGAAGCGCAAATACTTCTAAAATCCAAGCGATACACAAGGCAACCACAGACTGGGTTTTGGGTTCTAATCCTTATGAAGCTGCTATCTCACTTGGAAGGAAACCATCCTATGCAACCTGAAAACAAATGAGGGCTTTGATCAACCAAGGCAATGAGTCCAATTAGTCAATTTTATTTAGGTCAAGTATTTTTAGCAGATCTCTTTTTAATTTTTTGGTGTTATCACTTACTTTGAGTAGATTCAATACAAGCGCCTAATGTTTTCGTATTTACTTTAATTCCTATTTGATCCAAAAACTGAGGGAGAAGGGCAGAAAAGAAATGCAAGGTGACACTAAGATGGAAATCTCACCTCAGTGCCTAAATGATAAATGCTCAGTTAGAAGATTGACAATGCCTCCCAGCTCTCTCGATGCGGGATGCAAAATATGAATTTATAAACCTATACTAAATGCTGATATGCACACGGAAATCATCATAAGCAGGCAATTGTTATATGTGAAGAACCAAATGTTAAGTACTCAAAATGAAATAAGTCTGGTCTCTGATGTCGATCGATGCCTGCCACAACGGGTCCTGCAAGCGTTGTATATGACCTCTCTCAGCACGCGGTTTCAAGAATGACTAATCTAGCAATTAATTAATTCTAAGTCCAAACGTAAAGACTATAGGTGCATGAAAAATAGTTAGGTTTTTGTCCTTAGACTATACGATCAATCAAGCCTAAAAATAAGGGCTCATTCCACAAAACAAACAGAAAAGAAGGGTAGAAAGCTCAAATCGTGAGAAACAAAGGAAAATAATGCGATGAAAGCTCGGAAAACCACGGTGAGCTCCCAAGTGAACAAACACTTGGAACTCGGGCCCGAGAGTCCAAAGTCCTGGGTACCTGTATTATTACAAATTAATAATCAAATAAATCTCTCTCTCTCTCACAAAAGCAAAAAATCCAAACTATCCTCTCTGTTTGTCAAGAGCCTCCTGCTCTCTCCTGCCGACTAAGGTAGAATAGCTGACTCCGCTTCCCAAGGTTGTGCAGAATCACCTAAACGATCCTCTTCGGTCCGTGGTCCCTCGCAAGAAGACAAGAAAGAGATGTCGGGCAGTTCAAAATTATTAGTCAAACAAAGAGAGATAATAAAAAATAGCTAAGCAAGTAAAAGAGATAAAATCTACTCTACAAGACGATGCTCCCCGGCAACGGTGCCATTTAAAAAACAAAAAGATGGGAGTCGCTAAATAATGGCATGACAAATCAGGCTCACTGTCGCTGAGGCGACTGCTCGAATCCTCTCATTATTCAACAATTAACCCACACAAGTAATTAAGCAATTAAGAGCAAGAGTTAAAATTTATTATACCCTACTAAGAATGTATAATGGCAACAAAGTAGGGGTCGAACATAGGAAGCAAAGGAGTAGAGCAGGTAGGATATGAATCAAAACAACAATTATCTCTCAAACACTTAGCTAAGTTGCAATTTTTTGTGGGTTTCTAATTAATCTTCTTAATAATTTTTTTATATTTTTTGATTTTTTAATTATCCAATTTTGTATTTTCTTTTTATATTTTTATATAATTTTATATTTCCTTTTTCCTTTGAATTAGAGAATAAGCTATATATATTCAGAATATAAGCTAGGGTTAATATAAAAATTAACAAAAATAATAGAAAATGAGAAAATAAAATATTTTTGGGTTTTTAATGTTTTTTCACTATTTTTGAGTTTTTTAAAGATTTTTTGCTAATTTATTTATATTTTGAAAGTCAAAAATACACAAAATCAGGGTTAAAATAAATAACCTAAATTAAAATGGAGATGAAAATTAATAAAAAAATAGCAAAAATTCACCAAATTAATTTTAAAATAAAGATAATAATAAAAATAAAAATAAAAAACAAAAACTATATTTTTGGGGTTTATTAAGATTTTTTTATTTTTATAAAGCTTTTTAGGATTTTTCTATTTTTTGGATTTCCTTTTATATTTTTAGTGATTTTTGATCTGAAAGTCTAATATACATAAATAAATAAAATATATTTTTTGAGAATTTTTCAAAAAGTTTTTATATTTTTTATGTATTTTATAATGCAAACAGGGACAAAAAGGCACATTTTCTATTTTTTATAAATAATAAATCGCTTTAAAGGCAAAATAAAAATTTTGGCATGGAAATACAATGCAACAAAAAGTTGTGTCTACTTTTGGGGATTTTTTTGAGTTAATTTTCTATTTAAAATAAATACAATCAATAAAGAGAAACTACACTACTAGCAAGGGCATATATGTAAATACTAAGAAATCCAGGGGCCAAAGTGTAATTTTTACAAAAAATATTATAACTGTGTATTCAACTTTTTGGACCAAATATAAAATTCGATCCCGGTGAGGGCCTCTCTGCAAAAACTTCAAAATCACGTGCGTAAACACATGCTCTACTAGCGAGGACATGTTTGTAATATCCAAAAGTTAAGGGGGCAATTTGTAATTTCCATAAAAAGTTAACACTGAATAAAAATGTTCATCGGCTAAACAGAAATAAATGGACTCCCAGGGGTCCCGACGCAAAAAGCCCCCTCACGTGAAGCGTCACGCGTGGTGGTTTGGCATGGATTGGAAGATAAATACTATAGAACTTGGAGGGCTTAGTGAAAATTACAAAAGAAATTTAAACCGCAGATGAATGTTTTTGTCCTGATATTTAGATTTAAAATTTACGAGGGCAAGATTGCAAAATACCCACACAAGAGCTCGATTCGACGACGCTTGATGATCCACTTGACACGTGTCGTCGATCGGACGACTGATACCCTTCGCAGCGACCGGCCAAGATTATATCCTCAGGATGAGATCGACGGTGCTGGTGAAGTTTGATCAGATGGCGGCTGGCAGAACTGGACGACCGTTCTTGATCCTACAGCGGATAGAGGCGGTGGAGGAACGGGGGAAGAACCGCCGGCGAGGCGAGTTTTCCCTGTCAAGATCTTCCTCCTCTGACCTACGCTGAAGCTCCAAGATGGCCGAATCGCTTCCTGCGAGAGTGCTCCAGGTGCTGGTGGCTAGTGACTCCTCTCAGTAGAGAAGTAATCTGATCTCGGTCCAAATGTTGGACATTGATCTGAATGTGATTCAGATGCAATGAGATGATTAGATTTGCGGTCTTGATTTAATCAAGCATCTATGGGAGGCCCAAGATCTGGAATTGAGATATGATCTCAATATCCAAGTCACTATACGTGGAACAATACAATCGCCATGTCCTTATCTCCAAGTATCCGCAGAGAAAGAGCATTATCCTTGAAAGAGTTCATGGATAATTTCATTGTTGATATATGTATCCAAGCATCGAAAAAATTGATAATTAAATGTGATTTAATTATCACGGATATATCTAAGATAATTAAATGTGATTTAGTTGTTAAAGATATTAATAATGTGAATGTGATTCCTGAGAAAAGAGATCCATGATGATTAAATGTGATTTAATTATCATGGATATGATTATGGATAGCATTATCCGTATTAATCATATATATTATAGATGTGATTTATAATATATTAGATAGAGCATATTGTGTTTTATATTTGTGATTAATTTTTAATGTGAATTGGATTTACATTGAACGATTATTTGAAAATATAATTACATTAGTTTTGGGTTGTGAATGAGATTCACATTTTTTCATTGGCTTGATTGATATTTTCCAAAAGGTAATTTGGAATTTTTTTTGTGAAAATTATTTTGGCAAGAGTTATAGGAGATATCATGAGATAATGAGATCTCATGATATATCAATGAGATTGACCAAGTCCCCTCTAATAAGAGAGGACGGCTACAACTCCTCTAGAGGAGTAGAGTAGTCGTCCCCCCTTTTTTAGGAGAGGACCATGGTCTTCTCATTATCCTATCTCTAGTCTAAAGTGATTTAATTTGTGATTAATTATATTGATTTATCAATGATAATTAATTTGAATTAAATCACTTGTTGTGTTTTACCAACAACAATCCTAGCCGTTGAAAGGGACACAATCAATCTCATCCGTTGATTGTGTGTTGGCCATGGATTGGGATCCATGGACTCCCAAAACCATATATAAGAAGAGGCACCCCTTGCTCTTCAAGATACTCGACATCAAGAATGCTCTCTCTCTTTCTCTCTACACGCCCATTCTCTCTATCTCTCATGTGGTCGTCCACTATGGATGCCCTAGAGAGATCCTCCATCGCCGCAACATCGTCGTTATGATGCCCGATAGTTTGCTCGTGGATCTCCGCCTACTTCGACGTGCCTTGCTCGTGAAGAAGATGGCGTATCTCGTTTGTCGAGATCAGGAGATCCGTGGCTTGGATGATCAACTTGGATTGCGAGAACACGCATCTCATCCACGCGCTCGCAAACGACTCATCTGTCGGATCAGACTCGAGACAGGAGGTATCTTTGTTTAGAGTCGATCGCAATCACGCTTAAAGTGGTAATCATGTTACTTGTTTGTGGTTTAGACGAAACGATCTGAGAAGTGTTCTTGGATCATGTGGTTTTGTCACACAGAAAAATTTAATTTCTGCTGCATCGAGCGACTAGTGCAACTAGTCACTCCCGATCGCATTCGAAATGATCATCACACTTCCGTGATACGCTTGAGGATTTTTCCCGTATCCTTCAAGTGGTATCAGAGCCAGGTTGTCGAATGGTTTGGATTAGATCCATGAACCTACGAAGATTCGGGCTCGTTTGGGTTCGTGAAGATTTTAGCATTTGAATTTTCGCAGCCCTGTCTTGTGATAAAATTTCGGCCCTGTTTAAAATGTTAATGTTCCCCATTACCTAAGGAAACAGTCGGATTTGAGTTTGCTTTGGATTCCGTTTTCTCAAGATATGATCGTTTATTGAACATATATCCACTGTTTCGGGGATGGCAATTACAGACGTAATTAAGATGTTAATTACGGTTTTAAAACGCCTGGAAATGCATGTTTATCATATGGTTTCATTTTTAAATCAAGATGTCAATCTCTGGAAATTTATTTTGCTTAGTTTGGATTTAAAATGAATGAGATATGCTAATTTTAGTTAGTGAGGGTCACTGCTGGAAATTGCATCATTATCATGAACCTTGTTATTATCATTCAAATAAATTAATGAAAATTAATTGTTAATTTTATGAAAGGATTCTTGATAAATATTTGTGAAATATTTAAAGATGATACTTATTTCCTTGAATGACATTGCATTAACCAAAATGATAAGATAGTTGATCTTGATCACAATTGGTTAATATGAAATTTCCAACAAACATTGTTTTTCATGAAAACTCTAGTTTATCCTACAATAGTTGTAGGATAACTTTTACATGCAAAACCTTATTGCTTGAATAGGATTGGGGATTTATTTAGCAAATTTCCTTGTAATATTATCAAAATGGGTTTGATGAATATTATATGGTACAATTTCGGTTGAAAGACCGATGATCATCTCAAATACAAAGTAATTGACTCGGCATTGCTTTTTTCAGAGGCGGATATGGGTCTAGTCAGGGGTCGCTGGGGTAGCGGATCGCACCGGTTGCGGTCCGTCCCACTCCCGCCGGTACTGGCCATGACAGCGGGTAGGGAACGAATGATGCCTAAGAGATCATGATGTATTTTCTAATTATTAAAATTCGAAATAATACGTATTTGAGATAATATTGTAATTCAAGTAACAATTAAGAATGTTTGTTGGATATTAATTGGATCATTAATTTAATATAATTAGATTAATTGGAATCCCATTAAAATTAAACACATTATTATGAATAGAGTTGTTATTTCCCTTGGAAAAATTAATCATAAAGAATGTGATTCATAATGAATAATTAGAATTTGAATATGATATGGAGGATCACATAAATGACATCCATGGTCTCCCATCAAGGCGAAGGGTTCCGTCGCTAGATATTGTATGTAGGAAACGCCTGTCCGAAGTGACAGCTCCTACATACAACCCATTTGGATCGGGCTTTTCGCTTCTCGAAAGAGTAAGGCTGTATACGTTGTGACCCCAATATTGGGTCCTCATATTATTGTGGCGATATTAGATTGCGTATAGCGAGTATTAAGCTTGTTGACAGTTGGTTTAATTAATGACGGGTCAACATCACCTTAGGGGTGGTGGGCCCGGGTATTAAAGATCGAATTGGGAGATGCACGTTGGACTTGCAAGGTGGGATGTGTTCCCGCTTCTTTTTATTGGAGTCACAGGTTCTCATATTATTGGGATGTGACAAAGATAAGGAAGGAGATCCCAGATCTTGCTTGAGATATAATGGTAAGTATATCTCTTACATTAAAAGTGATTAAGGGAATGAACTTTCAGTGTTGACAAGGCAGGACAACTTTGATATAAAAACTCCTAAATTAAAGTAAAATATGTATATATACATATAAATATATATACACTTATACAAATTTCTTATTTTAGATAATCCTTCATTAAATTCACTCAATGTTATACTCAGTAATAACCAGTAAAATATCATGGATTGGACTCATGATCCAGATATTGTACTTGCAGTTGGATACATATTGTATGTGATTGGAATGTGCAAGTTTCCTCATAATAATGAGGAGTGACAATTAAATAGACAATAGATCTACAACCCTAGGGTTTGTATGTCTCTATAGTCTTGATTTCATCGAATGTACTTTGGAAGTGACATGTTGATGATGATCGCAATTGTCAAATTAATCCTTATAAAATCTAGGAAGATATTCTGGCATACATATGTGCTCTCAACATTTAAATCATGAATGACATGGTTCACTACATCATGCAGAATGGTAGCTCTATAAGAGATGATGTATTCAAATTTTTGAATACCTACCTGAACCAATGTTTTAAGAGTCTAGATGGATGTAGACATGATGAATGTCATCATTCTACTGTCTATACTCAGTCATTCATGAAGCTTCATAATATTCATATTGTATGAATTTAATGAAGCACGTATAAATGTTGAAATGCTCTTACATTGAATTCTTTTGAGTTTAACATAAGAGATCCTTAGTCTTAAGCAATTGTTGTTTATAGATGAAGGGCATGCAGTGGAAGCATGGGTCAGACCTGAGTAGGAAGGAAAGTCAAAGAGTTGACCTACTTCTGTGACTTCCATATGACATCCAAAGAGTTGGATGAATGCCAATACTACAATAAGTTGGTGTGTTGATAGTATGACTATCAAGTCTGTCTAGAATCCTTAGAGAAGGACTCGAATAGAGAACCAGAATAATCTACATTTAATCATTGAAATTGACTTTCTTATATGATAAGATTAAAGTCTAATAATTGTATCTCAATCTTCTAACAACACTTGCAATGTGTTGCACGTGTTTTAGAAGACTAGAGAATTTGATCTTCAGGTTTAATAGTCATCTACACGGATTTTGATGTAGTTGTTGCAACAATCTCTATTGGATAAATGGACTTCATATTCTCAATGGGAGAGCCCTTAGTCTTAGAGAATGTCTCTATGACCTAGATATTAGAATGCACTCATCGTTTGTTTCTAAATGTTGGAAATAAACATGAATTCTGAGATAGAATTATCATAAAAGGTTATGATGGATATATTTCAGATAGTAATCTAACATCTAGTGGAATCCACAAAATTAGAAAATTAATGAATGGTTCATTAAGATTTCTAAAACTGAAAATTAAACCTTTAAAAGATCAATAGGAGGATGAAGATCATTTGACAATGATCTGGCATCAAGTTTTGGACATATGTCTATTAATGAGATCAATGGACTAGTAAGATATGAAACTTTAGAATGTCTAAAATTTCAAATCTTACATACTTGTGAATATAGTATTCAAAGCAAAATGTCCAATACACCCTTCTTTGGGAATGGTGTTAGATGTCGAGGTATTCAAGATCTCATACATATTGATGTATATGGATCATCTATATCATAATAAACATTATGGATATGTGATATCTATTGATGAGTATGTATGATATGAGATTTCTTCTCTTCACCTCATAAACCTTTGAAATGTTCAAAGATTTCATAATTTTGATTTGGAACCAAAATTTGAAGGAAGATGAAAATGAATTTGATCTAACCTAGGTAGCTTGTACCTGTTAGATAAAATTCAAAGAATGCCTTATGAATATATGAATATCATTTCTATTTCAATCCTCCTAACACATCTAAACTCAATAGAGTTGTAGGGAGATACAATTGGCTCATGTATGACATGATTTGATCAATGATGAATTTTAGCATAATTTCCTCTTAGTTTCCTAGTATATATGTAGTAGAGACTACATTATATATCCTTAATAAGATTCCATGCAAATAAGATGGAATCTAGCACTAGAGAATGCTTCTTCATTGGAAAAACAAAGGATGGTATTGGATACCTACTTTATAACCCTGAGATTCTTAAAGATCTCATCTCTGAGAATGTGATTCTTAGAGGATGACTCTCTTGAGAATCAAGATGAAAATGAAGTAAAGGAACTCATTTAATCTTGAGATGATAATGAGGCTCCTAAAACTAAAAAGATAATTAAAGATGAAACATTTATACCTCTTCAAATAAGTTTGAGGATGTATCACATGTGTCAGTTAAGTCTGACAATTATCGGACTTCATGTGATGAAACTCCTGAGGATCATGACATGGAAAGATGGATGTTAGCAACAAAAGTCTAAGGTAAACTTAATATACAAGTGTTGTATATGGACCCTCGAGGATCCACCTATAAGGGTAAAACCTGTAAGGTATAAATGGATCTTCAAGAGAAAGGGAACCTGATGAGAAGGTAGAGACCTTCAAAGCTCGGTTCGTAGTCATGAGCTACACACCGAAAGAGAAGACATTGCTTGAGATGAGACTTTCTCTTCAGTAACCATGCTTATACCCATCAGAATATTGCTAACTGTAGCTACACAACTTGGCTTTGACATCTTCGAGATGAAAGTCAAGATTGCATTCTTCTATGAATGCCTCTCTATGGATATTCACATGAAGTAGCCCCAGGGATTCATGGCTGAGGAAAGCAAAATGTGCAGGCTGAAGAATTCCATCTATGGACTCAAATAAGCTTCTTGTAGTTGGAGCATAAGATTTAATGAAATTATAGTTGTTATGATTTCAAATAAAATCTTGATGTACCATGTGAAGCTTAGTGGGAGTGCCACTGTGTTCATCGTGCTAAATGTAGATTAATATACTAATCAGTTGGAATGATATAAGGATGATAATGAGTGTTTTATGATATGTCTATTCCATACCTTGAGATGTGATCTCAAGGATACCTCTTAAATCTTAGTTCTGAAGATGTTCAGAAGCAAAGAAAAGAGGGTATTGGAACCGTGACATTTGTAGTACACCTTGGACATGTTCCATTCTTGGAAAATCCCAAGGAAGGCTTCCTTCCCTTAAGGTATGGTACTGACCTATCTGAAGGGACAACACCTCAAAGAGTTGACGAAGTGAATGCTAGAACTGCTTGCACTTGTGCATCAGTTACGAGAAGCTGAGTGTATGCTAGATCTGTACAAAAGCCAGATATTTGCCATGTAGTGGGAGTAGTAAAATGCTTCTAATTCTACTATGGAGAGAAAACACTTGATCGAAGTAATAACAAAATCTTCATAGTTGACAAGATTTTTGAGATAGTGATCTTAAAGTCTTATCTTCAAAAACTTAAGACTTTATAGATTGAGATCTAAAAGGTCTTAACTATAGATGCCTTAGGAGATAGAGATCTCCAAGAATAAGGATATTCTGATAAGGATTATGGAAATACTGGTTATAATAATTATTGAGCAATAGTGTCAAGGACACTATAACTGCTTTGACTAGATTGAGTATTGGTTGCATAAGATGCAACATTCACATTGGATGCGAGCACTATTACTGGGGGATATGCAAGCACCGTAAAAGGACTTGGCATAGTCTCTCGGGAATAGAGTGATTAATCAGTTTACCTAGTTATTTTCTAAATAGCCTATGTTTGTCACATGAGTTTGGGTCTAAATGATTAGCCCATTAATGATTCTTTGGGCTAATGGGAGATTGTTGGACATGCGAGCCCACAGCGAGCCATTATGCAATAAATGTTATTGCGAATGTCATTCCATGATCTGAAATTAAGAATAAATAATTTGCATAATAGTTTCCTTAGTACAATTAGGGTTATGTACCATGTTCATCTTAATGATCATATAGTTGTTGATTCAATTATTGAATCATAGAGGCTGGTGCTTGGATGAATATCTAAAGAGTTAGATTGAGGACTCATCAAGCACCGTCAAATGATTATTAAGAGATGATCTCTAGACTGAGTAGGAGATGGCAATCCTTTCTCACATAAGCTTATATCTGACCGACCTCTTGATGCAAGTCCTCTGCATAGGAGTAGAGATTCAGAGGTGTTGGATTAGTTAGGTCAAAGAGTTGACTTAACGAGATCGAGATAACCGAAGTCCTATATCGTATGCTGTCACGATACAGGAATGCATCCTCTGACCAGAGACAGATGTGTCACTATATGCCTGAGTATGTACATTTGGCGGACCAATAGGTTGATGACCTAGCCAAGGTCTATACACCGGCGCGCTGGTGTGCATATAAGGGCATATGAGTAATACGATCTCTCAAAGGGATCATACATGTTCATTACTGAACCGGAAGACATGAGCTCACTCATGAGATATTGGGAAGAATCAAATTCCGTGTGTACGGTCGTCTCTCTTTGGAAGCTTGACTGAATTTGTAGGTTTGATATATACTTTTAACAAGTATATGATCAAGACCTAGGTATGATATATGCTTTTGAAAAGTATATGATCCCAATGATCAAATGATAAACTTACTGATAAAACCCTGAAGTAGACAGTATAAAGTTGATCTAATACTTCGGGTTTATTCTTAGTCTTCCAGTATGCAGGATGTACAGGTATTGGGAATACCTGAGGGTGATGTGATCATAAACGATTGTAAAACCATGACGCTTCCATTCCTAGGGAGTGATGAAAGGGGTCTAGATTTTAGTGACTCCTCTCAGCAGAGAAGTAATCTGATCTTGGTCCAAATGTTGGACACTGATCTGAATGTGATTTAGATGCAATGAGAAGATTAGATTTGCGATCTTGATTTAATCAAGCATCTATGGGAGGTACAAGATCTGGATTTGAGATATGATATCAATATCCAAGTCACTATGTGTGGAACAATACAATCGCCATGTCCTTATCTCCAAGTATCCGCAGAGAAAGCACAATATCCTTGAAAGAGTTCATGGATAATTTCATTGTTGATATATGTATCCAAGCATCGAGAAAATTGATAATTAAATGTGATTTAATTATCATAGATAATATGAATTTGATTCATACTATAAGGAGAGATATCTAAGATAAGTAAATGTGATTTAATTATCAAAGATATGAATAATGTGAATGTGATTCATGAGAAAAGTGATTCAATATGATTAAATGTGATTTAATTATCATGGATATGAATATGGATAGCACTATCTGTATTAATCAAATATATTATAAATGTGATTTATAATATATTAGAGAGAGCATATTGTGTTTTATATTTGTTGATTAATTGTTAATGTGAATTGGATTTACATTGAACGATTAATTGAAAATATAATTACATTTAGTTTTGGGTTGTGAATGAGATTCACGTTTTTTCAATGGCTTGATTGATATTTTCCAAAAGGTAATTTGGAATTATTTTTTGTGAAAGTTATTTTGACAAGAGTTATAGGAGATATCATGAGATAATGAGATCTCGTGATATATCAATGAGATTGACCAAGTCCCCTCTAATAAGAGAGGACGGCTACAACTCCTCTAGTGGAGTAGAGTAGCCGTCCCCCCTTTTTAGGAGAGGACCATGGTCTTCTCATTATCCTATCTCTAGTCAAAAGTGATTTAATTTGAGATTAATTATATTAATTTATCAATGATAATTAATTTGAATTAAATCACTTGTTGTTGTGTTTTACCAACAACAATCCTAGTCGTTGAAAGGGACACAATCAATCTCCTCCGTTGACAGTGTGTTGTCCATGGATTGGGATCCATGGACTCCCAAAACCCTATATAAGAAGAGGCACCCCTTGCTCTTCAAGATACTCGACATCAATGAATGCTCTCTCTCTCTTTCTCTCTAAACGCCCATTCTCTCTATCTCTCATGTGGTTGTCCACTATGATGCCCTAGAGAGATCCTCCATCGCCGCAGCGTCGTCGTTATGATGCCCGATAGTTTGCTCGTGGATCTCCGTCTACTTCAGCGTGCCTTGCTCGTGAAGAAGATGACGTATCTCGTTTGTCGAGATCAGGAGATCCATGGCTTGGATCATCAACACGGATTGCGAGAAACACACGTCTCATCCACGCGCTCGCAAACATCTCCTCCTTCGGATCGGACTTGAGATAGGAGGTCTCTTTGTTTAGAGACTCGATCGCAATCACGCTTCAAGAGGTAATCCTATTACTTGTTTGTGGTTTAGACGAAACGATCCGAGAAGTGTTCTTGGATCATGTGGTTTCGTCACATAGAAAATTTAAATTTCCGCTGCATCGAGCAACTAGTGCGACTAGTCGCTCCCAATCGCAATCGATGCGATCATCACGCTTCCGTGATGCGCTTGAGGATTTTTCCCGTATCCTTCACGTTCATCTCCTCATCATGCATCCCTTGTGCACGCTTCTTGGGGTAATTTCAACCAAGCCCCTATGTCATTTCATATTTGTATTCAATACTGTAAATAATATATTATGTGCAATATTTCAAAGAAAAACTACAATTGGACCCTTGTACTTTTGTATTCGTACACTAGGTCCCTCCTTCTCCCATGTAAGGCCACATGAGGTGCTGTAATATTTGCATATGTACTCCTATATTTCATGGGCTTGTTATTAAATGCATGTCTAGTTTAATTAAATTCGAAACAAGTCCCTATAACAACAACATTTCTATTTGTTGTATGTTGTGCATATTAAATACTTTTATTGCTCTAAAAATTGTAACAAAATTATGATAGATGCATGATATCTTGCCTGTTCATGCATAATTTTTATTTAGGAATTTAACTCATTTTCCAATTTTCTAATAATATAAAAACATGTTTTTATTCCTTGTTTAGATCTCCAAAAAATAATTATTAAAACCTTTTCCAAAAATTCAAAAAAATCACATTATCTATATTATTATATATTCTAGTACATATCTAAAAATCACTAAAAAATATAAAATATAAAACTAAAAAATCACAAAACCCTAAAATTATTATAAAAAAATAGCAAAAGTTTTATAAAAAAATAAAAAAAATATTTAATTTTGATTATGAATTTTATTATTACATATATTATATATTAAAAATAGTTTTGGATTAATTTTGAGCGTATATATATTTATTAAACCCAAAATAATCTCAGATATTTAATATACTCATTGTTTTGACTTATTTATTACTTAAAAAATCCATAAAAATAGATAAAATCTATAAAAATTAATAAAAATAGAGCAAAATGTAAAAAAACAAAAACATTTTAGTTCTAAAATTTAAATATATTTTGATTTTTTACAAATATAATCAGCTATAGTATACTTATATAATATCTATTATTTATATAAGTTATAATATCTAAATTATTATTATATATTATTTTAAAAATCAAAAGTAAATTAAAAATTTGCAAAACTAAAAAAGAAAATATAAAATTAAAAATTGAGAATATAAAAAACATATAAAAGAAATTAAAAATCCATAGAAACTAATATAATTTAAAATCTATATAAAACAAGAAAAAGAAAAAAAGATATATTATTGTTATTAATTAGAAATAATTATTAGTGATTAACTGCCCTCATGTTTCCTCTCTGTGGTTCGACACTCTACATACTTGCAACAATACACTTCTTTGTAGATTTATAATAAATTTTAACTCACAAACTTAATTGATTGATTTATCTATTCATGGGTCGATTGTTGTTTGATTTAGCAATTGGTTACCACAACGATTATTGTCTTAGCCTTGTTAGGGATGACAGATCAACTGCTTGTCAACTACCATATGAATAAATGAAATGATGTTGGAAGATCACCAAGATGAAACATGGGAGGAGTCTCATAGGTTCCTCCTAAACCTACAGTAGTTTCAAAGTAAAGGATGTGCCTAAGTCTATAGACAAGATAGTTAGTCCTTAAAAAAATAGAGTTTATCAAGCAATTCAAGAGGAATCTCAGGCAAGTTCGCATGACATTGAAGATGATTCAACCACAGTGGTTTGAAGATCTACCAGATTACGCAAGCCTAATCCCAAATATGTTCATGTTTCAATTGTTGAAGTTGAAGGCTTTCATAAACCTACTATATATGAACAAGAATGGAAGAAGAAATTCTGATGGAGTCGATTCTTGACTTAGCATCAGAGAAGTTGGTATTGAGGGGGGCATATAGAAATAAAAAAAGGCACCATCAACTTCTCCATTTTCTAGAAATTTCTTGGATAAGTGGTACTCTAACCTTCTAGAGTTTTCATGAGAAAATGAGATTCATGTTCTCTAGAGTCTTCTTAAAAAATGAAAAGTGCAATTCTAATGTTATAGAGAAGTATATACTCTTCAATTTCATCGGAACACAAAGTGTGTTTGTGTATATTGTGATCCATTTTGTGGAGGCAAGAAAGTAAAAAGTAAGGAGAGTAAGTGAACAAGTAGTGAGCAAGAAATGACTTCGAGTGATTTGTTGGCATGTCAAGTGTGTGTCGTTGCTTGATACATAGTTTGAGTGGATAAGTATAGTGAGAGAAATAAGTTTATGCATCTTGTATCTATGATATGAGGTGGTAATATGTGTACATCAGTTTCTAATTCAAGTATTCTTTTAGGAGTGGGGGGATTGCATGAGTGGATGGGTGTCAGAAGAAGGGGGTGTTGGTCGGTGTGCAGGTGTGCATGTTTGTGTGTGTGCGATTATAACCAGTTACCATACATGGCTTACATATAACATCAAGTTTACTCTTTAACTTAAATTAATTAGATAATTTTGCATCTCCATTCCTATGTAAGTGGCATGCATGGTCTATTGAACAGTTTATGAAGAAATTGCCTATCTTTTCATATATTGAACGATATATATATATATATATATATGATAACATTCATAGATGTTGCATCAACTTTAGCATGCCATATCTAGTGTAGCCAACGCATGCAATCCTAAAAGTAGATAGGGAATCCACTAATCATGTAGCATAAATACAATCTATTCTAAATAATGAAATATGTGATGATATAGTAGAAAGATGGCTTGTGAGCATATCATATGTCTAGCAAAAGATACTGAAAAAATAGCAATTAAAACCTTAATTCTGGTAGAGGGTTCCTTTGCAGAAGTGAGATTTTGAGGGATAAGTGGCAATTATTTGTTATATTTCATTTGATTGTATAAGAAGGGATAGAAGTTAACTTTATTAGGTATAAGTTACAAGGGATAAAAAAATATATTTGTATAGTTGTAAGGGAGAACTTTGGCTGGAGAATGTGGATATGAAGGGATAAAGGAACCGAATCTTATCCCTTGTGTTGCTTATATGACAAGCCATCAAGTTTTTATCCTGGGATTGCACTTTATAAAGGATAAGGACCTTATCCCGACCCTTATCCTGCAACAAAACATGCCCCAACGGTTTGACCAATTGATTTTGTTGTCATGGTTATGCAGTGTAAAGCAGAGGTACTTTTCAGGACTAGAGTAAACATGAGTGCAATATTAGATTGTAATTACATAATTGTATACATGGGTAAGCTCTAGACTTTTCAAATACTGCAGCATAACATAAGAAACTATTTAATAAATGTCTCATCTGCAAAAGACCCATCTAACTGCAACAAGCAAAGTGCAAAGCAGCTATTAAGAGTATTCCTCCTAGTTGTGGTCCTGCTTTCTCTCAATTTCTGAAGACAGATTTGTACCAAGTTATGGTGGGGTCGGGATCCATATGTGCTTGGGTGAAATTGCTACTTCTTCTCCGCTGCGCACTACATGTATTCAGGCCTATGAATAGGCAAGACAGAAGATCTAGTAATAGAAAGTCTTTGCAACAACGACTTATTCTGAGTCACTCACTACTTGAGGCAGTACAAATGGTTTCATCACGTTGGTGGTTGATATTTTGAAACGTGATTTACCAGAGACTGCATATCTTAGTTAGAACATCTCCTTGGAGGAGAATCAAAACTCCAACATCAGGCAGTGCCTTCGAAAAGTGTCGATGGACACTTTTCAGCGACCTTAAGGGTTCTATGGTCTTTAGGAGTGGCTCCTTATAATGAAGATACTATGAAAGCCTTATAAGCTAAACATCCGTATAAGTTGCCTACTTCCTTGTCAGATATCTTGATTTCAGAGACTCCTCTTACAACTGATGCAAATGTTATTCTATAATCCATCAAATATTTCCCTAAAGTGACATCATGTGGCAGAGATGGCCTGAGAGATCAATACCTTTTAGATGTTCTTTGTGATCTCCTATGTGCGATCACCGCGGTGGTTAATTTATGGCTAGGTGGGAGATGTCCCTTGAGTTTGGCTGAGTTTGTAGCCTCTGCACCTCTTACTCCACTACTCAAACCTGACAATGGCATACGTTCTATTGCAGTGGGAACTATCTGGAGACGTCTAGTACCAAAATTGCTATGATAGGGGTGGGCAAAGATATGTCCAAGTATCTAAATGACTTTCAATTTTGGGTTGGTGTATTTGGAGGACCAGGAACTATTTTACACATCACCAACCGGCTTTTAAGCAAGCTTCATGTGACGGGTCTCTCTCTATGCTCACAGTAGATTTCTCTAATACTTTCTAAATAATAGATAGATCTTCGATGCTTCGTGAAGTTAGGAGGCGATGCCCATCTATTTCTTCATGGGTGGAGTTTCTTTATGCTCAAGCTTCCAGATTATATATTGAAGATAATCATATTTGGTCAACAACAGGAATGCAGCAAGGTGATTCCCTAGGCCCACATCTATTTTCTCTTGCATTGCACCCACTTATTCGTGAGATCAGAGACAAATGTAAACTCCTTCTCCACGCTTGGTATCTTGATAATGGGACTATCATCTGGGACACATTGGAGGTGTCCAAGGTGCTTGACATTATATAGCGCACTGGTCCAGAGATGGGGCTTGTTCTGAATATCAAAAAACCGAGCTTTTCTGGCCTTCATGTGATGGATAGAAGGTTCGCAAAGAGTTGTTTCCTATGGATATTGGGAGGCTTGTGCTAGGAGTGAGATTACTCGGAGATGTAGTGAGTAGGGACAAAGGATTTGTTGAAGACATGGCTATGAGGAGGGCCACCAAAGCTATTGATTTAATGCAATTACTTTCTCAGTTGGATGATTCACAAAGTGAGCATCTTTTAATGCGATCTTGTATGGGTTCACCCAAGCTCATATTTAGCTTAAGGAAATGTCAACTCGCATACATGGAGTAAGCAGCTATATGTTTTGACAAAGGGCTATGTGGATCTATTGAGTATATTGTGGTTTGTGGAGGCCTTTTCTTTGGCGACCTTCAATGGCAAGTGGTGTCCTTACCCATCAGCTATGTGGCTTAGGTCTGTACTCTGCTATTGAGGCTTCTTCATATGCCTTCGTGGCCTCTAGAGCTCAATCTTGGGTACTCCAAGATCATATTTTACGAGACAATGTGATACATGATATATATTCTGATTTTCTAGATGTCTTGGAAGGCCTACATGTCATACTTCCATCTCTAGATCTTACTTGTTTTTCTAACAAGGATATCATCCCCCCTAAAGCCCATAATGCTTTGACGAATTTCCTTTTTAGCAAAATTGTTAAAGAAATTGAAGTTGAGTTAGACATGACTGCTAGACAAAAGGTATTTTTCGATGGTTGCAATATGACCATGCCCAAGAATTCCTTTTAGTTATTCCTATTGATGGCCTTGGAATGCATGTCATCTGTTGAGTATCATACTATTCTCAGATATTGCCTTATGATTCCTCTATTCCCAACTGATGAGCCATGTCCAGTATGCCACAAATCTTTCCTGGACTCCTTTGGGGAGCATGTAGTTCATTGTCGTGAACTCCCAGGTTTTAAATATAGACATGTTCTTGTCAAGGATGTCCTTTATGATGTGCTCAGAAAGACTGAGGTTTCTTCAAAGAAAGAAGCACTTGTGATTTTTTTGATTGATCCACAAGAGGGAAGACCCACACTCAGACCAATAGATGTTTTAATGTTTGGATGGGATGGAGGAAAACATGCATGTATTGATTTAGCTGGAGTTCCTCCATTGGTTGGTCTGATAAAAGGTGATTTCATTGTGGGATGCGCTGCACAGAAAGCTGTCTCAGCTAAAGTTGCCAAACATGAGAATGCTCTTATTGACAATCAACATGTTTTCATCCCTTTCGTTTTGACACTGTTGTGAATCGCGGAAGCAAATACACAAATACATGATTAAATAAGCAAGATGCAAACACACGAATTTACATGGTTCACCAGTGAATGGGCTATGTCATTGGGAAGTGGTGACCGGTTTTACTATATGGAGAATAATGTAATACATAGGGTATTGAGAAGGTACATATATGGGATGAGAATCAGGATCAGAATGAGGATGCAATATCTGGTGGCCCTAAGGCCCCTTTTATACTACATCAGAAGAATACCAATTGTATTTAGCAATCCATGCCAACAGCTCTCAACCAATCAGAAGGTAGGATACGGATCAAACATGTCAGCAATCCTGGCCCAACAGCTCTCAGCCAATCAGAAGGTAGGACACTGATCAGACATGTCAGCTTCCTGACCCAACAGCTCTCAGCCAATCAAAAGTCAAGACACAGATCAACCACATCAGTAGCCCAACAAGTGGTTAGGATTCAAGTCACATAAACAATCTCCACCTTGAATTGAATTCTCTGAGAAGCTTTGTCAGGCTTCATCATGCCGCCGCCAACCCCTTCTTGGGGCTACTGCCAACTATCGATATTGAACAAGTCCAAACAGTGTTTCAACTTACTCCCATGAACTGCCTTTGTGAATATATCGGCTGGATTATCTGTTGTGCCAACCTTCTTCACGTTGATCCTCTTCTCAGAACAAATGAAGTGATATCTGACATTGATGTACTTGGCCCTTTCATGATGCACATGATCCTTGGCTAAGCATATTGCACTGAGACTGTCACAATATACTATAGCCTGATCCTGTTAAATACCGAGATCTCCAACTAAGTCCTTTAGCCAGATGCCTTCCTTTGCTGCCTTTGTCAAAGCCATGTACTCTGCCTCTGTGGTAGACAAAGTAACTGATGATTGCAAGGTAGCCTTACAACTGATGATCGAATTCCCAAAAGTGAAGACATAGCCCATCGTTGGTCTCCTCCCATCGACATCTACAACATAGTCTGAATCTGAATATCCAGCAACTAAACATTCCGAATCACTTCTGTAGATGAGACCAATGTCTGATGTTCCTCTCAAATAGCGGAAAATCTGTTTGACTGCCTGCTAATGCTCCTTCTCTGGGTTGCCCATGAATCTTATAACAACACTCACAACATGAGCAATATCAGGTCTTGTGCATATCATGGCATACATAAGACCCCAAACTGAGTTGGCGTAGGGAACACATGACATGTGTTCCTTCTCTGTGTCTGACTGTGGTCCGAAAGAAAATGAAAGATGAATGTTCGCAGCGGATGGAGTACCTAGAGGCTTTGTTGTAGACATCCCAAATCTCATTAGAACCTTCTTAGTGTAGTTCTTCTGAGATAAGAAAAGTTTCTCTTCTGCACGATCTCTAATAATCTCCATCCCAAAAATCTTCTTCGTCGTACCAAGGTCCTTCATGTCAAACTCTGAACTAAGGAGCTTCTTCAGGTCATCTATGGTACTCTTCTACTTGACAGCAATCAACATGTCATCGATGTACAGTAACAAAAAAATGAAGGAGACATCCTCCACTTTGTTGTAATAAACACAACAATCGTATGAGCTCATGTTGAACCCATGATCAATCATGAATCGGTCAAACTTCTTGTACCACTGCTTAGGAGACTGCTTAAGCCCATACAAGGACTTCTTCAATCTGCACACATGGTCTTCCTTGTCCTGAGATGTGAATCCCTGTGGCTGGCTCACAAGAATGTCTTCTTCGAGTTCACCATGCAAGAATGTTGTCGTCAAATCTAACTGCTCCATCTCCACGTCTTGATGTGCTACAAGAGCTAGTAGCACCCTGATGGATGTATGCCTTACAACGGGAAAGAATATCTCATTGTAATCCACACCTTCCTTCTGACGGTAACCCTTCACAACTAGTCGTGCCTTGTATCAGATGCCTTCATTACCTGAGATTCCTTTCTTTTTCTTGAAGACCCATTTGCATCCAACAACTTTCCCTCCCATGTTTGATTCCTGTGAAGAGACTCCATCTTCTCACCCATAGCAGCAATCCACTACCTAGATTCTGCACCAGATATTGCCTCCCTATAAGTGGAGGGCTCTGGAGACTCTGTCTCCTCTGCAACCTATAGTGCAAATGCAACCATGTCTTCAAATCCATATCTCTGCGGTGGATGTATCTCCCTACGAGGTCGGTCAGTAGAAACACTTGGTTTCCTCTCCTCTGGTTGCTCAGCTTAAGGTCATTCAGCAATAGCCTGATCAGGAGTGGCGTGATCAACTGCGTGATCACTACTTGGTGTCAGTTCAAACTCCACATGTTCGGGCACATCATCACTTGTCCCTACAACAACAGACTTACTACTCTAGTGAAGAATGGAATTCTCATAAAAAGTAACATTCCTACTAATAATAATTCAATGCTCAGAAGGGGACTGTATTCTGTTCCCCTTTACTTCTACACCATAGCATGTAAACATCCCTTTCTTTGCCCTTGGTTCTAACTTTCCTTCATTAACATGATAATATCGTAAAATAGAATAATCAACGTGATTACCAGACCATACCTCCATGGATGTTTTGCAATCAATGGCAGATGCAGGACTCTGATTCACCAAGTAATAAGTTGTATTCATAGCTTCAATCCAGAATGCTCTACCAAGTCCAGCATTAGAGAGCATGAACCTTGCTCTCTCCAGAAGCGTCCTATTCACTTGATCTACAATTCCATTCTGTTGTGGCGTATCTCTGATGGTGAGGTGTCTCACAACACCCTCCTCCTTGCAGAACTCACTGAACTCTAACGAACAGATGTCCAACCCATTATCTGTACGAGGACGCTTCACCTTCTTAAAAGTATGGTTCTCCATCAAGGTCTTCCACTGCCTGAAGGACTGAAGTGCCTCGCTCTTGTGCTTCATCATTTACACCCATACCATCATGGAGTAATCATCAATAATAGATAGACAATACTTGGCACCTCCCAAAGATGGGACTCGTGAAGGACCCCAACAATTAGCATGGATGTAGTCGAGCGTCTCCTTTGTCCTATAGATGGCTTTACTGAATTGCTTCCTGTGTTGTTTCCCCAACACGCAATGCTCACAGAACTCTAGCTTGGATCCCTTGAGATTCCCGATAAGGCCTTTCTGAATGAGGATATTCATCCCCAACTGACTCATGTGTCCGAACCACATATGTCACAATTCTGGCTTCGATATTACAGCTTGGGATGCCACTGCAACGGAATCGGTAACTACAGACCCTTGCATGTTGTATAGGGTCTTCTGTTTGTTTCCCTTGATGACAACAACCCTATCTTTGTCAACCTGCATGACTCCACCTCCAGAGTTGTACATGTATCCTTTAGAGTCCAAGACTCCAAGGGATATCAGGTTCTTCTTCAGATTAGGAACATGGTGTACTTCTGTTACCGTCCCCATGACTCCATTATGCATCTTGATCTTCATAGAACCAATCCCTAGAATCTTGCACGTAGCATCATTCCCCATGATGATGTTTCTGCCATCTATCTTCTCATAGGATTAGAACCAATCTTCATTGGGAGTCATATGGTAGGAACAACCTGAATCAAGAATCTAGGTGTTATTCATTGTATTCTGATCCACGACGATGAGAACCAGATCATCTTCGGAATATGCACCTCCATGAGCTACGACAGCAACCGTAGCTTTCCCTTCCTTCTTCGAGTAGTCCTTCTTCTAATGTCCAGGTTCCTTGCAGTAATTGCAGACGTCCCTAGCATTGTGATTCTTCAAATTGGACTTTTGCTTTCCCTTCTTTGTGTAGCTAGAACCGACATGACTCTTCTCACGAGTCAACCAAAAACCTGCAGCGTTAGAATTTTGCTTCCCGATAGCCATATGTCGAAGTTCACGCGTATGTAGACTAGCGTGAACTTCCTCTAAGGTTATGGATTCTCTTCCCACATGAATGATTGAACAAAATTCTCAAATGATAATGGAAGAGAAACCAATAAAATCAAGGCATCATCCTCATCTTCAATCTTAACATCTACATTTCTTAAATCCATCAATAATGTATTTAAGCGATCTAGATGTTCGAAATGTACCTTCATGCATGCGGAGAGAGAACAATCGCTGCTTTAAGAGCAACTTGATGGTCATAGACTTCGTCATGTATAGACTTTCGAGTCTCAACCACAGACCGGCCGTGGAATCCTCATCAGCAACCTCCGCGATAATTTCGTCCGCCAAACATAGCATGATCATTGAGTGCGCCTTCTCTTCCTGCACCATCAACTCGAACAGCTCAAGTGCCTTCGCCCGCTCCTGATCTAACGGTGCCCAGATGCTCTGCTGCTTGAGAAGGGTGCGCATCTTGATCTGCCATAGACTGAATCCATTCTTCTCCATGAACTTCTCGATCTTCAGATTGTGCAATGCTATCTTATTGGATGATTCTGACGGAACCTGAAGCTCTCATACCATTTGTTGTGAATCGCGGAAGCAAACACACAAAAACACGATCAAACAAGAAAGACAAAAATACACGGATGTACAAGGTTCACCCGTGAATGGGCTACGTCCTTTGGCGGTGGCGATCGGTTTCACTATATGGAGAAAAAAGTAATACAAAAGGTACTAAGAAGATACATATATGGGATGAGAATCAGGATCAGAATGAGGATGCAATATCTGATGGCCATAAGGTCCCTTTTATACTACAACAGAAGAATACCATTTGTATTCAGCAATCCATCCCAACAGCTCTCAGCCAATCAGAAGATAGGACACAGATCAGGCATGTCAACAATCCTGACCCAACAGCTCTCAGCTAATTAGAAGGTAGGACACATATCAGACATATCAGTAATCCTGACCCAACAAATCTCAGCCAATCAGAAGCCAGGACACAGGTCAGCCACATCAGCATCCCAACAAGTGGTTAGGATTAAAGTCACATTAACAGACACCTCTGGATTCTTGGCAACTAAAGTGGCAGAGCTTCTTAAGAGGGTCCAAAAAATTATGCGTAGCAATGTTATGGTTCCCGTGTCTATGGATATTGTATTTCGATGAATTGAATTTGCCATCCAAAAGGATTGACGGTGCATCTTCTTACCCGTCTTCCATCAATCTGTCTATAAAAGCTTATGATATTTGGAACGAAATGCCATAATGTGTAGACGTTGAGTACTTCAGATATTAACCTTTCCTTCCTCGTGAGATGCACATTCACCTCGATTTTAGGGGAAACCCATCACTGCTTCCGGTGAAATCTTGGTTGGTTTTCTTTATTACTATGCTTCTTCTAAAGGGTAAGCAATGATTAATTAGAAATTAGAAGTGATTTGGATTGTGGACATGTCTGAAAAGGTTCAGAACACGCAGTTTTGTTAAGAGATTGACTGACTAATTAGTAACCTTCAATTTCCTAATCTGTTTGGGATTAACCACAATTTTACATTGGCTACCTTCACTATACCAAATGGAACAGAAAATGCATTAACAGTATCCCGTATAAACATGTTCGTTAGTCAAAATCTTATTGCATAGGCTGCTTATAATATACTACTGACATACTGCTATTTGTCAATGCAATGGCAAACAAAGGAAAAGATTTACACGCCCTCATTGTTATCTAATATCTGACATCAAAGCTAATCATGACATGATCTCAAGTGCCTCTCTGGTTTGCCCGAGGACATTGTAAACGGTCGCTGCGATATGCTGCGGTGTTAGTCCAGCTTCAGCCATCTGATCGGCTGGTGCACCGTGATCGATATACCGGTCAGGAAGAACAAGCGGTCTCCACTGCAACATGTATAATAATAACATGAGCAGAGCTCTAAAATGAAAACTTCGAATAACCGTCGAAAAGAAATGGAATTTACCTTCAGCTTGCCATCTAAAAGGCCATCAAGAGACATGAACTGAGCAACATGGGAACCGAATCCACCGATAGATCCTTCTTCTACCGTGACAAGGACTTCGTGCGATTTAGCAAGGCTGCGAATGAGGCTTCTATCAAGCGGCTTGCAGTAGCGACCATCTGCCACGGTTACCTTTAATCCTCTCAGCTCCAGTAAAGAAGCCGCAGATAGGCAGCTCTGGACTGCAGTGCCATATCCCAAAAGGGCCACTCTTTCGCCCTCGATTAAAATCCGCCCCCTTCCCACCTATATAAGACATGTTTGTTGTTATGTATGCTTGCTTTCCTGTGATCCCAAGAACAAGTCAAGGTTACCTCAACAACTTTGGAAAATTTACCTCCAGGGGAATGCCCTTGTTTCCAGTAGGAAGTTCAAAACCGAAACCATTTCCCCTTGGAAATCGGAAACAAGAAGGGCGGTCACCGATTGCAGCCGCAGTTGCAACCATATGGAAGAGTTCAGCTTCATCAGAGGGGGCCATGACTACCATGTTAGGCAAGCATGCCATGAAAGCAACATCGAATGAACCTGAATGTGTGGGCCCATCAGCTCCAACAAGCCCTGCTCGATCCATCGCGAATCTCACAGGCAATTTTTGAAGATCAACATCATGGACAACCTACAATGAAGCAAGATGCTTGTCAATAATCAGCACGAGTCCCTTTTTTTAACAAAATGATAATGGGGAGATAAGATACTATTCTCAAAAATCAAAACTACATAAGTTTCACAACCAACTATCCATATTATCCAGTTGAAATAAGATAAAAAACAAACTACAACACTTGACGCACACCACCAACTCCCATCAACTCATCAGCTCCAACATTTTACCTACGTTAAGCACATGAGCAAAGTAAAAAAAGGTCGAAACAGTGGCACTATCTCTGTAATAAGCAAACACGAGGGTGCTGTCATCGTGCATACTCTCCAACTGAAAATTGACAGTCTCTCAGCTTAGAAAATAGTTTATATCTCTCGGTGTTCTTAAAAACCTCTTGTTTCTCAGCATTGAGCTTAGGAGCAATGAGCCTGATAAAGTCATTGATGAGTGTTACCGCCTGCTTCTTGTCAAAAGCAAGTTGCTCCCGAAGGGGAAGCATGCCCACTATGTCAAGAACCATTGTAGCCTGATCAATAACATCTTTGTCTTCTACTACACCTTCAACAGGAGTGGCCTGAATGTTACCATCTATGACACCTTCACTTTTCCTCAACTTCCCTTAGTATCCAATACTCTAATCATTGCAGGGAAAGGAGTAAAAAAGAAGTCTGCCCGCTATGAGGAGATCCTGGTTACCGACATCTTTGCTGAGATCTTGAAACCTTAGAAAGGAAGAGAAGGAGAAGCGATGGGAAGATAAGGGTGGTCGTGAGGTCTTGGCAAGAGGATTGACAAGTCTTTACTAGCAATGATATTTCATCTCTTTAAAGTTATATAGTCCCTTTATAGATCTGTAAGCAATTTTTCTCATATGCTTTTCTGAATGTATGAGAGACTATTGAATTAATAAAAATATCCCATCATTTCTCTCAACCAAAAAATTTTCAAGTGAGAAAATGAAGCTAAAAATAACTAGATGAGCTGTGGAAGTAATGCTTGCCTGATCGTAACCCCTTTGCAGGAATGATGAATATATAGCACAGAAAGGCTTGAGCCCTTCACAAGCAAGTCCAGCAGCAAAGGTGACAGCATGCTGCTCTGCGATCCCAACATCAAAGCATCTATTTGGGAAGCGACGGAGGAAGTAGTTGAGGCCCGTTCCACCTCCCATAGCTGCATGAATCGCCACGATATCTTTATCGGCCTCAGCTTCAGCTATCAGAGCATCGGCAAAGTAATTGGTGAAGGATTGAGTTTTGGAGCTGGACTTAAACTGCTTCCCGGTGGCAGGATCAAACTTAGTAACACCTAGAGAGATTAGGAAATGGTCAGTATTCTACAAGCAGAATTTTTTTGAAATGCCAATAGAGAGTATGGATGAAGATCACGATGTTAGAAAATATGGATGGTGATCATGATGTGTAGTGTCCCACCATGGTACTTGTCAGCCGCTTTTTCTGCATATGGGTACCCACGCCCCTTCTCGGTCACCACATGAATGAGTACAGGACCAGTTGTTTTCGTGCTTCTCACTTCGTTTAGAATTGTCACGAGATCATCAATGTTGTGTCCATCAACTGGACCAATGTAATAGAGGCCAAGCTCTTCAAACAGTGTTGAACGGGATCCACTGATCATTCCACGGGCATATTCATCTACCTTTGCAGCTATTTCGTGCATAGATCCACCAATTTGTTTTGTAACACCCTGCCAATTACAAGATACATACAAAATGTTTGAATCAGGAAACAAAAAAACTGAAATGAGCTATCTTTGACATAACTTACTTCTTATGATTAACAGTGTAAAAATGAATTTGATTTAACTTATCAACAACTATTTACTTTCCCCCTTTTCTTGGCAATAATGAATCAATCGAGTTTTTAGTCTATGCATTTAATGAAAAATGGGGGCATCATAGTGTTTTTTTTACCTTGGCAACTTCCCTCAGTTCTCTCAGAGGTCTGCTAGACTGTAATCTACTGAGAGCACTGCTCAATGCTCCCACTGGTGGTATAGGACCATCGAGTGATGCAGTAGGCAAGGAAACTTGCTTGTTGTCATTTAATATGACAATCATATCCGAATCAAGATAACCAGCATTATTCATTGCTTCATAAGCCTGTCCAGCAGTCATGGCTCCATCGCCTATAACAGAGATAACATTGTTCTTTCTTCCCTTTAAATCTCTCCCAACCGCCATTCCTGCACATTCAGAGTAACACCCAATTTAGAATGGTGCAACTTCATTCCTAAATCATCTTTGGAGCATTTGTTTTACTAAGACTCACATCTTGATGGATGGCAGTGGAGACACCAACGGTGATATACAAATATTCAAGAGTATTTTCAAAATCTGAACATCAGCAATGATATTTATAAATTTATGAAATAGGTACAATATTCTTTGAAAAGGATAAATGTATACTAGTACCGATAGTAGGGATATACGTAAGTATACATATGTGAAAGACGATATATGTTATGGATATCAAGCACAAGGAGAAATCAGTCACATGCTCAAGCACAAAGATTTACTAGGTACATCCCAAATTGAACTACACCATCCAACGACGGCATATTGTTCTTCATTATATGTAGATATGAACACGGAGGAGTATCAATTGGCGAATCAATACCCTTGCCCTAGGTTTAAGGAATTTATGTATCAAAAACCTTATTAAATGGAACCAAGTACATAAAAATGACAGCCTTTTCCCACTATAAGTAGGGTCGGGAATGGTACCAAGTACATAATCTTCTAAAATCAAAATAGAAATATGAGTTTATATTTGTGCACACACTAATACAGTTAAATGGATCCAATAACATAATCTCTCTAATCCAAATAAGAAATATGATCAAACATATATGATAAATATTTATATACTTCCTCTTACTTACTATCTAAAGATAAGTTATGGTTACAGATGCAATCCATGTCCATAAGCATAAGCAGTAGGATGCAGAATATGTAAGGGAATTTAGCCCTACCTAAGGCAGCTGAGATACTTGTTGAACTATGACCAGTTCCAAAGCAATCATAGTCACTCTCGGAACGCTTTGTGAACCCAGATAGCCCATTTGTCTGCCTCAGTGTTGGCATCTTGTCCCTTCTCCCAGTTAGTATCTTGTGTGGGTATGACTGGCAAAGAAAGCCATATTTAAGCATTCAGCAATTTTGTTAGTGCAATATGACGAGATGAACTTAGCTATCACGCCTTGAATTCGATGGCATGAACTTCCACAAGAAAAGACATTATTTGAAAAACTGGGGCATGTTGTGGATGAAGAGTAGAAGATCAAAGTTACCTGGTGGCCAACATCCCACAGTATTTTATCCTGTGGGGCATTGAAGACATAATGGAGAGCCACTGTAAGCTCAATGACACCTAGGCTGGACCCGAGATGACCCCCGGTCTTGGACACATTGAAGATGACATCTGAACGAAGCTCATCAGCCAATTGTTTTAATTCCTAGGGCACAAAATACGCATAAGCAAAGACCCCCCAAAATCCTTCGTTTAAGCTCCCAATTGAAGAACTTGATACTGAAATGGAGCGCCCAAATTACCTTGACTGAGAGGTTTTTCATGTGAATAGGGTAGTTTATGGTGTCCAACAAAGGTGTTGGGGGTCTCTGGGAGTAGTACTCCGCCCTTTCTGATAGAGATGCACATGTGTACGCCCTCTTTTTGCACTAGAAAACAGAAAAATTAAATTAAACAACATCTAATTAGATTGAACCTAGAAATCCTTTTTCCTGTGTTACCAAGAAAAAAACTTTATTCACACGGCCAACCCAATAAAAGGAAAAGATATCCAAAGATTCAAAAACCAATAAAAATGAAAAAAATGCAACCTTTCGACCACTCGTCACTGAAGGTGCTTAATTAAACAAAACAGCCCAAATGGGTCACAATCAAATCACTGAAAGGAACTCAAGAGAATGTGCCAAAAAGTAAAATCCAGCACATGTGTACGCCCTCTTCATGCCCTAGAATCCAAGAACCAAACCAGAAAACAGAAGAAATAAATTCATCACCATCTAATCAGATTAAACCCAGAAATCCTTTTTCCTGTATTACCCAGAAACAAAATTCTCTTACACTGCCGAACCCAATAACGAAAAAAAACATCTAAAGACGCACGAACCAAGAAAAATAAGCAAAAAGATGCAACCTTTAAACCACTTGTCACTGAAGGTGCTTAATTAAACTAAACAGCCAAAAAGGGTCAAACTCAAATCACTGAAAGAACCTAAAGAGAATGCGCTAAAAAGTCAGATCCAGCAGGTCAGTGGGTACTAACAAACCTTAAGGAGCTTCTGCTGGCACCTGCTGTGGAGATCCTCAGTGGCTCCCAGCAGCTGAGAGGTGAGAGATGCGCCCCTCTGATCAGGATCCGCACCCCGCCACTGAACAAAGTTGCAAGAGAATGACAAGGTGGAGAGTGCCATGAGATGAGGAGCAACAGCAGCACAAGCACGGGGGAAGAGGAGGAGCAGCAGAGGGATGGACGCACCCTCCCTTTCTGGGATTTAATGTGGAAGTTGAGGCAATGCCAGGGGTGTGTGGCTGCTATTTGTTGGGCACTCCTCAATGGTTTTTGCCTTGGGGACCCTTCTCTCTCTCTCTACATGTGTAAATAAATGTTGTCCTGCCATTCTCTCTCTACATTTCCCCGCTACCTCCATACCATTCCCTTGGCCAATACCTTTCAGATTGCGTGGCTTTGAGTAGTTTCCATTGGTCCACGTGGGTGAAGAAATCACTATGGAAGATAATGTGCCTAATATTGATTCTGTTTTTTCATTGAAGTGGTATGTTTGTAGTGGGCGCCTCGTCGGCGTCTGTTGGGTTTCTTTGGGCTTTTTATTTTGACGGGTGAAGGTTAGTTAGGAGTGGGACAATCAATTGTAAATCGTATCATTAACCGGATAAAAAGAGCCATTAGTGCCTCAATGATGTTTGCTTATCTTTCCAACTCCCATAACGACAGTGCATGGTAATAAGTGCAGACGCATCGGTCTCTAGCAGATGCAGATGCCTGTGTTCGTGTATATTCATTAGATTTTTATCCTTGAGTCCTTAACTTCTGCAACATCAGTTAATACTCCTTTCCTTTTTCAAAATATCAGTTACACCCCTATCTTCTTACAAAATTCACAGGTATGCCCTTTCATTATGGCATTGAATTGAGACAATATGCATATGTATTTTGCTGGTTAAATGTTAATAGGGAGTCGTGCATATGAAATCCGTATGCGTGAGGGAGATTACACGTATATTATGCACGTAGATAAGCCATATACACGAGAGATACGTGTGATACAAAATGCCATTTGGTGGTTGATACTGGTATTCATTTGATTCATTAAACATTTGAAAATCACGCATGGACTTCTAGTTACACATTTATATCAAATTGGGTTTGAATACAGGTTGGTATAAAGGTTGTGGTCCTCGGTTACAGGAATTGAAAACGTTGGTCTTCTTGTTCAATGAACTTGATTAGCAGATAATATCTGTTTCACCTTAACATTTTCTTTGAATTAGTTATCTATTGGCCCGTGCAATTAGTTGGAAACTATTTTTGTTTAATTTTGACAAACACACAAGCAAATGCCTTTTTTAACAAATACAATTCAAACTGGTTCCCATTTAACTATCCTTATATAAAGACTGAATTCTTAACTATCCTTATATAAAGACTGAATTCTTTATTAACAATAGCGTAACTGCGAGGATGATTGATAATTACTTCTTCTAGGATGATTGGTCATTTACAAAAAATTGCATGGAATGTGTATACCTTTAGTGGATAGATTTATTCATAATCATTTGTGGTATAACCATGTCTTTAGTATTACCAAAAAGTAAGGCTTTATTAAATTCTCATTTCATTATCCAACTGACATCGTTAATTGATTTTATATTGCAAATAATTATAATGTCCTAAATAATGACGTGGTTTTAGTATTTTACGATTAACCAATCATATCTTTTTTAAATGGATGTCTTTACTTCCGTGCAGCATGAGGACAAGTGATGTTATTGACATATGATATTAAACCAATTTGGCGTTGATGTCACTGATTCATAGTGGTAAGATACATGTTAACAGTGTGCATTGGTAAATAAATTTGTTAACCAAAAAAGTGATAGCAACGAATCATATGTGATGATTAAGTTGGGGTATGGATGCAGTAGACCTGGCACTATTTATTTTACAACAATAATGTATATGGGAGAGGTTGAGTCATTGGGAACCGTACACATGATTATTAAGGGGTTGTTTCTTTTACGCTAGTAATCTGACTGTAATATTATTGTTGGGCGCTGCATCCTCACGTAAATTCCAGCTCATTGTCGCATTCACGTAAAAACGCTCAAAAGGGCATGGCTGTATGTTACCCAGTTTTTTTTGCTGTGTTCTGGCGGACAGAATCGTGAGAAACGACTTGAATTCCTATAGGATGCGGCTGCAGTATGGTTTGGGGAAGAAATAGGGCTGCAACATACCCACCCTCTTTCTCTCGCTCATTTTGCTTTGGATCAGACCGCCATTTTTATTGCCGGTGATCACATTGTGGAGGTGCGAAGTTGGAGCAGTCGTAGAGATCGTTAGGACATCATCTTCGTGTGACATTTCTCTGGCTTCTCTCTTTTATTTGTGTTGGCGTGGTTCTTTGTTGATACACCAATGGGAGAATGATTTGGCTTTGTATAGCCTTTGGGGAGAACTATCTTATCACCCTTTAGTGGAGAAGTTTGATCTTGTGGAGTTGGCTCCATGGATTTTCTCCCTTTCATTTTGGGGATTTCCACGTTAAAATCACTCGTGCACTTGTGGTTGATTTTGTGCTTGTGGTTGTGTTTGTTTGCTTGTTATTTGGATTGCTCATGATTCTAGTGGTCATTTGATTGTTAATACGCCAAGTTGCTCAATTCGATACGATTATGCAATATTCATGGGATTACATGTTCCCAATGGAGTGGTATCGGAGTGAAAGATATGGGAAGATCCTCAAGCGCATCACGGAAGCATGTGATCTTTCATCGAATGCGATCATGAGTGACTAGTCGTACTAGTTACTCCGGGTAGTAGAATTTAAAAATTTTAAATGCGATGCAACTAATGATCCGAGAACCTTTCTCGGATCATTTCATCTAAACGACAATAGGTATTAAGGTTACCTATTGAAGCATGGTTGCGATCGAATCTCTAAACCAAGAGATCTCGTGTCTCAAGTCCGATCCAACGGAGGAGACACTTGCGAGCGCGTTGATGAGACGCGTCCTTCTCGCAATCCATGTTGATGATCCAAGCGACGGATCTCCTGATCTCGACAGACGAGATCCAACAACTTCTTCACGAGCGAGGTGCATCGAAGGAGATGGAGATCCACGAGTAGATGATCCGACAGCATAACGACGATGCTGCAACGATGTCGACTCTCACAAAGGCTCTATGGTGGACGGCCACTATGAGAGAGAGAGGCTTGGCGTGTGGAGAAAGAGAGAAGGAGAGAGAGCATTCGTTTACGTTGAAAACGTATGTATCAAAGAGCAAGGAGTGCCTCTTCTTATATAAGGTCTTGGAAGTCCACGAATCCCAATCCATGGACAACACACAATCAATGGTTGAGATTAATTTGTGTTTCTTTCAATAGCTAAGATGTTGTAAAAAACACAACTTCAATTGATTTAATTTGAATTAATTTATATTGATAAATCAACATAATTAATCCCAATTTAAATCACTTTAATTAGAGAAGAGATATTGAGGAGATCAACCACATCCCGTAAAAAAGGGGGACGGCTACCAATCATCTCATGAGATCTCATCATCTCATGATCTCATTATCTCATGAGATCTCATTATCTCATGGATATCTCCAAGATTTACAACAACTCTTGTTGTAAATAATTTTCACAAAAAAAATTCATAATTATCTTGTGCAAAATTTCATTCAAGCCATTGAAATTATGTGAATCTCATTCACAACCCAAAATAAAATGTAATTATATTTTCAATTAATTATTCAATATGAATGCAATTCACATTAACAACTAATCAACAAATATAAATCACAATATACTCTATTTAATATATTATAAACCGCATTTATAATAAATATGATTAATATGGATAGTGTTATCCACATTATTCATATCCATGATAATTAAATTATATTTAATCATCTTGGATCTCAATTCTCATGTGCCCAAATAATATGAATCACATTCACATTATTCACATCTTTGATAATTAAATCACATTTAATTATCTTAGATAACTCTCCTAATAATATGAATCAAATTCATATTATTCATGATAATTAAATCACATTTAATTATCCATTTTTCTCAATGCTCGGTTACATATATCAACAATGAAATTATCCATGAACTCTTTCAATGATAATGCTCTTTCTCCGTGGATACTTGGAGATAAGGATAGGGCGATTGTATGGTTCCACGTACAGTGACTTGGATATTGAGATCGCATCTCAAATCCAGATCTTGCAGACCTCCCATAGATGCTTGATTAAATCAAGACCACAAACCTAATCTTCTTGTTACATCTGAATCACATTCAGATCAATGTCCAACAGTTGGACTAAGATCAGATTACTTCTCTATGAGAGGAGTCACTAAAATCCAAACCTGTTTCATCACTCCCTCAGGATGGAAGCGTCATGGTTATACAATCACCCTCAGGTATTCCTAATACCTATACATCCTACATACTGGAAGACCCAAAATAAACCTGAACTATAAGATCAATTTTACACTCTCTACTTCATAGTTTTATCATCAAGTTTCGCATTCGATCATTGGGAGTCAGTATCGATCATATGCTTTCCAAAAGCATATATCATACCCAGGTGTTGATCATATACTTTTCCAAAAGTATATATCAAACCTACAAATTCAGTCAAGCTTCCAAAGCGAGACGACCGTGCATAGAATTTGATTCTTCCTAATATCTCATGAATGAGCTCATGTCTTCTGGTCCAGTAATGAACCTGTATGATCCCTTTGAGAGACCGTATTACTCATATGCCCTTGCATGCACACCAACGCGCTGGTGTATAGACCTTGGTATGGTCATCAACCTATTGGTCTGCCACATGTACATACTCAGATATATAGTAGCACATCTGTCTCCAGTCAGAGGATACGTGCCTATATCGTGACAACATACGACATAGGTCTTTGGTTATCTCGATCTCTTTAAGTCAACTCTTTGACCTAACTAATCTAACACCTCCGAATCTCTATTCCCATGCAGAGGACCTGCATCAAGAGGTCGATCAGATATCAGCTAAGTGAGAAAGGATTGCCATCTCCTACTCAGGCTGGAGATCATCTCTTAACAATCATTTGACAGTACTTGATGAGTCCTCAATCTAACTCTTTAGATATTCATCCAAGCACCAGCCTCTATGATTCAATAATTTAATCAATAGTTGTATGATCATCAAGATGGCCATGGTACATAACCCTAATTGTACTAAGGGACCTATTATGAAAATTAGTTATTCTTCACTTCAGATCAGGGAATGATATTCGCAATAACATTTATTGCATAATGGCTCGCCGTGGGCTCGCATGTCCAACAATCTCCGACTAGTCCAAAGAGCCATTAATGGGCTAATATTTAAACCCCCACTCATGTGACAATCATAGGATATTTAGAAAAATAGCTAGGTAAGTTGATCAATCACTCTGTTCTCGAGAGACTATGCCAAGTCCTTTTACGACACTTGCATATCCCCTAGTAACAGTGCTTGCATCCAATGCGAATGTTGCATCTTATGCAATCAATACTCAATCTTGTCAGTTATAGTGTCCTTGACACTACGACTTAATAATTATTATAACCAGTATTTCCATAATCCTTATCAGAATATCCTTATTCTTGGAGATCTCCATCTCCTAAGGTATCCACAATTAAGACCTTTTAGATCACTATCTATAAATTCTTAAGTTCTTGAAGATAAGACTTTGAGATTACTATCTCAAAAAATCTTTTCATCTTTGTAGATACTGTTATTACTGCAATCAAGTGTTTTATCTCCTTAGTAGGATTAGCAACATTTACTACTCCCACGGCATGGCAGATATCTAACTTTTGTACACATCTAACATTTCGGCTTCTCGTAACTGATGCACAAGGGAAAGTAGTTCCAGCATTCACTTCCTCAATTCTTTGAGGTGCTATCCCTTTAGATAGGTCAGTACCATATCTTAAGGGAAGGAAGCCTTTCTTGGAATTTTCCATGTTCCAAGGTGTATTACTAATGTGACAGTCCCAATACCCTCTTTCTTAGCTTCTGAACAACTTCAGAATTAAGATCTAAGAGGTATTCTTGAGATCATATCTCAAGGTATGGAATAACCAGATTATAAAACATTTATTATTATCCTTATATCATTCCAAATGATTAGGATATTATCTACATTTAGCATGATGAACACAATGGCACTCCCACTAAGCTTCACACGGTTCATCAAGATTCTATCTGAAGCCATAACATTTATGATTTCATCAAATCTAATGTTCCAATGTCAAGAAGCTTATTTGAGTCTACAGATGGAGTTTCTTAAGCTTGCACAGCTTGCTTTCCTCAACCCTGAAGCCCTGGAGCTACTTCATGTGAATATCCTCGGAGAGATATTTGTGGAGGAATGCAATCTTGACTTCCATCTTGAAGATGTCGAAGTCAAGTTGTGTAGCTATAGTTAGCAATAATCTGATGAGTTTAAGCATGGTCACTGGAGAGCAGGTCTCATAGCAAGCGTTGTCTTCTATTCAGTGTGTAGCACATGGCTACGAGCCGTGCTTTGAAGGTCTGTACCTTCTCATCAGGTTCCCTCTTTCTCTTGAAGATCCATTTACACCTTAACGGGTCTTACCCATATAGGTGAATCCTCGAGGGACCATATACAACACTTGTATATGAAGTCTACTATAGACTTTATTGCTAAAATCCATCTTTCCATGTCATTATCTTTGGAAACTTCATCACATGAAGTTTGATCATTGTCAGATTTCTCTGACACGTGGAATACATCTTCAAACACATTTGAAGAGATATTAGTGTTTCATCTTTATTTGTCCCTTAAGTTTCCGATTTCAGGAGCCTCATTATTTTCTCAATATTAAATGAGTTTCATTTACTTCATTTTTATCTTGATTCTCAAGAGAGTCATCCTCTAAGAATCATATTCTTAGAGATGAGATCTTTTAAGAATCTCAAGGTCATAAAGTTGGCGTCCAATACCATCCTTTATTTTCCTAATGAAGTAGCACTCTCTGGTGCTAGATTCCAGCTTACTGGCATGGAACCTTATAAGGATATATAATGTCGTATCTACCACATATATATACCAGGAAACTAAGAGATAATTATGCTAAGATTAATCATTGATCAAATCATATCACACATGATCAATTATATCTCCCTATAACTCTATTGAGTTTAGGTGTATTTGGAGGATTGAGATGGGAATGATATTCCTTACTCCATAAGGTATTCCTTAAATTCATCTAATAGGTACATGCTACCTTGGTTAGATCAAATTCATTTTCATCTTCCTTCAAAATTTGGTTCTAAAACAAAATTGTGAAATATTTGAACATTTCAAAGCTTTCTAACATAAAGGTCAGAAATCTCATATCACAAATAATCATTAAATGATATTATATATCATCAATGTTCATTATGATAAAGATGATCCACATACATCAGTATGTATGAGATCTTTAATACCTTGGTATCTTACACCATTCCTAGAGAAGGACGCATTGGATAATTTTACTTTGAATATAATATTCAAAAGTATGTAAGATTTGAGATTTTAGACATTCTAAAGTTCATCTCTTACTAGTCTATTGATCTCATCAGCAGACTAATGTCCAAGGTTTGATGCCAGATCATTGTCAAATGATCTTTATCCTCCTATTGATCTTATAAGGTTTAATTTTCAGTAGTAGAATGTTAGTGAACCATTCATTAATTTTCTAATTTAGTAGAGTCCTCCATATATCAGAATACTCTCTAAAATATATCCATCATAACTCTTTATGACAGGTCTATTCCAGAATTCATGTCTATTTCCAACATTTAGAAATAAACTATGAGTGTTTTCTAATATCTAGGTCATAGAGACATTCTCTAAGACTAAGAGCTCTCCTACTAAAAATATGAAGTCTATCTATCCAATAGAGATTGTTGCAACAAATGCATCAATATCCATGTAGATGACTATTAAACCTGAAGATCAAATTCTAATTTTCTAATACATATGCTGTTGGACATGCGAGCCCACGACGAGCCATTATGCAATAAATGTTATTGTGAATACTATTCTCTGATCTGAAATGAAGAATATATAATTTGCATAATAGGTCCCTTAGTACAATTAGGGTTATGTACCATGACCATCTTGATGATCATACAGCTATTGATTCATATATTGAATCATAGAGGCTGGCGCTTGGATGAACATCTAAAGAGTTAGATTGAGGACTCATCAAGCACGGTCAAATGATTGTTAAGAGATGATCTCCAACCTGAGTAGGAGATGGAAATCCTTTCTCATTTAGGCTGATATCTAACCAACCTCTTGATGCAGGTCCTCTGCATAGGAATAGAGATTCAGAGGTGTTAGATAAGTTAGGTCAAAGAGTTGACTTAATGAGATCGAGATAACCAAAGTCCTATGTCGTATGCTATCATGATATAGGCACGCATCCTCTGACCGGAGACAGATGTGCTACTATATGTCTGAGTATGTACATTTGGCAGACCAATAGGTTGATGACCTAATCAAGGTCTATACACCGGCGCGCTGGTGTGCATATAAGGGCATATGAGTAATACGATCTCTCAAATGGATCATACAGGTTCATTACTGAACAGGAAGACATGATCTCACTCATGAGATATTGGAAAGAATCAAATTCCGTGCACGGTCGTCTCGCTTTGGAAGATTGACTGAATTTGTAGGTTTGATATAAATTTTTGGAAAGTATATGATCAACACCGGGGTTGATATATTCTTTTGAAAAGTATATGATCGATACCAACTCCCAATAGTCAAATGAGAAACTTAATAATAAATCCCTGAAGTAGACAATGTAAAATTGATCTTGTACTTCGGGATTATTCTGGGTCTTCCAGTATGCAGGATGGAAATGTATTTGGAATACCTAAGGGTGATGTGATCATAAACGATTGTATAACTATGACGCTTCCATTCCTAGGGAGTGATGAAACAGGTCTGGATTTCAGAGACTCCTCTCAGTAGAGAAGTAATCTGTTCTTAGTCCAAATATTGGACATTGAACTGAATGTGATTCAGATGCAAGGAGAAGATTAGATTTGCGGTCTTGATTTAATCAAGCATATATGGGAGGCCCGAGATCTGGATTTGAGATGTGATCTCAATATCCAAGTCACTATACGTGGAACAATACAATCGCCCGGTCCTTATCTCCAAGTATTCGTGGAGAAAGCGTATTATCCATTAAAGAGTTCAGGATAATTTCATTGTTGATATATGTATCCAAGCATTGAGTAAATTAGTAATTAATTGTGATTTATTTATCATGACTAATATGAATTCGATTCATATTATAAAGAGAATTATCTTAGATACTTAAATGTGATTTGATTATCAAAGATGTGAATAATGTGAATATGATTTATATTATTTGGGCACATGAGAATAGAGATCCAAGATGATTAAATGCAATTTAATTATCATAGATATTAAATAATGTAGATAGCACTATCCATATTAATCATATATAGTATAAATATGATTTATAATATATAAGAGAGAGCTATTTGTAATTTACATTTGTTAATTAAATGCTAATGTGAATTGGATTCATATTGAACATAAAATTGAAAATGTAATTCACATTTTATTTTGGGCTGTGAATGCGATTCACAATTTTCCAATGACAAGATTGCAATATTCACAAAATAATTATGAATTATTTTTATTGAATAATTTACAACAAGTGTTGTTGTAAATCTTAGAGATTTCCATGGAATAATGTAATCTCATGAGATATCATGAGATTACATGAGATTGCCACCAAATCCCATATTATGAAAAGAGGCAATCTTCATTCCAATAATCTCCATGATTGCTTGATTTAATTTAGGATTAATTTATATTGATTTATCCATATATATTTAATCTAAATTAAATTAATTGTTGTTGGTTTTTACCAACACAAATCTTAGCCATTAAAAGAAATACAAATCAATGAGAGCCATTGGATTTTTGTTACCCATGGATTGAGATCCATGGATCCCAAAATATTATAAAAGGACAGGCACCCCTTTTCTCTTCTTTACAGACAATGAGAACATCAGTCTCTCTCTCTCTCTCTTTCTCTCTCTACATGCCCTCTCTTCTTCTCTCATGTGGTCGTCCACCATGGATGCCCTAGAGAGGTTCTCCATCGCCTCAACGTCGTCGTTATGCTGCCCGATCCTTTGCTCATGGATCTCCGTCTCCTTCGGTGCACCTTGCTCGTGAAGAATACTTTGGATCTCGTGTGTCGAGATCAGGAGATCTGTCGCTTTGATCATCAACATGGATTACGAGATGCACGTGTTTCATCAACACGCTCGCAAGTGCCTCCTCCGTCGGATCGGACTTGAGATAGGAGGTCTCTTCATTTAGAGATTCGACCGCAACCACACTTCAAGAGGTAATCCTATTACTTTTTTGTGGTTTAGAGGAAATGATCCGAGAAGTGTTATTGGATCATGCAGTTTCGTCAAATAAAATTTTTTAATTTCCACTGCCTCAAGCAACTAGTGCGACTAGTTGCTCACGATCGCATACGATGCGATCCTCACTCTTCCATGATGCTCTTAAGGATTCTCTCCATATCCTTCAAGTGGTATCAGAGCCTTAGATTGAATGTTTTGGATACGATCCATAAACCTAGGACGTCTTGAGTTCGTTAAGGTTGCGAAAGTTTTTGTCGCATTTGATTTTCACACATCTGTTTAGTGAATAAATTCGGCCCTGTTTAAAATGTTTAAACATGAATTAATCACATGAATTTTGTTCCCCATTAAACAAGGAAACCATAGGATCTGAGTTTATGTAATTTGGATTCCGTTTGCTCGAGATATGGTTGTTTTAATGAACATGTATTCATTGTTGCGGGAACTGCGAATCTTAACATGATTAATGAGTTAATTACTATTTTAATCCGCCTAGAAATGCGTGAAATATTACTTGAGTTCTGTCATAAATCAAATTAGAAATCTTTGAAAATTGATTTTGTCTAATTAGGATTTAAATTGATTGAGATATGTTAATTTTAGTAAGTAGAGGTCACTGCTGAAATTACATTCCTAATCAAGAACTATGTGATTGTCAATTAATGAAATTAATTGTTAATTTCCTGAATAATTATGGAAAATATTTGAGAAATATTTAATGATTATTATTTCCTTAATTGACTTGGTCTCAACCAATAAATTGATTAGATTTGATCTAGATCAAAATTGGAAACACAATCAACAAACAACTTGCTTGAATAAGATTGGGAATTTGTCTAGCAAACTTCCTTATAATAAAAAATGTTTTGATTATTACTATATGGTATAATTTCGGTTGAAGAACCGATGATCATCTCAAGTACACATTGATCTATTTGTCATTATCCTTTCCTGAGGAGGATATGGTGTCTAGTCGGGGAGCGTTGGGGTAGCGGGTCACATCGATTGTGGTCTATCTGACTCACGTCGGTACTGACCATGACAGTGTGTAGGGACTCGATAATGCTGAAAAAATCAAGGTGTACTTTTCTAATTATTAAAATTCGAATTAATACACACTTTGAGATAATACCATATATATATTCAAGTAAAACAATCAAGTTTGTTGATTGAATTGGATTGATAAATGATTTAATGAGATTAACTTAATTATATCCAATTAAAAACAATCTATTATGAATAGATGTGTATTTCCCTTGGAAGAATTAATTATATGAATATGATTCATAATGATTAATTAAAATTTGAATTTGAGGTGGAGTGACATCCATGGTCTCCCGTCAAGGCGAAGGGTTCCGTCGCCAGATATTGTATGTAGGAGATGCCTGTCCGAAGTGATAGCTCCTGCTTACGATCCATTTGAATCTGGCTCGTCGCTTCTCGAAAGAGTAAGGACGTATGCATAGTGACCCCAATATCGGATCCTCATATTATTGGGGCGATATTGGATTGCGCATAGCGAGTTGTATTCCTGTTGACAGTCAGTTCAATTAAGGACGGGTCAACATCACCTTAGGGGTGGTGGGCCCGGGTGTTAAAGACCGAATTGGGAAATGCAAGTTGGACTTGCAAGGCGGAATGTGTTCCCGCTTCTTTTTATTCGAGTTACAGGTTCTCGTATTATTGGGATGTAACAAATATAAGGAAGGAGATCCCAGATCTTGTTGGGATGTGATGGTAAGTATATCTCTTACATTGAAAGTGATTAAGGGAATGAGCTTTTACTGTTGACAAGGCAAGACAACTTTGATATAAAAATTCCTAAATCAAAATAAAATGTATATATATATATTTATATATATTTATGCAAATTTCTTATTTCAGATAATCCTTCATTAAACCCACTCAATAATATACTCGATAATAACCGGTAAAATATCATGGATTGGATCCATGATCAAGATATTGTACTTGCAGTTGGACACATAATGTATGTGGTTGCAATGTGCAAGTTTACTCGTAATAATGAGGAATGCCAATTAAATAGATAATAGGACTACAACCCTAGGGTTTATGTCTCTATAATCTTGATCTCTCATTGAATGTACTTCGGAAGTGACATGTCGATGATGATCATAATTGTCAAATAATCCTTATAAAATTCTAAGAAGATATTCTGGCATACATACGTGCTCTCGACATTTAATCATGAATGACGTGGTTCTCTGCATCATGCAGAATGGTAGCTCTATAAGAGATGATGTATTCAAATTATTTTATTACCTACCTGGACCAATGCTTTAAGAGTTTAGATGGATGTAGATACGATGAGTGTCATCATTCTACTATCTATAGTCTAGTCATTCATGAAGCTTCAGAATATTCATATTGTATGAATTGAATGAAGCATGTACAAATGTTGAAATGCTCTAATATTGAAATCTTTTGAATTCAGCATAAAAGATCCTTCATCTAAAGCAATGGCTGTTTATAGATAAAGGGAGCGCAGTGGAAGCATGAGTTGGACCCAAGTAAGAAGGAAAGTTAAAGAGTTGACTGTACTTCTGTGACTTCCATGTGACATCCAAAGAGTGGGATGAATGCCAACACTGCAATAAGTTGATGTGTTGATAGTATGACTATCAAATCTATTTAGAATCCTTAGAGAAGGAATCATATAGTACATCAGAATAATCTACATTTAATCATTGAAATTGACTTACTTATTTGATAAGATAAAGTCTAATAATTGTATCTCAATCTTCTAATGACACTTGTTGGTAGCATATGTATTAAAAGATTAGAAATTTGATCTTAAAGGTTTAATAGTCATCCACATGGATATTGATGCAATTGTTGCAACAATCTCTATTGGATTGATAGACTTCATAATTTCAGTGGGAGAGCCCTTAGTCTTAAAGAATGTCTCTATGAACTAGATATTAGAATACACTCATTGTTTATCTCTAAATGTTGGGAATAAACATGAATTCTGGAATATACCTATCATAAAGAGTTATGATGGACATATTCCATATAATAATCTAAAATCTAGTGGAATCTACTAAATTAGAAATCTAATGAACGATTCATTAACATTTCTAATACTGAAATTAAACCTTAAAAGATCAATAGGAGAATGAAGATCATTTGACAATGATCTGGCATCAAGCCTTGGACATTTGTCTGTTGATGTGATCAATAGACTGATAAGAGATGAAACTTTAGTTTGTCTAAAGGTTCAAATCTTACGTACTTGTGAATATTGTATTCAAAAGTAGAAATGTCCAATACACCCTTCCTTGGAATGGTGTAAGATGTCAAGGTATTCAAGATTTCATACATATTGATGTATGTGAATCATCTATATTAGAATAAACATTATAGATATGTGATATCTATTGATGATTATTTGTGATATGAGATTTCTTCTCTTCACTAAGAAACCTTTGAAATATTCATAGAGTTCATAATTTTGGTTTAGAACCAAAGTTTGAAGGAAGATTAAATGAATTTGATCTAATCTAGGTAGTCAGTACCTATTAGATGAATTCATAGAATACCTTATAGAGATATGAATATCATTTCTATCTCACTCCTCCTAATAAATCTAAACTCAATAGGAGTTGTAGGGAGATACAATTGGATCATGTGTGACATGATATGATCAATGATGAATATTAGCATAATTATCTATTAGTTTCCAGGTATATATATGTGTGTGTGGTAGAGACTATGTTATATATCCTAACAAGGTTCCATGCTAGTAAGCTGGAATCTAGCACCAGAGAGTGCTACTTCATTAGGGAAATAAAGGATGGTACTGGATACCTACTTTATGACCTTGAGATTCTTAAAAGATCGCATCTATGAGAATGTGATTCTTAGAGGATGAGACTCTTGAGAATCAAGGTGAAAATGAAGTGAAGGAACTCATTTAATCTTGAGAAGATAATGAGGCTTCTAAAATAGGAAACTGAAAGGACAATTAAAGATGAAACACTAATACCTCTTCAAATAAGTTTGAAGATGGATTCCATGTGTCAGTTGAATCTGACAATGATATTGAAGCTTCTAAAGATCATGACAGTGAAAGATGGATGTTAGCTATAAAGTCTAAAGTAGACTTCATATACAAGTGTTGTATATGGACCCTCGAGGATCCACCTATATGGGTAAGACCCATTAAGGAGTAAATGGATCTTCAGTAGAAAGAGGGAACCTGATGAGAAGGTAGAGACCTTCAAAGCCCGGTTCGTATCCATGAGCTACACACCTAAGAGAAGACATCGCTTGCGATGAGACATGCTCTTCAGTGATCATGCTTGTACCCATCAGACTATTGCTAACTATATATACACAACTTGACTTTGACATCTTTAAGATGAAAGTCAATATTGCATTTCTCCATGAATACCTCTCTGAGGACATTCACATGAAGCAGCCCCAAGGCTTCATGGTTGAGGAAAGCAAAGAGTGCAAACTAAGGAATTCCATCTGTGGACTCAAATAAGCTTTATGTAGTTGGAATATTGGATTTGATGAAATCATAAATGTTACGGCTTCAGATAAAATCTTGACAAACCATGTGAAGCTTAGTGGGAGTGCCATTGTGTTCATCATGCTAAATGTAGATATACTAATCATTTGGAATGATCTAAGGATGATAATAATAAGTCTTTTATAATCTGGTTGTCTCATACCTCGAGATATGATCTCAAGGATACCTCTTAGATCATAGTTCTAAAGTTGTTCAGAAGCAAAGAGAAGAGGGTATTGTGACCATCACATTAATGGTACACCTTGGACATTTCTATTTTCTGGAAAATTCCAAGAAAGGCTTCTTTCCCTTATGATATAGTACTGACCTATCTAAAGGGATAGCACCTCAAGGAGTTGAGGAAGTGAATGCTAGAACTGCTTGCCCTTTGTGAATCAGTTCCGAGAAGCTGAGTGTACGCTACATGTGTACAAAAGCCAGATGTCGGCCATGCAGTGGGAGTAGTAAACTGTTACTAATCCTACTATGGAGATAAAACACTTGATTGCAGTAATATCAATATCTTCAAAGATGACAAGACTTTAGAGATAGTAATCTCTAAGTCTTATCTTAAAGATCTTAAGACTTTTATAGATGGTGATCTAAAAGGTCCTAACTATGAATACCTTAGGAGATAGAGATCTTCAGGAATAAGGGTATTCTAATAAGGATAATAGAACTTACATACTGGTTAAATAATTATTGAACTATAGTGTCAAGGATACTATGATTACATACTGGTTAAATAATTATTGAACTATAGTGTCAAGGATACTATGACTGATATGATTGAGTATTGGTTGCATAAGATGCAACACTCGCATTGGATGCGAACACTGTTACTAGGAGATATGCAAAGTGTCGTAAAAGGACTTGGCATAGTCTCTCAGGAACAGAGTGACTGATCAACTTACCTAGCTATTTTTCTAAATAGCCTATGATTGTCACATGAGTGTGGGTTTAAATGATTAGCCCATTAATGGCTCTTTGGGTTAGTGGGAGATTGTTGAACATGCGAGTCCATGTCGAGCAATTATGCAATAAATGTTATTGTGAATATCATTCCTGATCTGAAATGAAGAATACATAAATTGCATAATAGGTCCCTTAGTACAATTAGGGTTATGTACCATGGCCATCTTGATGATCATACAGTTGTTGATTCAAATATTGAATCATAAAGGCTGGTGCTTGGATTAATGATGAGTCGGAGAACACGAATGGTTAAGGGAGATAGGTATCAAGGGTCTTTGTGACCTCAACCTCTCGAATCGGACTCAACAAGAAAAGAAGACCACCAAATCAGAAAATAAATCAAGTAACACAAATAGCGGTCTCACTATTTTATTTAACCTGGTATAGCGACCAGGGTCAAACTCGAAGGTGCACGGGTTGGCTCAAGGCCTACAAAGTAGTCAGAAATCAAAATAAAATAAAACAAAATATTTTTGGTGGATTTTATGGGGTTTTAATTTTTTTGTGATTTTTAATTATAAAGAAAATATAAACAAAGCCAAAAAGTCACAATCAACTAATTATTAAACACATAAAAACAAGTCAGAAAATTTAAAAAAAAGTATTTTTTGGATTTTAGGATTTTTCAAGTATTTTTGGTAATTTTCTCAGATTTTTATAATTTTTAGTTGATTGTATAAAAATGAAATAAGATAAAAAATGAAAGATACTGTGCAGCCAGATTTGAAAGGCTATTTAAAAATGTAAAAATAACCTCTAAAAATCTAGCAAAAATTTCCGAAAAACTATAAATAAAAAGCTAACTACAGACAAAGAAATTAGATTTTTTTTGAATTTTTAAGAATTGTTAATGATTTTTATGAGTTTTTTTAGGTTTTTTAGATTTTTATGGGTTTTGTATATCCAAAAGCCACGACAATTGCATAGATTCAAAAACACGACAAACACAAGCTACAATTTTTTTAGAATTTTTGGGAGGTTTTTAATAATTTTAATGGATTTTTTCAAACTAGACATTAGAAAAAAATAAGAGTTTTTGAGTTTTAAAAAATAGAAAATGAAAAAAATGTCCCAAAAAATTAGTGAAATTTTTACACAGTGGTAGGAGCCACGTGTACAAATTTCACGATTTTTGGAGTCAATTTGCTATTTTATTTAGCCAATCAAATATAGACAGCTCACGAGGACCTAAGTGCAATTTTAGAAAACTAATCAGCCAATCAATAACACGTGAAAGAAATGCGGGGCTGAAGTTGCAAAAAGCCCAAAAGGCACGAGGAGGGCACACGATTCACACACAGAGGGGCATAAATGTAATTCCTATTTATAAAGATGCAATCAGTAACAGTTGAGAAGTTCAGGAAAAAACATGTAAATAACCCATAAGTCACGTGTCGAAGCACGTGCTCCACATGCAGATGGACTAAGTTGCAATTAAAACAAACACGAGGACCTACGAGCAAATTACCCAAAATCAAAACAACATCCAAAAGTATTTACAAGACTAAATCAAAATGTAAAAACTAAGGAGGGCCTAAGAGTAATTTAACCTCTTATTAAGGATCCAACGGCTGAAGGAGGTCCACTTAAGATCAAACGGTCAGGATCAGCTGTACCCCTTCGATGATCAACGGCTAGCAGAGGATCCTCAGATCGATCCAACGATTGAGACCCTCGGACGATGGATGGTGGAGATCAGAACTGGCAGGAGGGCTCGATCGGACGACGGAGACTCTCCTTGGAAGAACGTCGATGAACTCGCCTCCGACGAAGTTCGATCGGCCAATACGTGCGGTGCGGAGGTCCTCCGATGCTGCCAGGATGGGGGAAAAGAGAGCCGATGGTGTTCCACAGCTACTGAGATGCTCCGATGAGGCTGGGAGCTCCTGAAACGGCCCGACGGCGTGAAGGTCCTGGAGCTCCTATGCTTCAGTCGCTAGACCTCCATGTGAGGTTCTTCTTCACATAAACCTGCACAGAACGAACGCTGGGTCGAGGGCAAAAGGCCTCAACCCGGTTACGAGCGAAGTGGGCGGTTGGGGGAGGTGGAGAGGAGCTCTCCGACGAGCGACGGCGGAGGAGAGCCGATGACCCTATTCCTGAGCGAACTAGGGGGAACGAAGGGATGAAGAACGTGGAGAGGAGTCTTGCAGGGGTGAAGAGCTAATCAGAGGGGATAATGGATGATCGGAACGTGCGGGATGATCCGGTGAAGGTCGACGGTCGGAAAATTGAAGAATGGAAAATCAGACGAAGCTAAATGCTAGCTGATCTGCCTGATGGGTGAATGCGTCTATGCTGGAGGTGCTGGTCCTCCTGGGATCTTCTTCTCGATGGAGCGACGTCTCCAGAGGCTAGAGCTCGCCGGTGGTGGAGCACGACGACGTGACTCGCCGGATTTGAGGCTAAAGGCCTCGGTCCTTGCTGCAACACTCCCTCGACCTAGCTGTCACTCAAGGAAAGGAAGTGGAGGTCCCTGGAGCCGAAGGAGATAGCTGGAGATAAATGAAATGGCGGCTCCAAGTGATGCTTTATACGAACAAAGGTCCGAGAAGATGGGGATCGGGCGTGTATTCCAAGGAGTGGATCCCTAAGGGAGTAGGCATGCGTGGATCACGGATCGCTCCTTGGCAATCGGAGCCTCTAATCAAACAGAACGGGGTCTAGAATGGTGCGGGAAAATTTGGTGAAAACCAGGTCGGCACCAGATCTGCGAGGGAAGTGGTCCATGGGGGGGGGGGTGATTCGGCCAAAAATAGGTGGTCTTAAGTTCAGCACAAAGCGTGAACTCAGTCGGTGTGTTGACCACACTAAATCTGACTAAAATCAACAATTAACCCACACTAAAAATCAATAATTAGAAATAAATGTGGAGTTAAAATTTATTTTTAACTCTGCACAAATGATGTAAAGGGCAAGTATGCAGAGAGTTCGAACGCAGGGAGCAAACAGTGTAGGCCAAGCAAATGAATGCTAAAGTGTGTGAGTGTGTGAAGCGTCTACACTAAGCAAGCAAGCAACTACAATTTTTGTGGGTTTTTAATTTTTAATTTTTTTTCAATATTGGAAAGTAAGGCAATATAATAAAAGGCAAGCAAAAATATTTATAGAAATGTACAAAAATACTCAAAAATTCAGAAATAAAATGTTTTTGGAATTTTTATATTTTTTTACTGTTTTTTTGTGATTTTTGGGGATTTTCCTAGGTGTTTTTGATATTTTTAAAGACTGAAATAAGAGAAAACAATGCAAACAAGGCTGGCTGTGAGTAAAATGGAATCTAAAAATACCAACCAGTAGCAAAAATATTTCACACTATTTTTCAAATAAGAAGGACAAAATAAGGGATAAACAGAAGCTAAGTTTGTATTTTTTGGATTTTTCTACTATTTTATATATTTTTTTGAAGTTTTTGAGAGTTTTTAGTTTTTTAGTGTTTTTGTTTTGAGATTTTTAATGATTTTTGGATTGACACTAAAAGACAATAAAAGAGACACTAGGGGATTTTTTTGGAATTTTTGGAGTTGTTTTACTATTTTTTTGGTATTTTCTAAGCTAGACAGTGCACAAAATAGAGGGTTTTAATTTTTAATAAATAGGAAAATAAAATAAAATCAAAAACTAAATAGGTGGCGTGAAAGTATAGGTGCATAGGAGCTTAAGTCTATTTTTGTGGAATTTTTGGGCCTAAAATGATATTTCAAATAAATACAACAAACATCCAATTAATAATCAGGCCTGGCAGGGGCATAAATGCAATATCCAAAACATCCAGGGGCATACATGTAATTTTCCACAAAAGTATACACTTTATATTCAATTTTTGGCACTAAAAGATAATTAATAAAACCGCCTGGGCCTCCTGGCAATTTACCCACCAGGGCGCGTGACTTGCACGCGCCTGGGAGGGACCAAAATGTAATATCGCAAAAATCTGGGGGCCTACTTGCAAAATAACCAGAAATATTACACTTAATGCCAAAGTTTTGGTACTAAAACTAAATACACAAACAACCGAGGGTTCCTCTGCAAAATGCCCACCACCTCACGTGTACAGGTCACGTGAGGTGACGTGGCGAGGACCTAAATGCAAATAAATAAAGTCTGGGGGTGTTTATGCAAATATTACAAAAGATTTAAACTACAGATACAAGTTTAAATACTAAATATTAAATGCAAAAATGACGAGGGTTGAGATGCAAAATACCCACGCCTTATCTCCTCGTGCGTGATCGAACGGTGGAGAGCCGCTCACTTATCCACGTGGCGCACGCACAACGCGCGATGACGGTTCGGCGATCAGCGGCTGAGATCAGATCTGGCGAAGATATCGACGGTGGGAGCGTGCCAAGATCTGACGGCTGCGGCTTGATATGGAGCGGGCCGAGGATCGGACGGTGGAGACACACGGAGGAAGAACAGGGAAGAACTCCGACGCGGCGAAGTTCCTCCGGCGAGCTGACGCGCCTCCGGTTGTCTGGGCTGCTCCAAGAAGGTCCGGGAGACTCCTGCGGTGATGCTCTGGCGTCTGGGTCTCTCAAAATCGCCGGAGAAGCTCTGAGGTGCTGCTGCAAAGGCGGCGGAGCTCGAAGCTCCAGGTATCTCCGGCGGAGGTTGAATCCGAGCCCCCAGGCGCTGTGATGCTCCAGGTACCTGCAAAAGGTGGTGAGAAGGCCCAGGGCAAATTGCCTGGGCCTCGCGAGGACCTAATCTAAGCGCGAGGTGGAGTGGTCGATGGTGGCCGGAGTTGCGCTCCGGCGATGATGCGTGAACGGGCGAAATGAGCGATTAACTTAGAGATTTTTTAGGGTTTTCGAGGATTAAGCTAACAGGAACCTAAGGGGATAAACAAGAAGGTGGGGCGATCCCTCAATGGCCAGAGCCAGAGGAAAAAGGGGTACCTCGACACCGGCACTTGGCGGAGGTGGTGGAGCTTCCCTCGACTTCGCGCGCCTCAGCTGAAGGGCCGGCGGTGGAGCTGTCACCTCCACGGAGCTCAGGAGCGCAAGAGAGACGCTGAAGGGTGGACCAAGGGAACTCGATTTGAATTCAAAGTTGGGGGGTTGGTTTTATGCGGTTTGACCCCTGACTGAGGTGCTCCAAAGATCAAGAAATATTTTGCAAATCTTGGGTTCAAAGACCAAGATTAAGCTTGGGCGAGTGAGATAGAAGGTTGGTGAGCAATGTTGCAGAAGAAATCATCACGAAAACATGAAAGAATCGACCTGGAAAAAGCCAAAAAGATGGCCCAAAAACGAGGTCTGACATGGGCTACAGGGGTAGGTCAGACTGTTGACCGAGGTCAACAGTCCTGGCCTCCTGGTTGGTCCACGTGGACCAACCAGGAAAAACCCTGAATTAATGTTTTATTAATTCAATTTAAAATAATAAAAGGCCGAATTAAATAAAAGTTATAAAATAAAAAATGTTCAAAATTTTATGTAGTATTTAATTCTGATTTTTATTTATTTTTATGACTTATATTCTTACAAGTTACATTTTTAACCCTATATAGGTATAATACCTATGTATTTTGATATTTTATTTTTATTTAGGTATTTTATTTCTTTATTTTTTTTATTTATTATTTTCAAAAATTATAAAATACTTTTAGATACATAAATCTATTTTTCTTTTATTTTTCTGATATGTTTTGTGTATTTAATAAAATACAAGTAGTAATATTATAGGTATGTGTATAGGTATTATACCTGGTAATGTATATACAAGTATTTTTATTTTGATTTTTATTTACATTTTATTCTGATTTTAATGTACATAATTATTATAAGTAATATTTACAAAATTATAAAAATATAAAATTGTAAAAATAATAAATAAATAATAAATTGAATATTTTATTCAGTACAAGTATACAATGAGGGTCCAAAAGTCAACTTTCAAACCGTAGCTCCGCCAAATGCGAAACCACCGCCATTGGATAGATTATTTTACTCTATATACAATTAAAGGTGAGTACACTGCATTTGGAGTTGTCGTTTGTGAGATACGGGTCTGGGAAGTTAGGATTTTGGATTCTTATTCAGACCATATCTTTTTGTCTGTACATGACTTTTCTGTGAAATCAATTTTGTCTTTTTCTTTATGAAATTATCTACAACTTTTATGTACAAAGTTTCTTTATTTGATGTACAAAAAGTGGAACCAAAAATAGGTCCCAAAATGAATAAGGAATGAATAAAAAGTATAGGTGTTTTATCTGTGTATCTGACCTTATCTCCCCCTACTTTATTCCTTGTCGACCTATTCATCAAGATGCCTAGGTCTCGGGGGTTTTGGGTCATAAAATATTTACAATATTTTATTCTTTTTCTTTTCTTTATTTATTCTATAATTTTGGCCTTAATTACAGTAATTTACACACTGTTGAGATGCACATGCATGAATGCTAAGATGCTTGATTTAAGGCTGTTTACAGGCATTTGCTAGGGTTTTAGGTGCCAAAATGATAGAATAAAGATGATGAAATGTGGATTCATCATCCCCCTATACTTTACCTTTGCTAGTCCCTAGCAAACACTTATGCAATAAGTGCAAAAAGAGAAAGAAAGAAAAGAAAAAGAAGAACTTGGATTTTATTTGATTATCAAACTTGTCTTCGCAAAATCAAAGTTTGGAGCTTAAATCGGACCTTTAGAAATTTAGTGCGGGCGGAACCTTAGTGAGAACCGTGTTTGAAATCTAACAGTCCTTGAGGATCACAAAACTCTGCCCAAGTCTCCTCAATAGCCAGGTCAGCAATATCTCAACTCATACGCAAACCCTTACGACTATGAATCTGACTTGTACAGTGTAAGTGATGGTGGCTCTCCCCAACTAGAATGACAAAGAAACTGACTTCTCCAGTATGACAACCCAATGATTCCCCAATCCAGCAACTCCATCCTCGAGGAGCGGGGTATTCCCTTCTAAGTTCAAGTGGCAACCAGCTCAAGAGGAGGGGGTGAAGAGAAGAATGGACGGTAGCCAGTGTAGCTACCTATCCTTGGATGCAAGACCAGTGTAGTCAAGTCATCCTGCTGCAGGCTCACATGATATGACTTTGGAACTCAAGCTTGCTTATTGACTTTGTACATACTTGCAGGCTTTTTATTTTTGTACATGCCTGAACTTTTTTTTTTTTTGAATACTATATACAGCAGCATTTACATAAGGAGTTTTTCCTCATGAGCCAGTAGACTATCCCTCTTTTGAAGCTTTATCGCAACCCACAGCCTCCTGTCTTTAGACTTCCTAATCACTGGACGGGTTGGGGTGCACTTCCCTCCCTAGAGGAGGACAAATGTTTCCACTTGTGTGCGTCTCATACCGGCAAATCCAATCCCCTCACCACTCCAACTGAGTTGAGCCATGTGAAAGGTGCAGGTGTCCAAGTAAGGTCATTATCAACAAGAGTCATGCGTGTGCTTCGAAATACTCTACTTAGGCAGTCAAGAATCCATTGAACTAAGTCCCGTGATCCTCAAAGAATTAAGTCAACTAGACCTGAAGTACCTCAAACCCAATTCCTATAAGGTTCCTGTTATTAGGTAGATTATAAGGTCCAATCAAGCTCCAATCTTCGGATTTTACTCAGACTTGTTCAACTATCAAACTCAATCCGAAAAATGCGAATGCTATGCAATGCAATGCAGAAAATATTTTTGTGATGCAATTTTCAAAGATTTTGAACTTTTTATGGATTTTTGAAAAGATGATGCATGCAGATGCAATTTTTTGGTATTTTTCAAACAGATTTTTCAAATGTTTTTGGATTTTAATTTTGCAAATGTTTTTGGGAATTTTTGAAAAAAAAAGATTTTGGCTGAACACTAGGTGAAAATATGTACATGGGGGTGCTTCTTATATTTACAAGAAGTGGGTTTTAAGAATTTTCAAAGGTAAGTGGTCAATTTTATACAGATATACATAAGATAGATTTTTGTGTGATGTGAATATTCCTCAAACTTATTTGACACAAGCTTTTCACACAATTTTTGAAAACTATAGTCCAAAATAGTTTTTACAAACATTTTACACACATTTGAAAATCATTTTGCAAAGGCTTTCAAAACAGTATATATAGGTTTTTCAAATCAATTTTGCAACCATTTTTCAAACCATTTGCAAATCATTTTTCAAACATTTTTATTTCACACAAAGAAAAGAAATTTTGCAATCCACACAATTTCACACAGGTTGAAAACACGAAACAAAATATTTTCAAAATAGTTTTCAATAGATGTTCACAAAGATTTTCAAACTATTTTTCAAACATTTTGCAAAAAACATTTTCACCTGATTCATTAATCAGTAAATACAAAAATAGTCTGAGGAATAACCACATCTTTTTATTAAGGATTCTTAATGAATTTTAAAGAATTATTAGCTATATTATTGAGAAAATACGAAAGTACGAGTTATGGCTAAAGTATATACACAGTATATACGACCCCCCTATACTTAGCTTGAGCTATGTCCTCATAGATCGGAGAGAAAAGAGAAGACATAACTCGTACTAAGTATAGGAAAATCTAAAGAATAAAGGAATGAAGTAATGAATCAATGAATGAGAAGTTGACCGTCCCCCCTATACTTAGGATCAAATAATCCTAAGTATAGCAGACTGTACACAACGCAGGGAGGGTCAAGGGTGGGAATGAACAGATCGTGCTCAGATTGTCTCCCCCTATACTTAGGGTAAGATATCCCTAAGTATAGGCAAAAGAGGAGACAATGGAGAGGATCGAAAAGAATAGAATCGCTCGGGGTGCCAACCCACCTATACTTAGGACAAAGTACGTCCTAAGTATGGAAAACTGTCTACAAGGGCGGCACCTTTTTGATAGACAAAGACGATAGAAAAGGAAAAGAAGAAAAGAAGAAAAGAAGAAAATAAATCAACAGAAAACAAAGTGATATAAACAGATGGATCTGTACAGCGGAAGATAGACTTGATCACCATGTATGAGATGTAGATGATGAGAGTTAAGTGACACATCTCATACCAGAAGAATGGGGGCAACGTCAATGGTCGGCGGATCATGATCAAGATATAGTTTCAGGCGTTGACCATTGACGCGGAAGGTAGAGGAAGATGACGGTTCGGATATGTCGATGCTGCCATTGTCATGTACCTTCCTGACCACATACGGTCCTTTCCACTTGCTCTGCAATTTCCCTGGAAATAACTTTAGCCTTGAATCAAACAACCATACTCTCTGATCTGGCTCAAACTGTTTATGGCTGATATGCGAATCATGCCATGTCTTCACTTTCTCTTTGTACTGTAGGCTGTTGGAGAAGGCTGTATCTCTCAATTCCTCCAGGGCTGCCAATTCTGCTCTTCTCTGTTCTCCTATACTCTCGGGATCTAGAAGCAACTCAGTAACTGCCCAAAAAGATTTGTGCTTGATTTCCACTGGCAAATGGCACGGCTTGCCATAAACGAGACGAAAGGGAGATGTTCCCAATGGATTCTCGAAAGAAGTCCGATAAGCCCACAAGACCGAGTCCAAAAGTTGTGACCAATCCTTTCGGTCTGGGCGGACCACTTTCTGCAAGATAGTCTTTATCTCCCTGTTCGATACTTCGGCAAGACCATTAGTCTGAGGGTGATAAGGGGTGGCAACCCGATGGTCAATGCCGAACTCGTCTGCAAGGGCCCTGACTTTGTCATTGATGAAGTGAGACCCCCCGTCTGAAATCAAGACTCTAGGTACTCCGAACCGTGAAATGATATTTCTCCTCAAAAATTTGCATACGGTTTTAGCATCTGCGGCTCGGGCGGGGATGGCCTCAACCCATCGGCTGACATAGTCTACAGCGAGCAAAATATGCTCGAATCCCTGACTTTTAGGAAATGGGCCCATGAAATCAATTCCCCATGCATCAAAAACCTCACAGAAGTGAATGGGTTGCATGGGCATCATGTCTCTCTGTCCGCAGGTTCCCATTTTCTGACAGTCAGTACATCTCTTCACGAACTCATCAGAATCCTTGAAGAGAGTAGGCCACCATAGGCCGGATTGAAGCACCTTCTGTGCTGTCCTTTTTCCAGAATGATGTCCTCCTGCCTCAAGCTTGTGGCAGTATGTGAGGACGCTATGCTGCTCTTCTTGAGGAATGCACCTCCTCCAGATACTATCCCCTCCTTCATGATAAAGGACGGGATCCTCCCAATGATAAAACTTGGCCTTAGCTAGGAAGGTCTCAAGTTTCTGCCTGGGCCAACCCTGAGGGACTGTCTTGGCAACAAGATAGTTTACAAAGTCAGCATACCACGGGAGTGAGGTGACAGCCAATATCGCCTCATCTGGAAATGTCTCTGTTATCGGTGCGCTGGGCTCAGATTCCTCAAGATTCTCCAATCTGGAGAGATGATCCGCCACCACGTTCTTTACTCCAGGCTTGTCCTTAATCTCAATATCAAATTCCTGGAGTAGAAGGATCCATCTGGTGAGACGTGCTTTGGCATCCTTCTTAGCCATTAAATACCGGATGGCGGTATGATCAGTGTAAATTGTTACTCTAGATCCAAGAATATATGATCGATATTTATCAAGAGCAAAAACTACGGCCAGCATCTCTTTCTCAGTTACAGTGTAATTCCGCTGCGCGGCATCCAAAGTCCGGCTGGCGTAGTGAATGGCAAACGGTAATCCATCCCTCCTCTGTCCGAGCACAGCCCCAACGGCAAAATCTGAAGCATCCGTCATGATCTCGAATGGAAGAGACCAATCGGGTGGCTGAAGGACAGGAGCTGAAACAACCATGTTCTTGAGAGTCTCAAATGATGCAAGACACTTATCATTAACAATAAACTCAGTGTCTTTGGTCAGTAAGTCAGTGAGCGGTCGGGCAATTCGGCTGAAGTCTTGAATGAACCGTCGGTAGAAACCGACATGCCCCAGAAAAGACCGTAACTGACGCAGATTAGACGGCGGATTGAGTTTTCTGATGATGTCCACCTTAGCCGGATCGACCTCCATGCCCCTGTTGGAGACGATATGACCAAGGACCGTCCCCTGAGTCATCATGAAATGACTCTTCTCCCAGGATAAGACAAGATTAACCTCTATGCAGCGCTTGAGAACACGGTCTAGGCAGTCAAGACAAGCGTCGAACCCGTCGCCATAGACCGAGAAGTCATCCATGAAGACCTCTAAACAGTCACCCACCATGTCCGAAAAGATGGACAACATGCACCTTTGGAATGTCGCCGGAGCGTTACATAGACCAAAGGGCATCCGTCTGAAAGCATAAGTCCCAAACGGACAGGTGAATGTCGTTTTCTCCTGGTCTTCGGGCGCAATGGCCACCTGATTATATCCAGAGTACCCATCGAGAAAACAGTAATGGCTCTTCCCAGCTAACCGCTCGATAATCTGATCAATGAATGGTAGCGGGAAGTGATCCTTCTTGGTGGCCTCATTCAATCGTCTGTAGTCCACACAGACCCTCCAAGAAGTTGGTACTCTGGTAGCGATCTCCTCTCCAGACTCATTGACAACTGTAGTGATACCCGTTTTCTTGGGTACCACATGTAACGGACTTACCCATTTGGAGTCGGAGATGGGATAGATAAAATCGGCGCTCCACCACTTAGAAATTTCTTTCATGACTACGTCTCAAAGATTCGGGTTCAGCCGTCATTGAAACTCACGCGACGGCTTAGCGTTATCTTCGAGATAGATGTGGTGAGAGCAAAGATTTGGGCTCAGCCCCTGGAGATCAGCTATACTCCAACCGATTGCCTTGCGGTTTCTTTCAAGAACCTCCATCAGACGAGATTCTTGTTCTCCAGTCAAATCTGCTGAGATAATGACTGGGTGCATTTCTGGCTCTCCAGCAAGGAATCTGTACTTCATCGACTGCGGCAGAGGTTTCCTTTCTGGACAACTGGGAGGCGGCAGATCTGGTTTCTGATATGTCTGTGTCAAGGCGACCAAATCTGCATGGGAGAACTCTCGCTCTGCATGAAGTGCTGACGAAGGGCGGCCTGATGGATCATCAATAAACTGCACTGGCTCGCACTCTGTCATGGTTGTTGGCTCAGTAGGAATCAGACAAGGTAAATAGTCATCAAAGTCATCCCAATCAATGTCTGAATCCGAGGGATCAGAAGACGATGAGCAAGATTGAAATTCCTCAGCACCACTCATCACAACACTGTCAGCCTCAGAAATATCCTCATCCAGGGGTGTGCTCTCCCGGCTCTCGACTGCCATGAGCTTGAGATACAGTGAATCTGTCGGCAAGGCGAGGGTCGGTGCTATGGGGTCTTTCCAGTTGGATTCATCATCAGTCATCTCAAAATCACAAACCTGGTGGATGTCTAGCTCCTCCTCTGTCATCTGCTCGGCCTCGCTGGACTGCTCTGAGCATTCTGCCTCTCTGGCTCTGATCTCTTCGATCGTATCAATTTGTATGGTTTCGCCCTCTACGCGAAAGCATACCTTCCCACTATCATGATCGGTCACCGCCTTGGCTGTGGCCAAGAATGGACGTCCGAGAATGATGGGGGCATCAGTTACCGACTCAGGGATCTCCATGTCCAACACAACGAAGTCCACGGGGAATTTCAGGCCCTGAATGGTAACGACCACGTCTTTCAATAACCCCTTCGGCCTCTTAATCGACCTATCAGCAAACTGAAGGACGGTTCTGCTACGAAGATGAGGGCCAAACTCGAACTGCTTGAGTAGGGCTGCCGGAAGGAGGTTAATTGAAGAGCCGCTGTCTAATAGAGTACGATCAAACTGTTGCTCTTGAATCTCGCATCTGACATAAGGAGCTCCTGCGTCTGGTCGCTTGGCTGGCAATGTTTTCTGAATGGCGCAGCAAGTGTCATGAGTGAGCATATGGATTTGATCTCTGTGCCTCTTCCTTCTTCGAACAGTAGTTGTTTCTTTCAAGTTCTTCTTGAAGAAGGGGATATGCTCAAATGCTTCTCGTAGAGTCAGCTGAATATGAAATCTGTCAATCATCTCGTTGCCGAACTCTACCTGTTGGTTCTTTTTGGGATTTTCTTTTTTATTCCCCTTCGCTCGGCGGAGTGCCTCAAGGAAGGGGATGGTAGGGGCCTCCTCAGATGGAGGACTAGGAATCGGTCCCTGTGCCTGTGAAGACGGAGAATCCATACAAAAATCATCATTCACCACATATGGATCCGCAATTTGAACAGAAACCTTTCCTTTATTCATATTTTTGCTTTTGTTTTTCTTCCCATAGTCACTAGATACAAAATGTGGTGGCATCACAGAAGATGGCTCAACAAAAGTAGATGTGGTGGCCTCAGTACCACCACTAGCACCTGTCTTCGCGGCATCAGCACCGCGCTCTGGTTCATCTCCCAAAATGGTGGCTTCAGCACCACCGTCTGCATCTGGTATCACGACGGCATCAGCACCGTCGTCCTGGACTCCATCATTGGTGGCATCAGCACCACCGTCTTCAATATCATCTGCAGCGGCATCAGTACCGCTCCTCTGCTCCTCTGGCGCTCCTGGTTCGGCATCGGGTTGTCGCTCAGAAGAGACGCCGCCGGCTGGTATCCTACCGCTCCTAGTAGTCACAAAATCAGCATCATTCACAAAAGAAGACATATCATTCAAATTGTCACTAGGAGAGGCACCCTCTATGAACTCTACCTGCTCAGATTTTCTTTTGAAATTATTAGGGTTTGGTTCGATCTGAGCTGGTATGGCGGCCTTGCCTTTGATAATGTCCCACATCTCCTGCCGGAACTCATCCATTTCTTGCCTGAAAGATGCTCGCTGTTCAGATAGCAAGCGGGCAAGATCATCAAGGGCTGGGTTCTCGTAGGCTGGACCCTGAGAACCGGATGACTGTCCCTGTTGGAAATGGGGCTGCTGCTGGTGTTGTTGCTGAAATTGAGGGGGAGGATGGTGATAAGAATGCTGAGGCGGCTGTCGCGGCCTCCACTGCTGTCCCTGATAGGCGGGACGAGGACCACTCTGATACTGCTGGGGCTGGTTGTACTGGGGCTGCTGGTGTTGTTGCTGTGGCTGGCCGTTCTGCTGTCCTTGAGCAGGGGAATGCTGTTGGGATGTGGATCCACCATTACCCCAACGGAATCCGGGGTGATCCCTGCGAATCGCTGGCTGCGGGTATCGGTCATACCAAATCCCGTTGACTTCCATCAACGGTTCCTGCTCGAAGGAGGGTGGAGGAAGAACTGCCAGTGGCTGCTCCGGCTGGTACACCACCATCTGAGTCTCCTGAGATGGCGGTTGCTCTGGATGATACTGCAACAATGGAACCGGCTCCGCCTGGATATGGTTCACCTGGCGGTATGAGGTGGAGGCCTGGTTGGGATTGTTGCTGCTGGAAGCAACCTGTGACCTGGGAGGCTGTTGGGAATGGGCTTGTGCCTCCTGAATACATAGAATTTGAGTCTTCAGGTCACTCATTGTTTTGGTAAGAAGGTCCATCTGGGCTAGACCTTGGTTCTGCTTCTTCTCGAGGATCTCCATGCGGTCCAATTTTTCACTGATGATGCCCATGTCGGCTGCTGCTGATTCTGCTTGGGCTGCGGCTACCGACGTTGTGCTGGGACCGGCATCGATGCGAGCGATCCTCTGAAATGTGCCCGCTCCTTGCGGGGGCTTCTGCTGAGTGTAGACTCTGGCCTGGGTCATCACTGTAGAGTTCTCTGCCATTCCCTCATAAATGGCCCAGACGTCGTCTTCTCCCTTGGAGAAATATGACCCACCGCAAGAGGCGTTCACAAGCCCCTGCAGCTCCGGTGTCAGCCCACAGAAGAAACTCTGCACCAGATGGGGCTTGGAGATATCGTGATGTGGACACCTGTCTATGAGCTCTCTGAAACGATCCCATGCTTCATGGAACTGTTCATTTGGGATCATGGTGAAATTGCTGATCATGGCTCGAGCTGCGTTTGTCCGGCCGAGAGGATAGTATTTCTTCAAATATACGGACCGGAGGTCTGCCCAAGTGTCGACAAATCGCCCTAAATGCTTGAGCCAATATGCGGCTCGATCAACCAATGAGAATGGGAAGGCGATCATCTTGATAGTGTCCTCGGTCAACAACCGATCGTGGATGGTGCTGCATATCATTTCGAACTCTTGGAGATGGAGGTGCGGCTCTTCGGTCGGCAACCCATGGAATTTGGGTAGCATCTGAATCGTGTTGTGCCGAAGCTCGAAGTCTCCATGGATTGGTGGGAGTCTGATCCACCGGTGAGTGAGGGATGAAGCTGGGTTGTGCAGTTCCCTCATGATGGTCTGTGGCGGTCGCTCACCGTCTGGGTCGCCTCCTCCTGCATCGGGTCCTCCTCCTTCTCCGCCACCGCCTCCTCCAGGTCTGTTCTCTCCCAGGTGTGCAATCTCCCTCATAAGGTCACCCATGAATGTGCCCTGGTCACGGATCTGTCTCTGCATATTCTCCAGGGACGCTAGCAATGAATTGTTGATGGCTGCTTGATCAATAATGAACGGAGGGTGATCGTGATCATCTTGGTGCTCGCCTTTGTCTGCCATTGCTTGATTCTCTGAAAATGCAAAAGAGGCCATTTCAGGTGCTGTTGAATGTGCTGAACTCTGTGATGCACTGAATTCTGATACTATTGGACTGAGGGAAGGAGAATGGGAAGGGTGGTCGAGGGGGAACAGGGTGGATGTAAACTCAGGCTCGGAGAGCGGACTCTCCGAGTTGTTCCTAGATGAATAAGGAGGAGTGCTGGATAGCGGTGCCGACAAGGTCGGCCTAAGAGATCTCCGTCCCATCATCTTGATTATTTGAGAAGAGTGGGGATAATGCAAGAAAAGAAGAAAATGAGATGCGACAAAATTTTGCACAATTGTGTGGTGTTTTTGATCTTGACCTTAATAAATCTAACAATCAAACACAAAGCAAGGGTAAGTTCACCAACTCAACTCGTGAAGCCGTGAAGGTTCGGCTTTTATCTTGTCAGTTTTAGCTTGTTTTTCAGGTATTAATCTTTTCACGAGTCCTTAGAGCGCTACGCCTATAGGAGAGAGAGTACTGCCAGGAAAGTGTCCCCGTACTTGTCCTCCTCCTGTGTAACCTGTAACTTGCGCTTTTTGAGGTCCTTGTAACCCTTCCTGGATCCCTACTCAGCCAAAGAAAAGAGAGAGGAAGCCGATAGGCGAAACCGATACTTCGGACCTCGCTCGCAACGGAATCACCCGTGAGCGTACAAGGTCCTACTCGGACGCAGCCGGTGAGACAGACACACCCGTGAAGGCGTGGCCTAGGCTCGGTACTTCGGACAAGGTCGGTGCTCTCACAATAGAGAGTCACCAATGGTGACCAAGTCCTACTCGACTACGTACGATAGTAGCGCCAATACTTCGGAAATCCAGGCGATACACAAGGCAGCCACAAGTTGGGTTTTGGGCTCTAATCCTTACGAAGCGCTCACCTCACTGGGAAGGAAACCTTCCTATGCAACCTGAAAACAAGTGAGGGTGTTACTCTCCCCAGGCAATGAATCCAATTACCAATTTTATTTTGGTCAAGTTTTCTTTAGCAGTCCCTTTTTTAATTTTTTTGGTGTTATCGCTTCTTTTGAGTCAATTCAAACAAGCGCCTAACGTTTTTGTATTTTTTTCTTTATCCTACTTTGTCCAAAAACAGAGGGAGAAAAGAGTCGGAAAAGCCGTGCAAGTCGACACCAAGGTGGAAATCTCACCTTTGTGCCTAGATGATGCGTGCAAAGTTAGAAGACTTACAGCGAATCCCAGCTCTCTCCATGCGGGATGCAAAGCAGAATTTTTAAACCTAATCTATATGGCGAATGCAAGGCGGAAATCGTCCTAGTACAGGCAACTGCTAGCGTGAAGAACCACAAGCTAGCTAATAGCTTCTAATCCGAGTGTCCGGTCTTGGCTCACCCCTCCTCTGCCCAACACATTTGGAGTAGGAGAAAGCGCTTGTTCGGGTGTGAGCTCGCGGCGCGTGGATTTGGAAGCTACTCGCTAACTATTTGATTATTCTAAGTCCAAATATGAATCTATAGGTGCATGCAAAGATAGTTAAGTGTTTGGACCTAATCTAATCGAGTCAAGCAGTCCTAGAACTAAGAGCTCAATCCACAAAATAAAGTGAAAAATGAAAACAAAACCGGAAAATGACAAGCGATGAAAACGCGGTCAAAACGGCGGTGAGCCCCCGGGTGAACAGACACCCGGAAATTAGGCCCGAATGTTCAAGTGTCCAAGTCCAAGGTACCTGTATTATTACAATTTAAATAAATCACTCTCTCACCAAATAAAAGAAAAGCTAACTAATCACACTCTCTCTCACTCCTTGCTCTCTCCTGCCGGCTTGGCTAAAGAAAAGCCGGCTCCACGTCCCAAGGTTGCGTCGGGTCACCTAGGCAATCCGCCTCGCTCCGCGGTCCCTCGCAAGAAGACAAGAAAAGAGATGGTCAGATAACTCAACAAGATATATCAAAAATGTGAGAAATGGAAAGTAAAGCTATGGTAAACAACCACACAATCAGGTAAAAATGAACTACAAGCTGTTGCTCCCTGGCAACGGCGCCATTTGATTCGGCCAAAAATAGGTGGTCTTAAGTTCAGCACAAAGCGTGAACTCAGTCGGTGTGTTGACCACACTAAATCTGACTAAAATCAACAATTAACCCACACTAAAAATCAATAATTAGAAATAAATGTGGAGTTAAAATTTATTTTTAACTCTGCACAAATGATGTAAAGGGCAAGTATGCAGAGAGTTCGAACGCAGGGAGCAAACAGTGTAGGCCAAGCAAATGAATGCTAAAGTGTGTGAGTGTGTGAAGCGTCTACACTAAGCAAGCAAGCAACTACAATTTTTGTGGGTTTTTAATTTTTAATTTTTTTTTCAATATTGGAAAGTAAGGCAATATAATAAAAGGCAAGCAAAAATATTTATAGAAATGTACAAAAATACTCAAAAATTCAGAAATAAAATGTTTTTGGAATTTTTATATTTTTTTACTGTTTTTTTGTGATTTTTGGGGATTTTCCTAGGTGTTTTTGATATTTTTAAAGACTGAAATAAGAGAAAACAATGCAAACAAGGCTGGCTGTGAGTAAAATGGAATCTAAAAATACCAACCAGTAGCAAAAATATTTCACACTATTTTTCAAATAAGAAGGACAAAATAAGGGATAAACAGAAGCTAAGTTTGTATTTTTTGGATTTTTCTACTATTTTATATATTTTTTTGAAGTTTTTGAGAGTTTTTAATTTTTTAGTGTTTTTGTTTTGAGATTTTTTAATGATTTTTGGACTGACACTAAAAGACAATAAAAGAGACACTAGGGGATTTTTTTGGAATTTTTGGAGTTGTTTTACTATTTTTTTGGTATTTTCTAAGCTAGACAGTGCACAAAATAGAGGGTTTTGATTTTTAATAAATAGGAAAATAAAATAAAATCAAAAACTAAATAGGTGGCGTGAAAGTATAGGTGCACAGGAGCTTAAGTCTATTTTTGTGGAATTTTTGGGCCTAAAATGATATTTCAAATAAATACAACAAAGATCCAATTAATAATCAGGCCTGGCAGGGGCATAAATGCAATATCCAAAACATCCAGGGGCATACATGCAATTTTCCACAAAAGTATACACTTTATATTCAATTTTTGGCACTAAAAGACAATTAATAAAACCGCCTGGGCCTCCTGGCAATTTACCCACCAGGGCGCGTGACTTGCACGCGCCTGGGAGGGACCAAAATGTAATATCGCAAAAATCTGGGGGCCTACTTGCAAAATAACCAGAAATATTACACTTAATGCCAAAGTTTTGGTACTAAAACTAAATACACAAACAACCGAGGGTTCCTCTGCAAAATGCCCACCACCTCACGTGTACAGGTCACGTGAGGTGACGTGGCGAGGACCTAAATGCAAATAAATAAAGTCTGGGGGTGTTTATGCAAATATTACAAAAGATTTAAACTACAGATACAAGTTTAAATACTAAATATTAAATGCAAAAATGACGAGGGTTGAGATGCAAAATACCCACGCCTTATCTCCTCGTGCGTGATCGAACGGTGGAGAGCCGCTCACTTATCCACGTGGCGCACGCACAACGCGCGATGACGGTTCGGCGATCAGCGGCTAAGATCAGATCTGGCGAAGATATCGACGGTGGGAGCGTGCCAAGATCTGACGGCTGCGGCTTGATATGGAGCGGGCCGAGGATCGGACGGTGGAGACACACAGAGGAAGAACAGGGAAGAACTCCGACGCGGCGAAGTTCCTCCGGCGAGCTGACGCGCCTCCGGTTGTCTGGGCTGCTCCAAGAAGGTCCGGGAGACTCCTGCGGTGATGCTCTGGCGTCTGGGGCTCTCAAAATCGCCGGAGAAGCTCTGAGGTGCTGCTGCAAAGGCGGCGGAGCTCGAAGCTCCAGGTATCTCCGGCGGAGGTGGAATCCGAGCCCCCAGGCGCTGTGATGCTCCAGGTACCTGCAAAAGGTGGTGAGAAGGCCCAGGGCAAATTGCCTGGGCCTCGCGAGGACCTAATCTAAGCGCGAGGTGGAGTGGTCGATGGTGGCCGGAGTTGCGCTCCGGCGATGATGCGTGAACGGGCGAAATGAGCGATTAACTTAGAGATTTTTTAGGGTTTTCGAGGATTAAGCTAACAGGAACCTAAGGGGATAAACAAGAAGGTGGGGCGAGCCCTCAATGGCCAGAGCCAGAGGAAAAAGGGGTACCTCGACACCGGCACTTGGCGGAGGTGGTGGAGCTTCCCTCGACTTCGCGCGCCTCAGCTGAAGGGCCGGCGGTGGAGCTGTCACCTCCACGGAGCTCAGGAGCGCAAGAGAGACGCTGAAGGGTGGACCAAGGGAACTCGATTTGAATTCAAAGTTGGGGGGTTGGTTTTATGCGGTTTGACCCCTGACTAAGGTGCTCCAAAGATCAAGAAATATTTTGCAAATCTTGGGTTCAAAGACCAAGATTAAGCTTGGGCGAGTGAGATAGAAGGTTGGTGAGCAATGTTGCAGAAGAAATCATCACGAAAACATAAAGAATCGACCTGGAAAAAGCCAAAAAGATGGCCCAAAAACGAGGTCTGACATGGGCTACAGGGGTAGGTCAGACTGTTGACCGAGGTCAACAGTCCTGGCCTCATGGTTGGTCCACGTGGACCAACCAGGAAAAACCCTGAATTAATGTTTTATTAATTCAATTTAAAATAATAAAAGGCCGAATTAAATAAAAGTTATAAAATAAAAAATGTTCAAAATTTTATGTAGTATTTAATTCTGATTTTTATTTATTTTTATGACTTATATTCTTACAAGTTACATTTTTAACCCTATATAGGTATAATACCTATGTATTTTGATATTTTATTTTTATTTAGGTATTTTATTTCTTTATTATTTTTATTTATTATTTTCAAAAATTATAAAATACTTTTAGATACGTAAACCTATTTTTCTTTTATTTTTCTGATATGTTTTGTGTATTTAATAAAATACAAGTAGTAATATTATAGGTATGTGTATAGGTATTATACCTGGTAATGTATATACAAGTATTTTTATTTTGATTTTTATTTACATTTTATTCTGATTTTAATGTACATAATTATTATAAGTAATATTTACAAAATTATAAAAATATAAAATTGTAAAAATAATAAATAAATAATAAATTGAATATTTTATTCAGTACAAGTATACAATGAGGGTCCAAAAGTCAACTTTCAAACCGTAGCTCCGCCAAATGCGAAACCACCGCCATTGGATAGATTATTTTACTCTATATACAATTAAAGGTGAGTACACTGCATTTGGAGTTGTCATTTGTGAGATACGGTTCTGGGAAGTTGGGATTTTGGATTCTTATTCAGACCATATCTTTTTGTCTGTACATGACTTTTCTGTGAAATCAATTTTGCCTTTTTCTTTATGAAATTATCTACAACTTTTATGTACAAAGTTTCTTTATTTGATGTACAAAAAGTGGAACCAAAAATAGGTCCCAAAATGAATAAGGAATGAATAAAAAGTATAGGTGTTTTATCTGTGTATCTGACCTTATCTCCCCCTACTTTATTCCTTGTCGACCTATTCATCAAGATGCCTAGGTCTCGGGGGTTTTGGGTCATAAAATATTTACAATATTTTATTCTTTTTCTTTTCTTTATTTATTCTATAATTTTGGCCTTAATTACAGTAATTTACACACTGTTTGAGATGCACATGCATGAATGCTAAGATGCTTGATTTAAGGCTGTTTACAGGCATTTGCTAGGGTTTTAGGTGCCAAAATGATAGAATAAAGATGATGAAATGTGTGATTCATCAGGGGGGGAGTTGACCGGGGGTCAACAATCCCCTGTGGACCAATCAGAATTCAACAAACCCCAAAATTATTTATAATTAAATAAAAATAGCAAACAATTTTATTTTAAAAATATTTACAAAATAAAAAATATTTATATTTTTCAACCTTTTTTAGTGTTTTTTATTTATTTTTTTGAAAAATAAACTAATGTATATACATAATATAATGTAATATACATGTATAAAATACCTATGTATTCTATACTTTTATTTTTAATTTCTTATTTTTATATAAATACTCTAATTTTATATTTTATTTATTTACAACATAAAATGTAGAGTATAAAATAATTTTTATTTTATTTTTATTATTTATTTACAAGGGTAAAATAAATAGATGTATTATTTCTATATACATGGTATATGTACAATGAAGAGAGAGAAAATATTACTTTTTGTTTTTATTTTATTTTTCTAATTTTATTTTGTTTTTATAAATATATACAAATTAATAAAACCAATTTTTATTTTATTTTGTTTTTGATAAAATAAAATATTTACATGAAGGAGGGATATATGGTGAATGGCCCTATCTCTCTCTAGTTGTTTATTTGGCGATCAGGCCCATATTGGGCCCTCTCTTGGGTTCAAGCCACTCAATATTTATTCTAAATATTTCCCTCTTTTTCTTTATTTCTTTATTCTTTTATTTTTGCACAAAAACATACTAATTATTGATATTTACACAAAGCATGTATTTTGGTAATTTATTGTATTTACAAGTATCTACATGGTGTTTTGCAAAGATAAATAGCTAAAATAAAAGAATAAAGAGTGATGAATGGGGATTCATCACCCCCTTATATTTTACTTTTGCTAGTCCCTTAGCAAACACTTATTTGAAAAAGAAGTGAAAAAGAAAAGAAAAAGAAAAAGAAGGAAAAGATGAATCAATGCTGATTATTAACCTTGTCCTCATTAAATTGAAGTATGGAGCTTAGTCAGATCTTTGGATTATTAATTTGTCGGAATCTTATTGGGACATAGGTTTAAAACTTAACAGCCTCTAAGTTCCACTAATCTATAATCAAGACTCCTCAATAATCTATATCAGAACAAGTCTACATACACAAACTATGATGACGATGAATCTTTCCTTGTACTGTGTAAGTGAGGTATAGCTCTCTACCTCGGAAGTAGCAAAGTGACAACCCTCCCCAACAAGGTAACTCTAATACCCTAGTCTGGCAACTCTTTCCTCGAGGAGCGGGGTATTCCCTTCTAAGCTCAAGTTCACCGGCTCAAGAAGAGGAGGAAGAAGAGAATGGACCATGGCCAGTGTAGCCATGTATCCGTGGGAGCTCAACCAGTGTAGCTAGGTCTCCCTGCTGCGAGCTTCATGAGATGGAACATGGATAACATAAGCTTTGCTTTATTGAACTATATACACTCTGGTGGGATTATCATTTTCTCTCAGACCCACCACTTTTTTGGAGTTATTTTCTTTTTGCATTTTTTTGACATATGTACAACATATCTACAAAGTGCAGCATATATACATAAGGAGTTTTTCCTCTTGAGCCAGTCGACTATCCCTCTTTTGAAGCCTTATTGCAACCCACAACTCCTGTCGTTAGACCTCACGACTACCAGACCAAGTTGAGACGCACTTCATTCACTAGAAGAAGAAGAGAGGTTCTGCCTAGAAGTACTACCCTCATATGCTACCCCAGGTCAAAGAAGACTGCCTCCTTACCACCTCATCCGTAGAGAGCTCGGTGTAAAGTGCTGGTCCAAGTAAAGTAATTGTCTGTAAGAGTCATGTGTGCGTTGTTAAGTGCTCTACTTAGTCTCATCGAGATGACATATGATCATAGCCTAGTGGACTCAAAGAATTAAGTCACCATGGACCTGAAAAGTCTCAACCCTAAGCCCTATAAGGTTCCTCTTAGAATTAGGTGGATTAAGATCTTAACCAAGCTCCATTTTTCAATTAATTCTAGGCTAGTTTGAATGTCAACTATGATTCGGAAAAACTGTACAAATATTTACAAAGATGCAATTTTCACAAAATTTTTGAAAGTATGCAAAATTTTGAAAATGTTTGAAAACAAGGATGTATGCATGAATGCGAAATTTTGCAAAATATTTACACAAATTTACATAAGGTTTTTGCAAACTTTTTATTTTTCAAACATTTTACAAAAATTTTGTATTCTATACATAATTTTGATATGAAAATATTTACAAACTATTTACACAAAACATTTTTACAAACATTTTTATGAAAATAATTTTGTACAAAGCTATGTATGTGCAAATAAAGAATTTTATTTACAAGGGAAAATTTTTAATTTTTATGGATTTTAAGGGTTTTTAGCCTTTTTTATTTATTAACACACTCATACAAAGTACGAGTTATGGCTAAAGTATATATGGAATATATACGACACCCCCCTATACTTAGCTCGAACGATGTCCTCAGAGTGAATCAAGAGCGATGAAGAAGACATAACTCATTCTTAGTATAGGGAAGTGAAAAGGAAGGCTATATACAAAGACGAATGAAAGAATAGAACTGACAGAGAAGATCTCGGGGATTCCCCCTATACTTAGGATCAAGTAATCCTATGTATAGCAGGCTGTACACAAAGGGAAATCCGAGTGAAGAATGTACATGGTCTACCTCCCCTATACTTAAGGTAAAATATCCCTAAGTATAGGCAACAAAACAGAGGTAGAAATGAATCAAAAGAAAATCAAACGTCTCACACCCCCTATACATAGGGTAAAGTGCACCCTAAGCATAGCATAATCAAAGATGCAAATGGGGTGTTGGACTGAAGAATGGTGTGATATGGACAAATGGATCTATACAAGTTGGGAGAACAGTGATAATCAGGCATGGGATGCAATAGATGTGAGTCAAGAGACCACATCTTACACAAAATGAATAGGGGCAACGTCAACGACCAGCGACTCATGATCTAGATACGGTTTGAGCCGCCGCCCGTTAACACGAAAGGTACTCTCAGATGACAACTCAGATATGTCGATGCTTCTGTTGTCGTATACCTTTCGGACCAGATAGGGTCCCTTCCATTTGCTCCGCAACTTCCATGGAAATAATCTCAACCTAGCATCGAACATCCATACTCTCTGTCCTGGCTCAAACTGCTTGTGGCTGATATGAGAATCATGCCACTGCTTCACTCTCTCCTTGTACTGAAGGCTGCTCGAAAAGGCTACATCACGAAGCTCCTCCAGGGCTGCTAACTCTTCCCTCCTCTGATCTCCAAGACTCACTGGATCCATCAGAATATCTGTGACTGCCCAAAGTGACCTATGTCTTAGCTCAACAGGTAAATGGCAGGGCTTGTCATAAACGAGGCGAAAGGGAGATGTACCCAAAGGTGTCTTGAAGGACGTCCGATATGCCCACAAGACAGAGTCCAAAAGTTGTGACCAATCCTTTCGGTCAGGGCAGACGACCGTCTGGAAAATAGTCTTAATCTCCCTGTTCGACACTTCAGCAAGACCATTGGTCTGAGGATGATATGGTGTAGCTAGTCGATGGTCTATGCTGAACTCGCTAGCAAGGGCCTTTACCTTGTCGTTGACGAAATGAGACCCCCCATATGATATCAAAACTCTAGGCACCCCGAACCATGAAATGATGTTCTTCCTCAAAAATCTGCAAACAGTCCTAGCATCTGTGGTTCGGGCGGGGATGGCCTCAACCCAACGACTCACATAATCAACGGCCAACAGAATGTATCGTATCCCTGACTCTTAGGGAATGGACCCATGAAATCGATGCCCATGTGTCAAAAACCTCACAGAAGTGAATGGGATGCATCGGCATCATATCATGCTGTCCACATGTGCCCACCCTTTGACAGTCAGTACACCTCTTCACGAACTCATCAGAGTACTTGAAGAGGGTAGGCCACCATAGGCCAGATTGAAGCACCTTCTGTGCCGTTCTCCTCCCAGAGTGATGTCCTCCTACCTCAAGCTTGTGGCAGTAAGTGAGGACACTGTGGTGCTCCTCCTGAGGAATGCACCTACGCCAGACGCTATCCCCTCCTTCATGATAAAGGATGGGATCCTCCCAATGGTAGAACTTGTCCTTCGCAAGGAAGGTCTCAAGTCGCTGCATGGGCCAATCTTGTGGAACTTTCTTAGCAACAAGATAGTTCACAATATCGGCATACCATGGGAGAGAGGAGATAGCAAGGATCGCCTCATCTGGGAAGGTCTCACAAATAGGCTCAATCTGCTCAGAATCCTCAAGAAACTCCAATCGGGAGAGATGATCCGCCACCACATTCTTGACTCCAGGTTTGTCCTTAATCTCTATATCAAACTCCTGGAGTAGAAGGATCCATCTGGTCAATCTGGTTTTGGCATCATTCTTTGCCATGAGGTACCTGATGGCGGTATGGTCAGTAAAAATGGTCACCTTCGATCCAATGATGTAAGTCTGAACTTATCTAGGGCGAAAACTACGGCTAGCATCTCCTTCTCAGTGGCGGTGTAGTTCCGCTGAGCGGCATCCAAAGTCCGGCTAGCGTAGTGAATAGAAAAGGGGACTCCATCCCTCCTCTGTCCCAGCATGGCCCCTACGGCAAAATCGGAGCCATCCGTCATGATCCCGAATGGGAGAGACCAATCAAGCGGTTGGAGGACATGAGCCTCTATAACTAGGCTCTTGAGAGTCTCAAATGACGCTAGACACTTAACATCCACAATGAACTCAGTGTATTTCATCAGCAGATCAATCAACGGCTGGGCAATCCTGCTGAAATCATGTATGAATCGTTGGTAGAAACCGACGTACCCCAGAAAAGACTGTAACTGCCGCAAGTTGGACGGTGGACTGAGTTTCCTAATGATATCCACCTTGGCCGGATCAATCTCCATGCCCCTGTTGGAGATGATATGGCCAAGCACCGTCCCTTAAGTCACAATGAAATGACTCTTCTCCCATGAAAGCACAAGGTGAACCTCAATGCATCGTTGAAGGAAGCGGTCTACACAGTCAAGACAAGCATCAAACCCGTCGCCGTAGACCGAAAAGTCGTCCATGAAGACCTCTAAGCACTCCCCCATCATGTCCGAAAAGATGGACAACATGCACCTCTGGAATGCTGCCGGGGCGTTACATAGACCAAAGGGCATCCGTCTGAAAGCATATGTCCCAAAGGGACAGGTGAAGGTGGTCTTGTCCTGGTCTTCGGGCGCAATGGACACCTGATTGTATCCGGAGTACCCATCCAAGAAACAGTAATGGCTCTTCCCAGCTAGCCTCTCTATAATCTGATCAATAAAAGGCAGCGGGAAATGATCCTTCTTGGTGGCTTGGTTCAATCGTCTGTAGTCCACACAGACCCTCCAAGAAGTGGGTATCCGGGTAGCGATCTCCTCTCCATACTCATTAACAACTGTGGTGATGCTCGTCTTCTTGGGCACCACATGTAGCGGACTGACCCATTTGGAGTCGGAGATGGGATAGATAAAATCGACACCACCATTTTGAGATCTCCTTCATGACAACATCTCGAAGATTCGGGTTCAGTCGCCGCTGGAACTCACGCGACGGATTCGCGCCCTCCTCGAGATAGATACGGTGGGAGCACAGGGTCGGACTTATCCCCTGGAGATCAGCTACGCTCCATCCAATCGCCTTGCGATTCTTTTCAAGAACCCCCATCAGACAGGATTCTTGCTCTCCAGTCAAATCCGGTGAGATAATGACTGGGTGCATCTCATGCTCACCCGCAAGGAATCTATACTTCAGCGATGAAGGCAAAGGCTTCAGCTCTGGACAACTCGATGCTGGCGGATCTGGCCTCTGAAATGTTTGAGTGAATGCGACCAAATCTGCATGGGAGAATGAGAACTCTCGCTTACAATCTGCATCTGAATCTGGTGAAGGCTGCTCTGTTGGTCTCTATCTACTCTGCGCGGGATCATGCTCCACCCTATCTGTAGGCTCTGTAGAAGTCATACACACTATCAAATCATCAATCTCTGCCCACTATCTATCTGACTCTGAGGGATCTGTATCAGATCACAAGAAAAATATGCCTCACGATCGAGAAACGGCTCTGCTGCCTGAGATGTATCCTGGACCAGAAATGTGCTCTCTAAGCTCTTTTCTGCTGGACTCTGTGCATCAGCGAACTCTGAAGGTGAGAGGATGGCCTGCGTTGCTGGGTCTGCCCAAACTGCCTCGTCATCTATAATCACAAAATCGCAGTCCTGGTGGATGTCTTGCCCTACCTCTGTCATCTGCTCTGAATCTAAATGCAGCTCTGAGCAAGTGGAATCTCTGGCTCTAGTCTCCTCGATCGTCTCTATTTGTATACTCTCGCCCTCGACGCGAAAGTATACCTTCTCGCTATCATGATCGGACACTGCCTTGGCTGTGGCTAAGAACGTGCATCTTAAAATAATGGGGGTATCGGTTACGGACCCAGGGATCTCCATGTCCAACACAACGAAGTCCACGAGGAATTTCAGGCCCTGAATCGTGATGACAACATCCTTGAGCAACCCCTTCGGCCTCTTGATAGACCGATCAGCAAACTGAAGGACGTCCTGCTCTGTCGTAGAGGGCCTAACTCAAAGCGGTCGAGTAAGGCTGCCAAAAGTAGGTTGATCGATGAATCGCTGTCTAATAGATTACGATCGAACCTCTGCTCCTGAATTTGGCATCTGGCATACGGGGCTTCTGCATCTGGCCTCTTGGCTGGTAGACGGTTCTGGATCTCAAAGCATGTGGCGCGAGTGAGCACATGGATCTATGACTGATGGTTCTGCCTCTTCCTCCGAACTGTAGTCCTATCCCTGAGGGATCTCTGGAAGAGAGGTATGTGCTCCAAGGCCTCCTGTAGAGTCAGCTGAATGTGAAATCAGTCCATCATCTGCTGGCTGAACTCTAGATGGTGTGATCTTTTTGGATTTTCTTTGGTCCCCTTAGCCGAGCAGAGTGCTTGGAGAAAGGGGACTGCTGGGTCCTTCTTAGATGAAGGACAAGGATCGGGTCTGAGCTTCTCTAGCAAAGCAGAATCCACACATACATCATCAATCAACACAGGTGGATCCGAAAATAACAAACCCTTTCCTTTATTCACAAAAGTGTCTTGCAGTACATGAACTGAATGAAAAACAACATGACTAGCATAACTGGAAATGGTGGCCTCAGCACCACCCTCGACATCTAATATCGCGACATCAGTACCGTGCTTTGGCTCAACAACCGGTATGGTGGCATCAGTACCACCTCCTTCCTCTGATGAAGCGACGACCTCAGTACCGTCGACTGGATCAACATCCGCGGTGGCGTCAGCACCACCGTCATCATCATGATCTCAAATGTAATCAGCACTGCTCTCTTCCTCTTCTAGCGCTCCTGAAGTGGCGTGAAGTCGTCGCTCAGATGAGGTGCCACCTGCTGGCATCCTACCGCTCCTAAGTGTAACAAAATTAGCATCAAACATATATGCAGTAATACCTCCAAGGGAATCACTAGGAGTGGTGGTCTCTGTGAACTCTACCTACTCAAACATCCTCTTGAGGTTGTTCGGGTTCGGCTCTATCTGTGCAGGAATGGCGGCCTTCCCCTTCACTATCTCTCGCATCTCCTGTCTGAACTCATCCATCTCTCGTCTGAAAGTAGCCTGCTGATCAGAGATGAGGCGGGCTAAATCGTCCAAGGCAAGGTTCTCATAGGCGGGCCCATGAGAACCTGACAGGTGGCCTCGCCGGTAATGAGGATGTTACTGCTGGTGAGAGAGGTAAGGGGGATGATACTGCTGGGAGTGATACTGCTGAGGCTGCTGAGGTTGCCTCCAAGACTGTCCCTGGTGATAGGGACGAGCACTATGCTGCTGCTACTGTGATGGCTGCTGGTGTGACGGGAACTGGGGCTGTTGGTGAGTCTCTCGCTACTGATCGTACTGGCCACCCTGAACTGGAGGCTGCTGCTGGGAACTGGTGCCTCCGGCCGATCAACAGAATCTGAGATGGTCTCGTCGGATACTAGGCTGGGGACGGTCGTACCATATCCCGTTGACATCCATCAATGACTCCTGCTCGTAAGTGGGTGGGGGGAGTACTGCCAGGGGCTGGTCAGGCTGATAAACCACCATCTGGTTGTCTGGAGATGGTGGCGGCTGCACGTACTACTGCTGCAGCTACTGATGATATGGCTCCGCCTGGACATGGTGAACCTGTTGGTACTGGGCGGAGGGCTGGGTCATGCTGTTGCTGCTGCCTGGGTCTGCCCATGACCTAGGACGGGGCTGAGAAGCCATATGTGCCGCCTGGAGACACATGATCTGTGTCTTTAGATCACTCAGCGTCTGGCCATCTGATCTATCTGTGTCATACCCTGGCACTACTTCTTCTCAATCAACTCAATCCGGTCCAGCTTCTCGCTGATAATGCCCATGTCGGTGGTTGTCGACTCAGCCTGTGCTGCTGTCGCTGATGATGTAGAGGGACCGGCATCGACCCGTGCTATCCTCTGATAGGACACAGCCTGTGGCTGGGGCTTCTCCAGTGTATAGAGGCAGGTCTGAGACATGACAGTGTAGTTCTCGACCAACTCCTCGTAGATGGCCCAGACCTGGTCCTCATCTTTGGTGAAATACGATCCTCCATAGGATGCATTCGTCAACCCCTGCAGCTCGGGTGTAAGTCCGCAGAAAAAGCTCTGAACTAGGTTCAGCTTCGAGATATCATGGTGCAGACATCTATCTGTAAGCTCCCTGAAGTGATCCCATGCCTCGTGAAACTACTCATTGGGGAGCATGGAAAAGTTGTTGATCAGGGCCCTCGCTGCATTGGTCCGGCCGAGTGGGTAGTACTTGTTGAGGTACTCGTTCCGCAGCTGCTCCCATGTCATCACAAATCTCCCTAAGTGCTTCAGCTAGTTGGCTACTCTGTCAACGAGGGAGAAGGGAAATGCCATCATCTTGATGGCGTCCTCGTCCACCTGGTGGTCGTGGACGGTGCTGCAGATCATCTCAAACTCCTGGAGATGAAGATGTGGCTCCACAGTGGCGAGTTCGTGAAAACGAGGAAGGAGCTGAATCGTCTGTGGCGGGAACTTGAAGTCTCCCACGATAGCCGGTAGAACAATCCATCTATGGGTTAGAGTTGCACCAGGGTTATGCAACTCTCTCATCGGGCATATTCCTGCTATTGGCTGGACTGGCTGCTCTCCCTCAGGTATGTCTCCTCCACCGGATCTGCGCTGCTCTCGATCGGCTCTCATCTGCTCCATCTCCCGGTGCATCTCGACCATGAAATCTCCTTGGTCGCTTATATGTCTCTACATCATCTCCAAGGAAGCTAACAGGGTGTTGTTGATCGCACCCTGGTCCAACACGTATGTTTGCTCCTGTCTGGGGCCCTCGGTGTGGTCCTCGCTGCTGGCCATGATCTCTGCAAAGGCAAAAGATCCAAACTCAGGTGCCGAAATATCATTTGACTGCTGCTCTCTCTGATCGGACACCTCAGGACTAACAATAGAAGGGTGGTCGAGGGGAACAGGATGGAATCGAACTCGGGCTTGGAGAGCGGGTCTCGGCTCTCGCGAGCCAACCTAGATGAGCAGGCCGGAGTGCTCGAAAGCGGTACAACCAGAGGCTGCCTAAGGGACCTCCGACCCATCATCTTGATCTGGTGAGTCAGGCGGATGAGATCTAGAAAGCAAACAGGATGGTCAAGCAATACCCCAAATTCACCAACGCAACACGAGCTGATGACCATAAGAGTTTGGTCTTTTATCTTGTCGTTTTTATTTTGGTGATAAGACAGTCTATCAGAGCGATTAGCGAGCTGTTAGGAATCCAACGACCCCAGGAGACTGTCCCGATCACAAACTAGATCTTTCCCAGCCAGTACAAGTCGCGGATCGTTTACCGGCTACTCGATCAACTCGCTCTGTTAAGGATATCGCGACCTACTTTACCAGAGACCGGAGCGATCCTCACTGGAGAACGACTAGCCCTGAAGCAGTAGTCTGAAGAGGGGTCAGATGTGGCTCTAGCCTAGTGTACAGGTCACTCTCTCGCCCAATCAAACCATCTAATGAGGGGATTACTCTCCCAATGCACAATTTTTTTGTGAGGTGATTTTTAATTCCAGTTTTCTTTAGCACTCCCAAATTTTATGATTTTCACTTTTTAGGTATTTTTCAAAAAACAATCGCCTAACGAGTTTTTCGGTTCTCCTGATTTTATTAAGTCCAAGAAAACGAGGGGAGAAGACGAAAAAGCCGATGCACAGTAAAATCAATGATGCATGCTGAGTAAGAATGCGTACCTTTCCTCCAGCTCTCTACATACAATATGATCCGCCCATAATTGAAAGACAGAAAATAAATCTAACCTAAATGATGCATCGAAGGAAATGAACTTAACAGGAATTTCTACACGAAAAGAATAGGAGCTAATGGGTCAACGGGAGGGGTCGGAGTCCGGCCTTTCATGTCGATTGGTGTCCGCCACAACGGATCCTGTCAACGCTGTATACGGCCTCTAGCGGCACGTGGCCCTCGAGTGACGATGTTATCTTTTTCTTATTAATTAATTAATTAGATCCACTTAAACGGTCTATGGGAACATGCAGTCTAATTAGGCTGGGGTCCTAATCAATTACATCACAGATCAATAAAAACTCCTAAGCTAATGTCAAATCCCTGAGAAATAAAATAAAGGAAAAAGCCATAAAAATCAAAATCGGCAGAAAAAACTGCGGTGGGGTCCCCCGAGCACACCGGTGCTCGGTGAAATAGACCCCGACAATCCACAAGTCTGAGAGTTTAGTCCCTATATTATTACAATAATAATCAAGCTGAAAGGAAACTAATTTAAACTACACTAAGTCTATACTACGCTCTCAAGCACTCCTGCTTCCTCCCTCGCTCTCTCCTGCGGCTCCGTACAGAAGGGAGCCACCTCCGATCCTCACGGTTTCGTCGGCTTCCCGAAGAAAGCCGCCTCGGTCATCCGGCCCTCGCAAAGAAGACAAACAGAGGTGCGTCAGTCCATAGTTATTATAATAATGAAAAATAAAATAAAAGAAAATATATATCAAAAATGAAAAAAAAACAAAAACAAACAATATAAAATAAAAGAAAAAAAAACAAAAAGAAAATAAAAGAAAATCAAAAGGCCGTGAAAACCGCGAAAGAAATGAAAAATTGCGAAAAAGTCGTGAAAACAAAACTGAAAAAGAAAACGACTACTAAGTCGTACTCCTCGCCAACGGTGCCATTTTGATGAGCCGAAGAACACGAGTGGCTAAGGGTGATAGGTATCAAGGGTCGTTGCGACCTCAACCACTCGAATCGGACTCAACAAGAAAAGAAGACCACCAAACCAGAAAATAATTCAAGGAACACAAATAGCGGTCTCGCTATTCTATTTAACCTGGCATAGCGACCAGGGTCGAACTCAAGGAGCACGGGTTGGCTCAAGGCCTACGAAGTAGTCAGAAATCAAAATAAAATAAAACAAAATAATTTTGGTGGACTTTATGGGTTTTTCAATTTTTTTGTGATTTTTAATTATAAAGAAAATATAAAACAAAGCCCAAAAGTCACAATCAACTAATTATTAAACAAATAAAAATAAGTCAGAAAATTAGAAAAAAAGGTATTTTTTGGATTTTAGGATTTTTCAAGTATTTTTGGTAATTTTCTCAGATTTTTATAATTTTCAGTTAATTTTATAAAAATGAAATAAGATAAAAAATGGAAGCTACTATGCAGCAAGATTTTAAAGGCTATTTAAAAATGTAAAAATAACTCAAAAATCTAGCAACAATTTTATGAAAAGCTATAAATAAAAAGCTAACTACAGAAAAAGAAATTAGTTTTTTTTTTAATTTTTAGAATTTTTAATGATTTTTATGAGTTTTTTAGGTTTTTTAGATTTTTATGGGTTTTGTATATCCAAAAGTCACAGAAATTGCATAGATTCAAAAACACAACAAAACACAAAAAACTACAATTTTTTAGAATTTTTGGGAGGTTCTTAATATTTTTAATGGATTTTTCAAACTAGACAGTAGCAAAAATAAGAGTTTTTGAATTTCTAAAAATAGAAAATGAAAACAAAATATCCCAAAAATTTAGATGAAATTTTTACAGATGGCAGGAGCCACGTGCCCAAATTTCACGATTTTTGGAGTCAATTTGCTATTTCATTTAGCCAATTAAAGACAGACAGCTCACGAGGACCTAAGTGCAATTTTAGAAAACTAATAAGAAATCAATAACACGTGAAAGAAATGCAGGGCTGAAGTTGCAAAAAGCCCAAAAAGGTACGAGGAGGGCACGCGATTCACACACTGAGGGGCATAAATGTAATTCCTATTTATAAAGATGCAATCAGTAACAGTTGAGAAGTTCAGGGAAAAACATGTAAATAACCCACAAGTCACGTGTCGATGCACGTGCTCCACATATAGAGGGACTAAGTTGTAATTAAAACAAACAAGAGAACCTACGTGCAAATTACCTAAAATAAAAAAGTCCAAAAGTATTTACAGGACTAAATCGAAATGTAAAAAGTAAGGAGGGACTAAGAGTAATTTACCCTCTTATTAAGGATCCAACGGCTGAAGGAGGTCCACTTAAGATCAAACGGTCAGGATCAGCTGATACCCCTTCGACGATCAATGACTGGCAGAGGATCCTCAGATCGATTTAACGATCGAGACCCTCGGATGATGGACGGTGGAGATCAGAACTGGTAGGAGAGCTCGATGGGATGACGGAGACGCTCCCTGGAAGAACACCGATGAACTCGCCTCCGGTGAAATTCGATCGGCCAATAGGTGCGGTGCGGAGGTCCTCTGAAGCTGCTAGGATGGGGAAAAGAGAGCCGATGGCGTTCCGCAACTACTGAGATGCTCCGACGAGGCCATGAGGTCCTGAAACGGCCCAGCGGCGTGAATGTCCTGGAGCTCCTGTGCTTCAGTCATTAGACCTCTAGGTGAGGTCCTTCTTCGTATAAACCTGCACAGAACGAAGGCTGGGTCGAGGGCAAAATGCCTCGACCCGGTTACGAGCGAAGTGGGCGGCTGGGGGAGGCAGAGCAGAGCTCTCCGGCAAGCGATAAAGGAGGAGAGCCGATGACCCTATTCCTGGGCGAACTAGGGGGAACGGAGGGGTGAAGAACGTGGAGAGGAGTCTCACGAGGGTGAAGGGCTAATCGGAGGGGCGAATGGATGATCGGAGCGTGCGGGATGATCCGGTGAAGGTTGGCGATCGGAAAATCAAAGAATGGAAAATCAGACGAAGCTAAAGGCTAGCTGATCTACCTGATGGGTGAATGGGTCTATGCTGGAGGTGCTGGTCCTCCTGGGATCTTCTCCTCGATGGAGCGACGTCTCTAGAGGCTAGAGCTCGCTGGTGGCGGAGCACGGCGACATGACTCACCGGATCTGAGGCTAGAGGCCTCGGTCCTCGCTGCAACACTCCCTCAACCTAGCAATCACTCAAGGAAAGGAAGTGGAGGTCCCTGGAGCCGAAGGCGATGGCCGAAGATAAGTGAAATGATGGCTCCAGGTGATGCTTTATACGAACAGAGGTTCGAGAAGATGGGGATCGAGTGCGCATTCCAAGGAGCGGATCCCTAAGAGAGCAGGCATGTGTGGATCACGGATCACTCCTTGGCAATCGGAGCCTCTAATTGAATGGAATGGGGTCTGGACTGGAGCAGGAAAATTTGGCGAAAACCGAGTCAGCACCAGATCCGCGAGGGAAGTGGTCCAGGGGGGAGTTGACTGGGGGTCAACAATCCCCCGTGGACCAATCAGAATTTAGCAATCGAAATTATTTATAAATTAAATAAAAAATAGCAAATGATTTTATTTAAAAATATTTACAAAATAAAAAAATGTTTATTATTTTTCAAATTATTTTTTAGTGATTTTTATAATTTTTTTTTGAAAAATAAATTAATGTATATACATAATATAATATTATATACATGTATAAAATACCTACGTATTTTAAACTTTTATTTTTAATTTCTTATTTGTATACCAATACTCAAATTTTATATTTTATTTATTGAAAACATAAAATGTAGAGTATAAAGTAATTTTTATTTGATTTTTATTATTTATTTACACGGGTAAAATAAATAGATGTATTATTTCTATATACATGGTATATGTACAATGAAGAGAGAGAAATTATTACCTTTTGTTTTTATTATATTTTTCTAATTTTTATTTTGTTTTTATAAATATATACAAATTAATAAAAACCAATTTTCATTTTATTTTTATTTTTAATAAAATAAAATATATACATGAAGGAGGGATAATGGTGAATGGCCCTATCTCTCTCTACTTATATTTTTGACGATCAGACCCATATTGGGCCCTCTCTTGGGTTCAGGTCACTCAATATTTATTCTAAAGATTTCCCTCTTTTTTTAATTTCTTTATTCTTTTATTTTTGCACAAAAACATGCTAATTATTGATATTTACACAAAGTATGTATTTTGGTAATTTATTGTATTTACAAGTATCTACATGGTGTTTTGCAAAGATAAATAGCTAAAATAAAAGAATAAAGAGTAATGAATGAGGATTCATCAAAGAACATCTAAAGAGTTAGATTGAGGACTCATCAAGCACCGTTAAATGATTGTTAAGAGACGATCTCTAGCCTGAGTAGGAGGTGGCAATCCTTCCTCGTTTAGGCTGATATCTAACCGACATCTTGATGCAGATCCTCTACATAGGAATAGAGATTCGGAGGTGTTAGATAAGTAAGGTTAAAGAGTTGACTTAATGAGATCGAGATAACCAAAGTCCTATGTCGTATGCTGTCATGATATAGGAACGCATCCTCTGACCAGAGACAGATGTGTTACTATATGTCTGAGTATATACATTTGGCAGACCAATAGGTTGATGACCTAATCAATGTCTATACACCGACGCGCTGGTGTGCATATAAGGGCATATGAGTAATACGATCTCTCAAAGGGATCATACAGTTTCATTACTGAACCAGAAGACAAGAAGCTGACTCATGAGATATTGGGAAGAATCAAATTCCGTGCACGGTCGTCTCACTTTGGAAGCTTGACTGAATTTGTAGGTTTGATATATACTTTTGGAAAGTATATGATCAACACTTGGGTATGATATATGCTTTTGGAAAGTATATTATCGTTACCAACTCCCAATAGTCAAATGAGAAACCTAATAATAAATCCCTGAAGTAGACAGTGTAAAATTGATCTTATACTTTGGGATTATTCTGGGTCTTCCAGTATGCAGGATGTACAGGTATTGGGAATACCTGAGAGTGATGTGATCATAAACGATTGTATAACCATGACGCTTCCATTCCTAGGGAGTGATGAAACGGGTCTGGATTTTAGTGACTCCTCTCAATAGAGAAGTAATCTGATCTTAATCCAAATCTTGGACATTGATCTGAATGTGATTCAGATGCAATGAGAAGATTAGATTTGCAGTCTTGATTTAATCAAGCATCTATGGGAGGCCCGAGATCTGGATTTGAGATATGATCTCAATATCCAAGTCACTATACGTGGAACAATACAATCGTCCTGTCCGTATCTCCAAGTATTCGTGGAGAAAGCGCATTAGCCTTGAAAGAGTTTAGGATAATTTCAATGTTGATATATGTATTCAATCATTGAGTAAATTGGTAATTAATTGTGATTTAGTTATCATGATTAATATGAATTCGATTCATATTATAAAGAGAGTTATCTTAGATAATTAAATGTGTTTTGATTATCAAAGATGTGAATATGATTCATATTATTTGGGCACATGAGAACAGAGATCAAAGATGATTAAATGTGATTTAATTATCATGGATATTGAATAATGTAGATAGCACTATCCATATTAATCATATATATTATAAATGTGATTTATAATAAATAAGAGAGAGCTATTTGTAATTTACATTTGTTAATTAAATGTTAATGTGAATTGGATTCACATTGAACATTAAATTGAAAATGTAATTGACATTTTATTTTGGGTTGTGAATGTGATACACAATTTTTCAATGGCAAGATTGCAATATTCACAAAATAATTATGAATTATTATTTTTGAATAATTTAAAACAAGTTTTATTGTAAATCTTGGAGATTTTCATGGAATAATGTAATCTCATGAGATATCATGAGATTACATGAGATTTCCACCAAATCCCATATTTTGGAAGGATGCAATGTTCATTCCAATAATCTCCATGATTGCTTGATTTAATTTACGATAGATTTATTTTGATTTATCAATATAGATTTAATTTAAATTAAATTAATTGTTTTTGGTTTTTACCAAGACAAATCTTAGCCATAAAAGAAACACAAATCAATGAGAGCCATTGGATTTGTGTTACCCATGGATTGAGATCCATGGATCCCAAAATATTATAAAAGGAGAGGCACTCCTTTGATCTTCTTTACAGATAATGAGAACATAAGTCTCTCTCTCTCTCTCTTTCTCTCTACATGCCCTCTCTTCTTCTCTCATGTGGCCGCACGTGGCGCCCCCAAAAAAATTTCGAAATAAAATTAGAAAAGAAATAGCAGGAGGCCTCAGATCGAAAAATTTCCTTCACGAAAGTTGCTCGTCTCGACGAGATCTACAACTTTCATGAAGGACTCGAGAGCAAAAGAGGTCACCTGTGCAAAGTGGTATTTTTGGTGGCTTTCCATGTGTACGAAAAACCGCATTTTTGAGATTTGTAATTTTTTTTGGTGGTTTTAGAGGGGATAAAATTTCTAGAAAAAATACGATAAATAAGAAGAAAATTATTTACACATTAAACTAATTTTTTTGGATTTTTAAAGGATAAGAACTTAGGAAAATAAAATAGAAGTTAGAAACGCTCTACTTTTGCAAAGACCGACAATAGACACTCGGACTTGGTCAGTTTCTTTGATTTCAGTTTTGATCTGGATTTGGATTTTTGCTTTTCTTATTAAAACTTTCATCAAAGGACACAAATGAAAAAGAAATAAAATTAAAAGAGTTAATTATGCACATAAAATCTCAGGTCAAAATTAGCAAGAAGTTAAAATGCGCAAAAGAGGCCCAAAACCCAACTTTCACATATGAGCTCCGAATTTTATGAAATTGGTCTTGTTTTGAAGGTATTTGAAAATGGAGTACTTTAAAAGTGAGTAGACCAAAATCAGACATTGTATGTGGGAGATATGCTCATTTTAGTCCGTCAGATGTGAAATTTGACTTTGAGATTATTTGACACTTATTGGGGTTAGTAATTTTTTTGTATTTTTTATTTAATAAGGTCAGTAATATCTACACAATGGAGATGGTTTCGGGTCAATCAGAGTTAGGATGAATTAACTAAAAATGTGAGAAGTTAGCGGCTTTTTACACAAGGGATTTTTAATGCAATTTATGCATGATGAAATGCAGATATTATTTACACATGTATGATGACTAATAATGCTCTATTAATGTTTAAATGCAAGTGGATGATGGGGGACAGAGCCTAAATGACTGATTTTAGCATGATGAATACGAGATTCATCAGCCGTCCACCCTGGATGCCCTAGAGAGGTTCTCCATCATCGCAACGTCGTCGTTATGCTGCCCAACCGTTTGCTCGTGGATCTCCGTCTCCTTCGGTGCGCCTCGCTCATGAAGAAGACGTCAGATCTCGTGTGTCGAGATCATGAGATCCGCCGCTTGGATCATCAACATGGATTGCGAGAAGCACGCGTTTCATCAACATGCTCGCAAGCACCTCCTCCATCGGATCGAACTTGAGATAGGAGGTCTCTTCGTTTAGAGACTCGATCGCAACCACGCTTCAAGAGGTAATCCTATTACTTGTTTGAGGTTTAGACGAAACGATCCGAGAAGTGTTCTTGGATCATGTGGTTTTGTCACTTTTTTTTTAATTTCTGTTGCCTCGAGCAACTAGTGCGACTAGTCGCTCACGATCACATACGATGCGATCCTCACGCTTCCGTGATGCGCTTAAGGATTCTCCCCATATACTTCATATGCAACCAATTGCAGGTGTTATTAGAAGAATGAGATACAATTATTAGGCTTTGATCTTGTCCAATAAGCAAGTCAATATCAATGATTATATGTAGATGTAAATTATTTCGATGCACTATCCGAGTCCTACTCTAAGGATTCTAGATAGACTTGATAGTTATACTATCAATACATCAGCTCATTGCAGTGTTGGCATTCATCCAACTATTTCGATGTCATATGTGTGTGGAAATCATAGATGTACATCCAACTCCTTGACTTTCCTTCTAACTTGGGTCCGACCCATGCTTCCATTGCGCTTCTTTCATCTCTAAACAACCATTGCTTAAGACAAAGGATCTCTTATGTCGAATTCAAAAGATTTCAATATAAGAGTATTTCGACATTTATATATACTTCATTTAATTCATACAATATGAATATTATGAAGCTTCATGAATGACTAGAGTATAGATAGTAGGATGATGACACTCATCATATCTACATACATCTTAACTCTTAAAGACTTAGGTTCAGGTAGGTATTCAAACATTTTGAATACATCATCTCTTACGGAGCCAGAATTCTGCATAATGCAGTGAACCATGTCATTCATGATTAAATGTCGAGAGCACATATGTATGCCAGAACATCTTTCTTAGAATTTATAAGGATGGTTTGACAATTACTATCATTATCGACATGTCATTTCCAAAGTACATTCGATGAAAGATTAAGACTATAGAGACATACAAACCCTAGGGTTGTAGACCTATTGTCTATTTAATTGTCATTTCTCAATATTATGAGGAAATTTACACATTGCAACCACATACAATATGTGTCCAATTGAAAGTACAATATCTTGATCATGGATCCAATCCTTGATATTTTACTGGTTATTATTGAGTATATTATCAAAGTTGTCTTGCCTTGTCAACACTGAAAGTTCATTCCCTTAATCATTTTCAATGTAAGAGATATACTTACCATTATATCTCAAGTAAGATCTGTGGTCTCCTTTCTTATCTTTGTCACATCCCAATAATACGAGAACTTGTAACTCAGATAAAAAGAAACGGGAACTCATTCCTCCTTGCAAGTCCAACTTGCATTCCCAATTTGGTCTTTAACACTCGGGCCCACCACCCCTAAGGTGATGTTGACCCGTCGTTAATTGAACCAACCATCAACAGGATTAGAACTCGCTATGCGCAATCCAATATCGCCCCAATAATATGAGGAACCGATATTGGGGTCACTATGCATACGGCCTTACTCTTTCGAGAAGCAAAGAGCCCGATACAGATGCGCTTGTATGCACAAGAGCTTTCACTGCGAACATTTCATATCACAAACAATCATCAATAGACATTTCATATCACAAACAATCATCAATAGACATTAATCTTCCTTCAAACTTTGGTTCTAAACCAAAATTGTGAAATCGTTGAACATTTCAAAGGTTTCTAAGTGAAGAGAAGAAGTCTCATATCACAAACAATCATCAATAGATATCACATATCCACAATGTTTACTATGATATGGAAGATTCACATACATCAATATGTATGAGATCCTGAATACCTTGACATCTTACATCTTTCCCAAAGAAGGGTGTATTGGATATTTTACTTTGAATACGATATTCATAAGTATGCAAGTTTTGAAATTCTAGACATTCTAAAGTTTCATCTCTTACTTGTCCATTGATCTCATCAATAGACATATGTCCAAAACATGATGCCAGATCATTGTCAAATGATCTTTATCCTCCTATTGATCTTTAAAGGTTTAATTTTCAGTATTAGAAATCTTAATGAACCATTCATTAATTTTCTAATTTAGTGGAGTCCACTAGATGTTAGATTACTATCTGAAATATCCCCATCATAACTCTTTATGATAGGTCTATTCCAGAATTCATACTTATTCCCAACATTTAGATTTAAACTATGAGTGTATTCTAATATCTAGGTCATAGAGACATTCTCTAAGACTAAGGGCTCTCCCACTGAAAATATGAAGTATATTCATCCGGTGGAAATTGTTGCAACAATTGCATCACTTCCAACATGGATGATCATTAAACTTTAAAATCAAATTTCTAATATTCTAATACATATGCAACCAATTGCAAGTGTTATCAGAAGATTGAGATACAATTACTAGACTTTATCTTGTCAAATAAGTAAGTCAACTTCAATGATTATTTGTAGATTATTCTGATGTACTATCCGATTCCTTCTCTAAGGATTCTAGACAGATTTGATAGTCATACTATCAACACATCAACTTATTGTATTATTGGCATTCATTCAACTCTTTGGATGTCATATGGAAGTCACAGAAGTACAGTCAACTCTTTAACTATGCTTCTTACTTGGGTCCAACCCATGCTTCCACTGCGCTCCCTTTATCTCTAAGCAACCATTGCTCAAGACCAAGGATCTCTTATGTTAAAATCAAAAATTTCAATATAAGAGTATTTCAATATTTATACAAGCTTCATTTAAGTTCATACAATATGAATATTATGAAGCTTCATGAATGACTAGAGTATAGATAGTAGAATGATGACATTCATCGTATCTATATCCATCTAGATTCTTAAAATATTGGTTCTGGTAGGTACTCAAACAATTTGAATACATCATCTCTTATAGAGCCACCATTCTGCATGATGCAGAGAACCACATCATTCATGATTAATTGTCGAGAGCACATATGTATGCCATAACATCTTCTTAAAATTTTATAAGGATTATTTGATAATTATGATCATTATCGACATGTCATTTCAAAAGTACATTCGATAAGATCAAGAGTTATAGAGACATAAAAACCCTAGGGTTTTAGTCCTATTGTCTTATTTAATCATCATCCCTCATTATTATGAGGAAACTTGCACATTGCAACCACATACATTATGTGTCCAACTACAAATACAATATCTGGATCATGAGTCCAATCCATGATATTCAACTGGTTATTATTGAGTATAATATTGAGTGGGTTTAATGAAGGATTATCTGAAATAAGAAATTCACATAAACATATATAAATATATAATTTACTTTGATTTGGAAATTTTTATATCAAAGTTGTCTTGCCATGTCAACAATGAAAGTTCATTCCCTCAATCACTTTCAATGTAAGAGATATACTTACCATTATATATCAAGCAAGAACTGGGATCTCCTCTTTATCTTTGTTACATCCCAATAATATGAGAAACTGCAACTCCAATAAAGAGAAGCGGGAACACATTCCGCCTTGCAAGTCCAACTTGCATTTCCCAATTCGGTCTTTAATGCCTGGGCCCACCACCCCTAAGGTGATGTTGACCCGTCATCAATTGAACCAACCGTCAACAGGAATAGAACTCACTATGCGCAATCTAATATAACCCCAATAATATGAGGATCCGATATTGGGGTCACTACGCATACGGCCTTACTATTTCGAGAAGCAAAGAGTCCGATCCAGATGCGCTTGCATATAGGAGCTGTCACTTCGTATAGGCGTCTCCTATATACAATCCTTGGCGACAGAAACACTTCGCCTTGACGGGAGACCAAGGACGTCACTTATGTGATTCTCCACCTCTTATTCAAATTTAATTAATCATTATGAATCACATTCATTACGATTAATTCTTCCAAGGGAAATAATAACTCTATTCATAATAGAGTGTTCTTAATTGGATATAATTAACTTAATCATATAAAATTAATTATCAATCCAATTCAATCAATCAAACTTGATTGTCTTACTTGAATATATATGGTATTATTCTCAAAGTACGTATTAATTCGTATTTTAATTATTAGAAAAAATACAACTTAATCCCTCGGACGTTATCCCGGTCCTACCCGCTGTCATGGCCAGTGCAGGCGAGAGTGGGACGGACCACATACGTTGCAACCCGCTACCCCAGCGATCTCCGACTAGTCACCATATCTGCCTTGGGAAAGGATAATGCCAAATTGATTAATTTATACTTGAGATGATCATCGGTTCTTCAACTGAAATTATACCATATAGTAATCAAAACAATTTTGATTATAAGGAAATTTGCTAGACAAATTCCCAATCCTATTCAAGCGAGGAGTTTGATGATTGTGTTTTCAATTATGATTTAGATCAAATCCAATCAATTAATTGGTTGAGGCCAAGTCAATTAAGGAAATAATCATCTTCCAATATTTCTCAAATATTTTCCATAATTATTTCTCGAAATTAACAATTAATTTCATTAATTGACAATCACATGGTTCTTGATTAGGAATGTAATTTCAACGGTGACCCCTACTTACTAAAATTAGCACATCTCAATCATATTAAATCCAAATTAGACAAAATCAATTTTCATGGATTTCTAGTTTGATTTAGGACAGAACTCAAGTGATGTTTCACGCATTTTGAGGCAAGTATAAACAGTAATAAACATTTTAATCACGTTCAGATCTACAGTTCCCGCAACAGTGCATACATGTTCATTAAAACAACCATATCTCGAGCATACGAAATCCAATTTAAGCAAACTCAGATCCTATGGTTTCCTTATTTAATGGCGAACAAATTCCAATATTAAATTCGTGTTTATATAATTTAAACAGTGCCGAATTTATTTACTAAACAGATCTGAGAAATCAAATGCGATGAAAACTTTCGCAACCTTAACGAACCCAAGTCGTCCTCGGTTTGCGAATCATATTCAAAACCGTCGGCCTAAGGCTCTGATACCACTTGAAGGATATGGTTAGATCCTCAAGCGATTCACGGAAGCGTGAGCGTCGTATCGAATACGACGAGGAGCGACTAGTCGCACTAGTTGCTCGATGCAGCGGAATTTAAAATTTTCATTCGACGAAACCACATGATCCAAGAACACTTCTCGGATCGTTTTGTCTAAACCACAAACAAGTAATAGGATTACCTCTTGAAGCGTGGTTGCGATCGAGTCTCTAAACGAAAAGACCTCCTGTCTCAAGTCCGATCCGACGGAGGAGACGCTTGCGAGCGCGGGGATGAACCACGTACTTCTCGCAATCCAAGTTGATGATCCAAGCGACGGATCTCCTGATCTCGACACACGAGATCCAACGTCTTCTTCACAAGCGAGGCGCACTGAAGGAGACGGAGATCCACAAGCAGATGATCAGGCAGCATAACGACGATGCTGCGGCGATGGAGAACCTCTCTAGGGCATCCATGGTGGACGGCCATGAGAGGGAGAGAGATGGCGTGTAGAAAGAGAGAGAGATAGATATGCTTCTCAAGCATTGTGTGTAAAGAGAGAGCATGGGTATGCCTCTCTATTTATATGGTTTTGGGATCCATGGATCTCAATCCATGGGACATATAAAATCAATGGATGAGATTGATTTATGTCAATCCAATGGTCAAGATTGTTGTTGGTAAAAGCCAACAACTTGTAATTTAATTTAGATTAAAATATATTTGACAAAATCAAATACAAATCAATCCCAAATTAAACCAATAAATAAGGAGAGAATATACATGGAGATTACATCTTCATGCACATTCCATGTGGACAGCAACCCATTCTAATTTGGAATTGGGTGCCGCCCACCCTTTCCATATGGAGGGCAATCTCATGGAGATCCATGATATTGCATGCCTCCTTGATATTCTCCATTATTTATTTCCAACAACTTTTTATTGGGATTTTATTCATAAAAAATAATTCACAATTATATTTGAGAATATTGCAATCTTGACATTAGAAAAACGTGAATCATATTCACAACCCAAAACAACATATAATTTACATTGTCAATTAATTAGACAATGTGTATCCATTACACATTAATAATTAATCAATAAATATAAATTATAATTAGCTCTCTCTAATACATTATAAATCACATTTATAATATATTATGAATAATTGGATATTACTATCCACATTATTCTTATACATAATAATTAAATCACATTTAATTATATTGGATAACTTATTCTCATGTGCTCAAATAATATGAATCACATTCACATTATTTACATATTTGATAATCTAATCACATTTAATTATCTAAGATAACTCTCCATATAATATGAATCAAATTCATATTATTCATGATAATTAAATCTCATTTAATTATCCATTTTCTCAATACTCGGATACATATATCAACAATAGAATTATCTATGAACTCTTTTAAGGATAATGCGCTTTCTCCACGAATATTTGGAGATAAGGACAGGGCGATTGCATTGTTCCACGTATAGTGATATGGATATTGAGATCATAACTCAAATCCAGATCGCGGGCCTCCCATAGATGCTTGATTAAATCAAGATCGCAAATCTAATCTTCTCATTGCATCTGAATCACATTCAGATCAATGTCCAACATTTGGACTAAGATCAGATTACTTCTCTACTGAGAGGAGTCACTAAAATCCAGAAACGTTTCATCACTCCCTTGGAATGGAAGCGTCATGGTTATACAATCGTTTATGATCACATCACCCTCATGTATTCCCAATACCTGTAAATACTGCATATTGGAAGACTCGAAATAAACCCGAAGTATTAGATCAACTTTACACTGTCTGCTTCAGGGTTTTTATCAGTAAGTTTCTCATTCGATCATTGGGAGTCGGTATCGATCATATACTTTCCAAAAGCATATATCATACCTAGGTCTTGATCATATACTTTCCAAAAGTATATATCAAATCTACAAATTCAGTCAAGCTTCCAAAGCGAGACGACCATGCGCATGGAATTTGATTCTTCCCAATATCTCATGAGTGAGCTCATGTTTTCCAGTTCAGTATCTGAACCTGTATGATCCCTTTGAGAGATCGTATTACTCATATACCCTTATATGCACACCAGCGCGCCAGTGTATAGACCTTGATTAGGTCATCAACCTATTGGTCTGCCAAATGTACATACTCAGACATATAGTAACACACCTGTCTCCGGTCAGAGGATGTGTGCCTATATGATGACAGCATATGATATAGGACTTTGGTTATCTCGATCTCGTTAAGTCAACTCTTTGACCTAACTCATCTGACACCTCTGAATCTCTATTCCTATACAGAGGACCTGCATCAAGAGGTAGGTCAGATATCAGCCTAACTGAGATAGGATTGCCATCTCCTACTCAGGCTGGAGATCATCTCTTAACAATCATTTGATGGTGCTTGATGAGCCCTCAATCTAACTCATTAGATATTCATCTAAGAACCAGCCTCTATGATTCAATAATTGAATCAACAGCTGTATGATCATTAAGATGGCCATGGTACATAACCCTAATTATACTAAGGGACCTATTATGCAAATTATGTACTCTTTATTTCAGACTAAGGAGTGAAATGCAATAACATTTATTGCATAATGGCTCGTCGTGGGCTCGCATGTCCAATATTAGGGACCATGAACCTTGCAATCACATTATCCTTGATAAACTTACAGACAATTTTGCTATCTGCAATTCAGGTCAGGATAGCCTCCACCCATCTTGACAAATAATCAACCGCTAACAAGATGTGCTCATATCCTTTGCTGTTGGGAAAGGGACCCATAAATCGATTCCCCATGCATCGAAAATATCACAGAAAATCATTGGTTGCATGGCCATTTCATCTCTACATCCAATAGTCCCTCTCATTCTTTGACAAATCGGGTACGACCGAACAAAATCATTGGCATTTTTAAACAAGGTCGGCCAGTAAAATCAACATTGGAGTACCTTGTGAGCGGTTCTCTTTCCTAAATGGTGTACTCTAGCTTCAAGTGTATGGCAATGTGTGAGGATACTCTAGTATACCTCCTGAGGAATACAACTTCACCAGACACAATCCGATCCCTCAAAGAAAAGGAATGGATCGTGAGAATAGTATTTCCTCGAATTCGACTTTAGCCGATCAATATAGCTCTTAGGTCAACCTAGGGGAACTTGCTTGAAGACAAGATAGTTCACCATGTTGGCATACCATGGGAGTGAGTCAGTAGCACAAACTGACTCATACCGAAAGGATTCTCAAATTGGTTCAATGTCAAGATTGTCATTATGTTCAATTCGGAAAAGGTGATCAGCAACAACATTTTATTCTAGGTTTATCCTTTATTTCTAAATAAATTTTTTGGATTAATAAGATCCATCTCAGGAGATACGCCTTTGTGTCCTTTTTTCCCATTAGATATCTGATTGCTTTGTGATAAGTAAAGATTGTCACCTTGGAACCCAATATATGTGATCTAAATTTATCTAGAGCCCAAACTGTCGTCGACATTTTCTTTACAGCTACCGTATAATTTCTCTATGCAGGATCCAAAACTTTGATCGCGTAGTGAATCGCATACGGTATCCCATCTCGTCTTTGTCCAAGCACAACCCAGATAACAAAATACGATGCATCAGCCATGATCTCAAAGGGAAAAGATAGTCGGAGCTTGTAATATCGACGATTCATAGATTTTTTTTCAGGAGCTCGAAGGTGTAAAGCCATGAACTTGGCATCCCTCGGATCCTATATCATGAGATTCGACTCGTCAAGAAAAAACCAACGGAATTTGTTTCGTGTGAATCGGACTTCGTTTTGATTTGTTATGATTTTTGGAAGAAAGAGAAGTAAGGAGGGTTAAGAAGTCATTAACACATAATGACTGTCATTAAGACTAATTAAGTGTGATTAAAGAAACTAATGACGGATTGAAAACCACTAATGATCATTAGCAAACACTAATCAATAATTAGCAAAAGATAAGCATAAGCTGTGAAAGTTAATCACGATTAGTGTTAATTAAGCATCATTAGCGAATCTAGAATCATCTGGAATGTTTTGACTTAAGCCCCAAGTTTGAGATATGTTTTGGCCAAAACCATGGGCCAAAACCATGGGTCGCTAAACCATGATTAAGGTATAAACCATGGTTTTCTAACCATGATTAGTGGTTTTCTGGAGCCTATAACTACCCCCTACCCATTCATTCTCTACGATTTCCACTACTACCACCACCCAAAGGCTAGGGTTGAGAGGTCGGGAGGAGGAGTGGGAGGCGGGGAAAGAACGCTAGCGAAGCGCTGCCGGTTGAACGAGGAGGAGGAAAATATGATTCTCTCTTAGTTTTCTTCGTAAGCTATGCTTTCAATTCATCCTCTTTTCTTTCAAGTTTTGTTCTTGATTCATCTTTCTTTCCGATTCGTTTTCTGTTGTGGTTCAAGGAGAAATCTGTGTAACACCCTGCTTAGGTGCGGGCAACTATGCACGTCAGTGAACCCTGTGATTCGTCACACATTCACTCATCTAAGACGCGTGGTGTCTACCGATTCTCTATCGCTTATGTTTCTATTCTTTCAATTATGCTTTTATAGTTATTTTGATGGAGAAATCTGTGTAATACCCTACTTAGGTGCGGGCGGCTATGCACGTCAGTGAACCCTGTGATTCGTCAAACATTCACTCACCTAAGATGCGCGGTATCTACTGATCCTTAATATCTTTTTATTTGAGTATATTCTTTCAGTTTTGCTGCTGTTTTTCCTCACGATTGATTTTATAGAGGAAATTCTTTTCATTTTTATTTTGAAATATGTCCCGATATAAGGGGAAACTCTGCCGAAACTTTCCAAGAAATATGTCCCGATATAAGGGGAAACTTTGCTGAAATTTTCCTAGAAATATCACCCCATATAAGGGGAAGCTCTGCTGAAATTTCAAATAAAATATGTTCTTGGTGTTCTTCGTGTTCTTCGCGTTCTTCTTGTTCTTCATTCGTTCTTCGCGTTCTTGACACGTTCTTAGCATTTTTGATACAAAAATGAAATTTGATCTTTTCAGGAGCTTTAAATCATCTTTTCTGAAAACGAAACACGATAAAACACTACATACACAAGAGAGAGATCGATTAGGTAACGAAATCCTTCCTTTTGCTGTTAAGTTTTCAAACGAGATTATTGAAATTCTTGATTTTATGTTCTGTGCTATAAAGAACCCTAATTTTGGCTATTTTTGAAAAAGTCTGAAGAATTGCTTTGCGATTCCCACTAAAATAAGGTTTAAGCATCAAATCGATGCGATGGCTTTTAAAGTTAGGGTTTGGGAATTAAAATAGGAATGCATATGAATAATATATATGTGAGTCTATGCGAAGTATTACTGATTATGCAAATCGAAGACTTAACGAAAGAATTACATCATAGGAATTGATGTGGTTTGAGTTGGATCCTGAAAAGGATCGTGTGTCATGCTAAGGATGACTGGGAGTAGAACTACAGGTTGGGCATGCAACCTGTAGGTTTGTCGGAAGGAACCCATATTGGCGTTTCCCTACCTAGGTGGCACACGGTTGCCTTGTTATGATAAGTTCGCACGAAATGAATGTTTTGCAACGCGTGGTACCGGGAGCCAATATCTTTGGGTTGGACGACAGAAGATGTGGTCGTGCCATGTGGAGGCACGGGTGGTTCAATAGCGGCTGGGTCACAATAATATGTATTTAAAGCCATTAGGTTATATGATTAAATGTTAGACTGAGGTTTTATGCAACCGAGTCCTCGAGGATGGTGTGCTCATTTATTTTCGGGGTTGAGGGTTTGAGACCCTGTTTAACAAAATAAAAGATAATTGTCTGGGTAGTATTGGAGGATTGGTTGAGGCGACGTGCGACGCCATAAGCTTACCAAGATCAATAGAATCTCCAATCCCAAAGTGTCCACAGCTTCGGAGTCCTTATAGTGGTGAGGTAATTCCCTGGACTAATCCCTGACGTGGAATAGAAAGGAATAGGATTTAAATTAATGAGAAGGAATGAAACTTTTTGTGATAACAAGTTTTGAAAAATTACCCATTTGTTTGCTTTTCCCTTCTTCGTTACTTAGCATTCGCTAATTTTTATCCTATAATTTATAGAAAACCCAACAGGTATTGGTGAGCCAACGCAAGGAACTTAGTAGACATCCAGCAAGCCACAGTAGCTTTACTTTGTAAGGTAGTTTGTAATCTTTTGTATATTTTCCTTTCAAGATGATGTACATGTAAATGGTTATAGTGGGACAATGTATCATTTGAACTTTATTTTGTGAATGGAAAAGTGCTGAAATACTTTCTTCTAAATATACTTTACTTGCAGTCTGTTTCTGAATGTTAGTTGTGATTGCTGAATAAATTATTGCTGAGTAACCAGATCCGGTTATGGGAGGATCCGACGGCCTGGAATTGGGGTCGCGATAGATTGGTATCAGTGCACGGTTACTCCAGTAATTTATTTACTAATTAACAAATATGAGCAGTATTCAGAAGGGTGTATTAAGATCCTTTGATCTTAATAATTGACTGCAATACCATTCACAAGTCATTATCCCTTATGTACATCATGCTAAGATGTGTTGGGTGTAACCTTTGGTCTTTACTGGTCCTAATGGAAGACCAAGATTTGTCTAGGTAATTAGCGACTTTAATAGTGATGACCTCTGAGAAGGGTGAAAGGTTATAAGTATTATATCCACCACTGTAGATGAAGTCATGGACATCGCATCTCGTATTGAGATAGAGAGGGATGAAAATTGCCAAAGAAGAAGCTTTCACTTTACTGGTGGACCATCCAAATGTAAGGTGAATTATAACCGAAGAGAAAGTCGTTATCATCCAGTCGGGTCTAATATAAGCTCGCCTCAGACTTTGGGCCAAGAGTTATATGGAAGAAGGGGTTTCTCTAGACCTCCACTATATCCCCGCGACTCAGCATCAGGAGCTAGCACCTCTATGAATGGGTCTTCAACTCAAACAGGAGCACGTGTGTGTTTTTACTGTCATCAGGAAGGTCACATCAAGAAAGATTGTCCAAAGTTAAGAGGTTCATGGTTTAAATCAACCCCAATTAACAGTATAACATCCACCTCGAGCAATGGAGCAACACACGGAGGAAGACATGGTAGAGGTCGGGGCTCACAAGGAGCATCTCCTACACAACAACCACCACAAAATGTTGCGGGTTCTAGCTTGCCTATTCCTAATGGCCAGCTAAATGCAATCACTAAAGAACAAGCCTACAATTCAGGCACAGTCGTACGAGGTACCATTACTATTCATGGCTTTTCAGTACATACCTTATTTGATTCTGGTGCTTCACATTCATTTATTGCTCGACGGTTAGCACCCACTTTAGGTAAGATACCAATAGAAGTACAACAGTCCTATCTGATCAAGGGACCAGGAGGACAAGTATTTATAATCCGAGAAATCCTGGATGATTGTATAGTAGTGATAGCGAGACATTAGTTACCTGTTTCACTACTACTAATAGAAATGGAGGACTTTGATCTTATACTAGGAATGGATTGGCTAGAAAGGCATCATGCATGTCTTGACTGTTTTCAGAAGATAGTAACGTTTCACCTTCCTAACTCGATAGAGTTCCAGTTCATTGGAATGACATCCAATGATAATATTGAATAAATCTCTACATTGAAGGCACAATAGTTGTTAAAGCAAGGGTGCCATGGTTATTTATCCTATGTAACCACTACATCAGGGTCAGATAGAATGATGGAAGATATACCTATAGTATGCGAGTTTCCTGATGTATTTTCAGAGGAACTACCTGGATTACCACCTGAACGAGAGATTGAATTTGAAATATCTCTCATACCTGATACTCAGCCTATCTCTATCCCTCCGTATAGGATGGCACCAGCTGAGTTACGAGAGTTAAAGATATAGTTGCAAGAACTGTTAGATAAAGGATTCATTCGTCCTAGTACTTCACCATGGGGTGCACCTGTCTTATTTGTTAGGAAAAAGGATGGGTCAATGCGGTTGTGCATTGACTATAGACAACTAAACAAGAAGACCGTAAAGAACAAGTATCCTCTGCCAAGAATAGATGATCTCTTTGATCAGTTACAGGGTTCGACTGTGTATTCCAAGATTGACTTAAGATCTGGATACCATCAGTTGAAAATAAAAGATGCGGATATCCCCAAGACAGCTTTTCGAACTAGATACGGGCATTATGAATTCTTAGTTATGCCTTTTGGACTGATAAATGCCCCAGCAGCTTTCATGGATCTCATGAATAGAGTATTCAAGGAGTTCTTAGATCACTTTATAGTAGTCTTTATTGATGATGTGCTTATTTACTCCAAGGATAAGTATCTGCATGAACATCATCTCAGGTAGACACTTGAAACTCTAAGGAATAACAAACTGTATGCTAAATGTAGCAAATGTGACTTCTGGCTATCTGAAGTATCTTTCTTAGGCCATGTTATTTCTGGGGAAGGTATATCAGTTGATCCTACAAAGGTTAGTGCAGTAATGAGTTGGGAACGCCCGAAGACTGTCATAGAAATACGATCTTTTCTGGGATTAGCTGGATATTATAGAAGATTTGTGAAGGACTTTTCACGAATAGCATTGCCAATGACTAGGTTGACCAGAAGGAAGTTCCATCCATATGGTCAGATGCATGCGAAATTAGTTTCCAAAGACTGAAAGAATGCCTAACATCTGCACCCATCCTTACTCTACCCTCTGAGAGTGAAGGGTTTACAGTGTACACTGATGCATCTAAAGAAGGACTTGGGGCAGTTCTTATGCAACAGGGTAATGTACTTGTGTATGCATCACGACAGCTCAGGACACATGAAAAGAACTACCCAACACATGACCTTGAATTAGCTACTGTAGTTTTTGCTTTAAAGATATGGAGACATTACCTCTATGGTATTACTTTTGAAATCTTCACTGATCATAAAAGCTTGAAATATCTATTCGATCAGAAGGAACTCAATATGAGACAGAGACAATGGCTAGAGTTGTTGAAAGACTATGATTGCACTATCTCCTACCACCCTGGTAAGGGGAATGTCGTAGCAGATGCCCTTAGCAGAAGAACATATTCACCTGGGTTGGTGAGTTCTATCCACTTCTGGGGTTTACTATCAACGTTAAGTGAATGGAAACCATTTGATAGTAGTGCCGATACTATAACTATTCCTCACCGATACAAACTAGAGATCTGGGATAGAATAAATAAAGGACAGGAGGATGATTCAGTCCTTAAAGACTTAAGACAACAACTTGAGAAGAATGAGATAGAGGGATTCCAGATACAAGATGGGTTATTGTATAACCATCATAGAGTTTGTGTACCAAACACACATGAAATAAGGAAAGATATCTTACGTGAAGCGCACAACTTAAGATTATCTATTCATCCAGTAATTACAAAGATGTATAAGGATCTTCATTCATACTTTTGGTGGCCAGGAATAAAGAAAAATATTGCTGAGTTTGTGAATTCATGTTTCACTTGCCAACAGGTAAAGGCTTCACACCAAAATCCACCAGGATTATTGCAACCCCTCCCTATACCTTAATGGAAATGGGAAAGTATTTCCATGGACTTCGTTACTTGCTTACCTCAGACGACTGGTAGTAAAGATAGTATCTGGGTTATAACAGATCGTCTGAAAAAGGTAGCACACTTTATTTCAATAAGCTTATCTTTTACTTCAGACCAGCTTGCTGAGTTATATATTACACATGTGATTCGCCTCCATGGTATCCCCTCGGAAGTAGTTTCTGATCGAGATTCACGATTCACCTCACACTATTGGGATAACTTCATGAAAGCCTTAGGTACACAACTATGCTTGAGTACAGCATATCATCCACAAACAGATGATCAGTCAGAACGTACGATTCAGACACTAGAGGATATGCTACGAGCACGTGCCTTAGAATGGAAGGGATCGTGGATTAAACATTTGCCTCTTGCAGAATTCACCTACAATAATGGTTACCATACAAGTATTGGCATGGCCCCATTTAAAGCACTATATGGACGAAGGTGTACTACTCCTTGGTGTTGGTAAGAGGACGGAATAAAGAACCTTTATGATTCAGATAGACTGCAAGAGATACGGGAAGCTGTAGAGCTTGCTCGAAAAAGAATATTGACTGCTCAAAGTCGCCAGAAAAGTTATAGTGATACCAGGCGAAGATACCTTGAATTTGAGGTAGGTGACTTTGTATTTCTCAAAGTATCACCTATGAAGGGTGTTCAGAGGTTTGGCTTGCGTGGGAAGTTAGCACCCAGGTTCGTGGGTCCCTTTGAAATTATTCAACGAATTGGAAAAGTTGCCTATAGACTTGCGCTTCCTCCACATCTTTCAGCAATACATGATATATTCCATGTATCAAATCTGAGAAAGTACGTTAGGAATCCAGAGCATAAGATAAGTTATGATGATTTACATGTTGAGCCAGACTTGACATACCAAGAGATACCTGTGCAAATACTTGAAAGGGATATCAAGAAGTTGAGAAACAAAGAGGTGCCTCTAGTTAAAGTATTGTGGCGGAACCAAGAGTTTGAAGAAGCCACATGGGAACCTGAGGCAGAAATGAGAGAGAAATACCCGTACTTGTTTGAATGATAACACTATGTTTTCTGTATATGTTCATTATAAATGAAAGAACGTTCATCTTTTTAAGGTTGTTATGTTTCAATCCTCTTTAAAGTTGTCATGCCTGCATTTCTAGTCTCAAGGACGATACTTCCTTTAAGGTTATTATAATTGTAAAGCCATGAACTTGGCATCCCTCGTATCCTATATCATGAGATCCGACTCGTCAAGAAAAAACAACGGAATTTGTTTTGTGTGTATCGGACTTCGTTTCGACTTGTTATGATTTTCGGAAGAAAGAAAAGTAAGGAGGGTTAAGAAGTCATTAACCCATAATGACTGTCATTAAGACTAATTAAGTGTGATTAAAGAAACTAATGACGGATTGAAAATCACTAATGATCATTAGAAAACACTAATCAATAGTTAGCAAAATATAAGCGTAAGCCATGAAAGTTAAATTGTGATTAGCAAAAGTTAATCACGATTAATGTTAATTAAGCGTCATTAGCGAATCTAGAATCATCTGGAATATTCTTACTTAAGCCCCAAGTTTGAGATAGGTTTTGGCCAAAACCATGGGCCAAAACCATGGGTCGCTAAACCATGATTAAGGTCTAAACCATGGTTTTCTTACCATGATTAGTGGTTTTCTGGAGCCTATAAATACCCCCAACCCATTCATTCTCTACAATTTCCACTACCACCACCACCACCCAAGGGCTAGGGTTGAGAGGTCGGGAGGAGGAGTGGGAGGCGGGGAAAGAACGCTAGCGAAGCGTTGCCGGGAGAACGAGGAGGGAGGTATGATCCTCTCTTACTTTGCTTCGTAGGATACACTTTCAATTCATCCTCTTTTCTTCCAAGTTTTATTTTGATTCATCTTTCTTTCCGATTCATTTTCTGTTGTGGTTCGAAGAGAAATCTGTGTAACACCCTACTTAGGTGTGGACAACTATGCACATCAGTGAACCCTATGATTCGTCACACATTCACTCATCTAAGACGCGTGGTGTCTACCGATTCTCCATCGCTTATGTTTCTATTCTTTCAATTATGCTTTTATAGTTATTTTGATGGAGAAATCTGTGTAATACCCTACTTAGGTGCGGGTGTATATGCACGTCAACGAACCCTCTGATTCATCACAAATTCACTCACCTAAGATGCGTGGTGTCTACCGATCCTTCATCTCTTGTTGTTTGAGTATATTCTTTCAGTTTTTCTATTGTTTTTCCTCATGATCGATTTTATAGAGGAAACTCTTTTCGTTTTTATTTTGAAATATGTCCCGATATAAGGGGAAACTCTGCCGAAATTTTCCGAGAAATATGTCCCGATATAAGGGGAAACTCTGCTGAAATTTTCCTAGAAATATCACCCCGTATAAGGGGAAGCTCTGCCGAAATTTCAAGAGAAAATATGTTCTTGGCGTTCTTCATGTTCTTTGTGTTCTTCGTGTTCTTCGTTCGTTCTTCGCGTTCTTGACATGTTCTTAGCGTTTTTGATACGGAAATGAAATTCGATATTTTCAGGAGCTTTAAATCATCTTTTTTGAAAATAAATCACGATAAAGCACTGCATACACGAGAGAGAGCTCGATTAGGTAACAAAATCCTTCCTTTTGCTGTTGGGTTTTCAAACGAGATTATTGAAATTCTTGATTTTATGTTCTGTGTTATAAAGAACACTAATTTTGGCTATTTTTGAAAAAGTCAGAAGAATTGCTTTGCGATTCCCACTAAAATAAGGTTTAAGCATTAAATCGATGCGATGGCTTTGAAAGTTAGGGTTTGGGAGTTAAAATAGGCATAAATACGAGTATATACGCATATGAATAATATATATGTGAGTCTATGCTAAGTATTGCTGATTATGCAAATGGAAGACTTAACGAAAGAATTATATCATAGGAATTGATGTGGTTTGTGTTGAATCCTGAAAAGGATCGTGTGTCACGCTAAAGATGACTGAGAGTAGAACTACAGATCAGGCATGCAACCTGTAGGTTTGTCGAAAGGAACCCGTATTGGCATTTCCCTACCTAGGTGGTACACGGTTGCCCTGTTATGATAAGTGCGCATGAAATGAATGTTTTGCAATGCGTGGTACTAGGAGCCAATATATTCAGGTTGAACGACGGAAGATGTGGTCGTGCCATGTGGAGGCACTGGTGGTTCAATAGCGGCTGGGTCACGATAATATGTATTTGAAGCCGTTAGGTTATATGATTAAATGTTAGCCTGAGGTTTTAAGCAACCGAGTCCTCGAGTACGGTGTGCTCATTTGTTTTCCGGACTGAGGGTTTAAGACCCTGTTTAATAAAATAAAAGATAATTGTCTGGGTAGTATTGGAGGATTGGTTGAGGCGACGTGAGGCGGCATAAGCTTACCAAGATCAACGCAATCTCCAATCCCGAAGTGTCCACAGCCTCGGAGTCCTTATAGTGGTGAGGTAATTCCCTGGACTAATCCCTGATGTGGAATAGAATGGAATATGACTTAAATTAATGAGAAGGAATGAAACTTTTTGTGATAACAAGTTTTGAAAAATTACCCATTTGTTTGCTTTTCCCTTCTTCGTTACTTAGCATTCGCTAATTTTTAACCTATGATTTATGGAAAACCCAACAGGTATTGGTGAGGCAATGCAAGGACCTTAGTAGACATCCAGCCAACCACATTAGCTTTATTTTGTAAGGTAGTTTGTAATCTTTTGTATATTTTCCTTTCAAGCTGATGTACAAGTAAATGGTTATAGTGGGACAACGTGTCATCTGAACTTTATTTTGTGAATGGAAAAGTGTTGAAATACTTTCTTCTGAATATAATTTACTTGCAGTCTGTTTCTGAATGTTAGTTGTGATTGCTGAATAAATTATTGCTGAGTAACCAGATCCAGTTATGGGAGGATCCGACGACCCAGAATTGGGGTCGCGACAGAAGGTCTCTAGACACTTGTGATTTACAATGAACTCGGTGTCTTTCTCCAAGAGCTGAGTCAACGGGCGAGCGATCTTTGAAAAATCAAGAATAAATCTTCAATAATATCCAACATGCCACAAGAATGACCATACTGACTTTACATTGGTTTGTGCCTCAAATTTCTTAATCACATCCACCTTGGCAGGGTCAACCTCTATTCTCTTTTTGGGGATGACGTGCCCTAACACGATACCCTCTGTCACCATAAAGTGACTTTTCTCCTAGTAGAGTACCAAATTAACCTCCCTACATCTCTTGAGAACTCAGTCCAAGCATGCTAAACATGTATAAAATGAGTCACCATGGACCGAGAAGTCATCCATGAAGACTTCCAGGAAGTCACCCACCATTTCGGCAAATACGACGATCATGCATCGCTGAAATGTGCCCAAGGAATTGCAGAGCCCGAATGGCATGTGCTCAAACGCGTAATTGCCGAATGAACATGTAAATGTGGTCTTTCCCTGATCCTCAGGAGTGATGGATACTTGATTGTAGCTCGAGTACCCATCAAGAAAATAGAAGAATGCTTTCCCTGCAAGTCTCTCCAAGATTATATCAATAAATGGCAGTGGAAAGTGATCTTTCTTGGTCACGGCATTCAGGCGTCTGTAATCGACACAAATGCACCACGACGTGGGTACTCGTGTCGCTATCGCTACCCCCTCCTCATTGGAGACCATCTGGATTCCTGATTTCTTCAGGACAACATGAAGCGGGGCCACATACTTGGAGTCTGCAATAGGGTATATAAACCCTGCTTTGCACCATTTCTCAATCAATTTCTTAACTACTTCCCAGAGATTAGGGTTTAATCTTCTTTGAAATTCACGGGAAGGTTTTGCGTTATCCTCAACATATATTTGGTGTGAGCATAGAGCGAGGTTAATCCCCACGAGATCCGACACAGTCCAACTGATGGCCTTGTGATTCTGCTTAAGAACTTTAAGCAATCTAGATTCTTGATCTTCAATTAATGTTGAGATAATGATCACAAGAAATCTCTCTTTGGGTCCTACAAGAAATGCATATTTGAGTGTAGAAGGAAGTGGTTTCAGCTCAGGTATGTCTGAATCATCAAGTAGGTCTGGATGAATGGCCTCTGAGTTCCACTCGATGCTGGATGATGGTTGATTGCTTTGTGAAGTGCTTGCTACCAACTATGATGAATGAGGAGTCGGATCGTAAAAATAATACGACAATTCAGCCAAAGTCGCGTCTGACTCGTCATTTATATTCCTTGACTGTCCCGAAGAAGATGGAACTGACAAATCCAAAGGGATTTCTATGTCAGGAAGGGTATAGGTATCTGTGTTTATAAGTAACCGTGGCATCTCTTGGCAAACTGTAATATGCAATGCTCTTACTCCAGATGAGAGGGTCTCGCTTTGTCTTTCTATAACTTGTTGCCAAGGTCTAACCATGCTAATTATTTTGCATTCTGCCTCTGAAGATTCTATGTACTCCATGCTAGATTCAGAGTCAGGTCTTTTCCATTTTGTTTGCTTCATCTTTAAGTCTCTTCATCGATCGTGGATCTGAACTTCATCATTCATGTGCTATAGTCGAATACTGCTCCCGCGGTTCTCAAAAATGGCCGTCCAAGAATAATATGGGAGTCTTTCCAATGATTGGGATTTTCCATATCAAGGACAGTGAAGTCCACTTTGTATTCTGTCCCCTCAACCATGATAACAATGTTCTTCACTTCTCCCTTAGGTCTCTTCATTGACCGATCAACAAATTGGACTTGAAATGATGATTTTCAGAGAGGTCATAACTCCAATTTGTAGTATAAGGCTAAGGGTAGAAGATTTCTTGAAGAACCGTTATCTAGTAGTGTGCGTGCAAATGCAATGCCGTTGATGCGACTCACCACATAGTGAGCACCCAGCTCCCTCTTTTTCCTTAGTAGATGCTGATTTTAGACACATTTGGTTGTTGCCACAATTAAAATACGAGTTTCCACGAATTGATTTGTGTTCTTCCTCCGAGTCCAGTAGGAGTGCATTTCATCTTCAAGTATTTCTAGAATGCAGAATTGCTAGCCATATATTGATGAAATGGCACCTTGACTGTAATATTTTCTTGACAAAATTGTGCCATTTCAGGGTCATCTTGACGAGTTTTCTGTGTTTTACGCTTTCCCCTCGTAAGAACATGGGAAAAAGGAATAGAAGCAGTCGAGGCAGGAGATAAATAACCCGAATCATAAATAAGAGTATCTTTATTAGAAGTGGAGTTCCTATTACCATCATTTTTGTTCTTATCATGTTGCAGAAAAAATGACAAAGGTATATTAGTAGTAATTGGAGGTGTTGGGTCCTCTGTAAACTGCATGGGTGCTTTTCCCTTCCTATGTGTTGGAATCCTCATTAGTTCTGAATTTAGATTTCCTTCTTCTTCATCTTCGGAAGTATCCTCCGGTTGATCTCCCAAGTCGTCTTGCTCCATTTCCCTTGCCCGATCAAGCACATCTACGATTGTTCCACTCCTAAGTGACATAGTATTGATATTGTCAAACAAAAGGATCTCATGTTCAGATATGAGTTTATCCGAGTAGTATACCTGACCACTTGGTTGATAAGATTGATATTTGTTCAAGTTAATAGGGTTAGCTTAAACTTGGCCAGGAGAGACTATAGAAGGGGATGGTCATTCATCTCTCCAACGGGACAAGTGATTAACATCAATCCGTAGATCTTGCAGTTCACTTCGAAAATAGCGAATCTCCTCCAGCATCTGCTGATTGATATCTATAGGTTCTGTCCAAGAGCTAGATGACTGAGATGGTTTCTTTGAAGAATGGCCTTGTGGTGCTTGGTACTGTTGCTGTATTGCTGGGATGCCTACTGGTATTGGTTTTTGGCAGTTGTACGATTACTGCTGCTATTTCTGATGTTGGGACGGGGCAGTATTTTGATTGTGTTGTGGGGCAGATGGAAATGCAGCATTATAGAAAGTGGCGGGACATTGATAAGGTGGACGGTCCCCCGTATTACCCTACCGGGTAGGGTCTTGAGTATACCAAATGTCGTTCACCTCAAACACCAAAGGTGGTATCTCATCGACAATTTCAACTGGTGAGGGTAAATGCTAGAAAGGTTGGGCATGGTCCGAAGCCCATTGTTGTCTTAACCCTAGCTGATCTTGGACGTGATGTACTCGATAAATGAGAACAACAGATGTAGTCGTAGATGGTACCACAATCTTGGATACCTTCTCAGTCAGCTCCTCCATTTGCTTTGGAAACTGAGAGATCCTATTGTCGATGTCATTCATTCTCTTCTGAATTTGATCCACAACCACTAAGTTATCAGCATAAAATTATGCTCATGTTTGGAATCAAATCCTCAACTATTTATGCAACAGTCTGCTTTTCTCCTTTAGATTGAAGTGTGTTAAGGGAATCGGTATACGACATACTTGCAATCTGTGAGTGGCTTGTCTCATCCATTTGGTTCAATACTTTCCAGACGGTTTCTACACCTTGTGATGTGTAGTTGCCTCCGCATGCGATGCTCACTAATCCCTGTGTCTCATAGCTTAGACCAGAATAGAGTGACTGGACTAACATGGTGTCATCTAGATCATGGCATGAACACTTTTGTAGTAAATCTTTAAATCTTCATTAGGAATCTGCGAGAAACTAGTGATGCGTGTTCTCATTTGATTGGTCCTAATTGAAGGGTAAACTTTTTTAAGAATAGGTTCTTGAACCGATCATAAGTGGTCACCGTCACTCCTAAATTCTTCACCCAGTAGTATGCCTTTCCTTTGAAGGTGAATGGAAGTGTAGTGAGACGAATGTAATCCTGGCTGACCTGGGGATGTCTCAAATTAGAGAATATTAACTCCAAGTCCCATAAAAATTCATAGGGTTCTTCAACAACATTATCATGGAATTGTGGCAGCAAGTTCAAGAAATGTGGTTTCAGTTCATAGTTTAATTCTGGCTCAAGTGGTTGCAAATAATTTCTCACTATCTACTGACCAGGGTTATATGCTGCTTCCATTGGATGTTATTCCCTAGTATTTAATTGCTCTATTTGTTCCCTCAATAAAAGTTGTTGCTTCTTAGATTCAACCAATCTTGCCAAAATCATCTGTATCGGGTCTTCATTTGATTCATCTTCATGGTCTCTTTTCTTGGAAGGCATCTTCTTCAAATTCTCTTCTTCTTCTTCTTCACCTTCAAAATGTGAGAAATCAGAGTCAATAGAATGGAAAGAATCAGAATAAGAATAATCGAGGTGAGAGTCTTTCTCGATGTCATTAGGAGATAGAGATAGAGAGAGAGAGAGAGCATGGGTTTGACCTCCCTCAAGGAAGATGCAAGAATCATAGGAAGAGGATTCATGGGAAAGGTTTTCACAAACCCAAGGTGGTCTGGAGTAAGATTATTTGTGAACACTTGAGATTGGTAAGTTTGTGGTGGTCAGTGTAGGGTTCACAGAGTCTGAACAAAATTCACCACAAACTTCTATTCTCGATTTCAAACAATTTGGAAAAGGGTTACAAGTCATGATGTAGGCACAAGTGTGCGATATTCGATGATTACCCTGAATCTACACACAAAACAAACACAATACAAATCCTTGTTTCACAAACTCACACAATTAAAGGCCGCACGAGTTTGTCCAATTATCTTGTCAATTTTAATTGGTGATAATTAAAATCTTGTAAACGTTTAAGCCAGTTGTTAGGTGCTTGTACTTTCTTACCGACTGGCCTGAATTCTTATGACCAGTTGCACCTTCTTTCAGCCAGTATGGGTGTAAGTACATACCGTATAACGGCTACCTATTACTTATGGATGGAGCCTTACGCAGTGTCCTCTAAACCGCCCACTCTGTTAAGGAAATCTGGTCGTTTACCGGCTACCCGTATTTCCTCACTTAGAAGTAGCTAATCATCTTCAAGAATCAATAGTCAGTATGAAAATTCTGGCTTGGCTCTATCCTAGTGTTCGCCTCTCTCCTCTGCAAGATAAATGAATACAAAGTCGGGGTTGCTCTCCTATAAAAATTCTTAATTTTATGAGTTAATTTAATCGGCTTTGTTTAGCAGTCCCAATTTTAATTAGGCAATCACTAAAAAATTATATGAGCACAAATGCATGTCTACCATCCAGTCCCAATTTCCTTTTATATTTTGAGTGACAAAACATGAGGGAGAAATTCGGGAAAAGCCGATGCACACGAAAAACGATGATGTATGCTCAGTTAAAATACTTACATTGATTCCTCGCAATCTTCATGTGGGATGCAATACAAGAATTGAAATTAATCTATATGAATGCAAGCCGACAAAAACCACACCTAGCAGAAAGTTCTATTAGTCGGGAAGAATAGATTTGAATTTGACTAAGTTGAAGAATCTAATGTGCGTCTCAATTAATTTGAAGCGTGGTTCTAGGTTCTACGAGCACAATCAATGTAGAGGCTGTTGAGTCTTAAACCTATTTCTCGATAAGGTTCTGACAAACTAATAATCCAAAGTTCTGACTGAGCTCCATACTTTAATTTAATGAAGATCAATTTAATAATCAACCTTGATTCATTTTCTTTTCTTTCTCTTTTCACTTCTTTTTAAAATAAGTATTTGCTAAGGGACTAGCAAAGGTAAAGTATAGGGGGTGATGAATCCTTGATTCTCACACTTTACTCTTTTATTTTAGCTCTTTTTCTTGGCAAAAATCATGTAAATATTTGTAAATACAATAACTTAGCAAATTGCATGCATGTGTTAATGTTGCATATTTAGCATGCATCTTTGTGCAAAAATAAAAGAATAAAGGAAAAGAAAAGGAATGATGTATTTAGAATAAATACAGAGTGACCCAAACCCCAAGAGAAGGTCAAGCCTTGACCTAATCGAAAAATAAAATAAGTAGAGAGAGGTAGGGTTCACTTTGTATAGTGCATATATTACCCATACTTATATATATTATTTATGTAATTATTTTGACAAAATAAAATTAAAATATTATTCTTTGACCCTTGTATATATTTTCAAAAGTAACATAAAATAGAATAAATCAGAAAAATGAAATATTAATAAAAATAAAATCATCCATTCATTGTACAAAGCACGTGTACCTATGACCTCCACTATTTATTATATACTATTAAATAACTTATAAAAATAAAATAAAAATTATTTTATACTCCTAAAATTATTTTGTAAATAAATAAAATATTAAATAAGGGTATTTGTGTAAAAATAATAAAATAAAAATACGTGTACATAATACATAGGTATATTATACTTGTACATAACACTATATGTTGTATATACAATAACGTATTTTTCATAAAAATAATTAAAAATTACAGAAAAATAGTTTAAAAATAATAAACATTTTTTATTTTATACACTTTTTATTTTAAATTCATTTGTTATTTTTCTATTGAATTTCCTATTATTTTGTAAATTTAATTTTTCTGATTAGTCTAGGAGGGTTTGTTGACTCCAGTCAACGCCCCCTCCTAGCTCGGGTTGGGACATAATCTTTTCGCCGGAGCTTTTTCTACCAATTACCCAGCCCGACTCCTATCGCCATTCACCTCGATTCTTGGACTCGTGATTCCTCGAACCTCCGCGATCCTCGTGGATCCCTAGGATGATCCGGATCCCCTTAGGGTTCCGCGCTCCGTTTATCCTTAGAGCTGCCTATAAAATCTTTTCTTTCGCCTCCTAGCACCGCAACTTGTCCCTCGCACCCCATTTCTTCCTTGGCCCTCTTCATTGAAGTGACAGCCATCAGAGCACTGGCTTAGGACCCTTAGGGAATCGCTTGGAGACTCGTAACACGACAAAGCCGAACATCTCCACTGTGCATAGCCTCCGCCCGCCGCAGTGTGGTCGAGGCCAAGACCCAACTTTCCATCTCTGCCTGATCTTACTGAGCACGCCAGTAGCCAGGTATCGCCTATATCCACTACACTTCTCATTTCAATCCGTCTTTTCATTTTGCCTTCGCCGACGTCCACCTGCTTTGACCAACAGGTCGAAGCCCAGTTCCCTACATCTATCCTCTCTGATTTACGCTATATCTCATTATGTTCCTTCCCACAGAATCCAACCACCCTGAGACTCAACCATCGGGTCGAGATTAGGCTTTACACCTCCTTCTCACGCCTTAGTTGGAGGTCGAGTTCCATTCACCGCCTCTTCCACTATCCTTTGAAGCTTAACATGGGTCAGAGCGTAGCCCCGAACCCTCTCTTCCATTTGTAGGTCTACTCTCACACCGGGGAGCGGTCTGGAGTCCTCGCTGCTCAAGCGGAGCAGCTCCAGGAGGAGTTCACCACAAGCCCCATCCGATTGTCATCACCTCCATCGGAGCCATCCACCGAGAGCGGAGCCCCCTCGCGACACTCCAGGACCCTTGGGCGACTTGATCGGAGCAGTGGATCACCTCCATTGGCCGATCAAAGTTCATCCTGGGGCTGTTCTTCCATATCCTCCGCCAGCTGTTGGATGCCCTCGCTGCTGCCAGAATCCATCACGACCCTTCGTTAGCAGCAACCTTTCCACCGTTGGATTAGACACTCTAGAGACATTTGACACGCTCGTAGCCGACCGGATCAGAGTCGTCAGATGGGCTGCAGGGAATGATCACATCTGTAGGATAGTGACCCCTCCCACACACGCCACATGTCTCTGTAGGGGTAGATTTCTCTTTTTACCCTCGCACTTTTATGCTTTGCTAATTAGTCCCGTAAATAAAGTTGTAATTTAGAAATTTTACAATTTAGACCAAGTATTTTCGGATATTTGCATGTTAATCCCTCTTTGAGTGTAGCACGTGGACATACACGTGACCCCTTGGGTTATTTGCATAATCTTGCCTAAACTTTGACGATGTTATGGATTGAATGAAAACATTTTGATATTTGCATTTACACCCCTATGAGCCTGGATCACGTGTTCTGCTTGTGAGTGCTTGGACTTTTTACAAACTAGGAAGTATATTTTCATCTGTGTTATTGTTTGGCCCAAAACTTTGATTTAATTGCAAGTAGGTCCTTGTGAATTGTTTGTCTCTTACCTAATTAAATAAATACCAAATCAATTCCAAAAATTTCCTAAATACTATTCACTCCTCTTGACATGTATTATTTATGGTAATTTTTGTGGATTAATTTCGCCACATTTATTATTTTTGAAAAATAAAAACCCATAAAAAGTGTCCTGTCCATTTTGGAAAACCCATAAAAATTCGAAAATTTGTCATAAAAGTTCTACAAAAAATCTTTTGTTGTGTTTTAAGGTATTTTATCTTCAGTAGTATGTTTGTTTAAAAATTCCTATTAAAAAAATAAAAATTACAAAAGACCTAAAGTTTATAAAAATCATAAAAAATTCAAGAAAAATCCAAAAGTTCTCATTTCGATTCCTAATTGTAGATTTTTATTCATAGTTTTTCATAAAGTTATCCCCGAGATTTTAGGACATTTTAAATATTTTTAACTTACAATTTAATCCTGTTTGTGCATTATTTGAGACTATAGGCACTGCTAGGTTTTTATAAAATTACAAAAATAATAGCAAAACTCCAAAAAATTACCAAAATATTTTAAAACATTAAAAACCCAAAAATATTTTTATATTAATTTTCTGAGCATTTTTAGCAATAAAGAAAAATACAAAAATATTGTTGTATGCCTTGTTTTCTTATTTGCTTGATTTTGTTCCCTTAATAAAAATTGAAAAATTTGCAAAATTAAAAACCACCAAAAAGATGTTTTCCTTTTTTGAGATTTGACTACTTCGTAGGTTTACTTGTACTCCTTGTGTTCGACCCTGGTTGCTATACCAGGTAAAAATAAATAGCGAAGCCGCTTACATTTTGTGTGCTTGATTGTTTGATCTTGTATTGAGTGGTTTACATTTCTTCTTCTTGATTAACTTAGCTCGGTGATTCGGGTCGTAACGACCCTTGATTATTTGTTTACTTAACCCGAGTTGCATGGTGTGTCATCAACGGCTTTAGCTCAAAGTCAATCTCATGCGCCACTGGTGTCAACCAATTGTAATTATGATATAAGGTTGGATTGTATACATCTACCATCAACTCATGAACACCCACATTCAATTGCAACTGAAACCTCCTGCGAGCCCATAGTAGAACCTCCTCCCACCAAGCCCGAGGACCCCCCTCTTCTCACCAAGTCCCGAACCTATGAAACAACCCCTAAAAACATCCTCTAACTACTGTGGTAAATGGATCACACCTGCAGGAGCATCTCCCGTCGCACCCGGATCTGCCCCAATAAGATCCTCCTTACCCGGATCCATAGTAGAGCCAGCATCCAGAATTAGATCCACCGTAAACCCAACAATCAGGAACGGATTCAAGGTCTTCAGTTCCCCAGCCACAATCGAACATCCTTCGAAGGGTCTGACCCAATAACGCTTGGACCACTAACTAGCCCTCCTCATGAAAGAACGATCTTCATCAGGATTCCAACTCTCGATCTAGGCACGTCGATTTCACTGTCCGAAATGCACATCAACAAAAATCTTGACGTACCCGCTTCGTCATCTTGGATTAAATGTGTTTCCCACCTCGTAACGACTGCTGATGCCGAATGTCCCACCACCAACCCCTCTGGTTGCCTCTCGCTATGCGGATTCTCCAACAAAATAATCGGATCAGTCGCCATCGCCTCGGGCATAATGAAGTGACATGGTCCTGACTCAAAGCTCTCTCTCTGCTGCCATCCATTGATGCAAACTATAACACAAAGCCCATCTTCCAACTTGGAAGATAACCTCTGTCGAGGACCCTGCAACTGAACTACCACGCTCTAGTCCTCACCCGACCGCATATCAGAGCAGATGACCTTCTCCACCCAAACGACCTATAGAAGAGTGTTTCTCACCATACGGATGCTCTAACACCGAATAGGGAGCCCCCTCATCATGACTTGCCACTCTGGTTCCACCTCCTTCACAGTGTCACAAAGACATGACCTCCTCCATCGAACGTTAGGCGGGAACATGTCATTGTTATTGTCGATGAACCCTTAGATCTCCTCTGCCTCGATCCTACGAACGTGGGTCATGCTCTCCGAGAACCAAATAACACCCTTACGATAACCAACTGAGCGGCCTTCCCCCAGAACCCTGACAACCACCTTTAGGTCTTCTCTAAACCCCTCTACAACAAGCAACCCCTCCACCGGGTCATCCTCCCCCAAGACCTCCAGCACCTTCTTCACCGACCTGCTTCCAACCAATGCCTTCTACTTCGTGGTTACGGGGCATATCCTACGAAGGTAGCCTTCTACTCCATATCGGTAACAGACGACCCCCATGTTGGGCAAGCCTTCGCCAAATGCCCCGATCGACCACACTTGAAGCACCGTCTTAGCGAGGGGAAGGCCTCTTGCCTTCCCCACCAGCCCCTTCACCTTCACACCGCATCACAACCTCACGAGTCGTATGGAGGGTGCCCCTTTTCTCTTCAATCTCTTGGACTCCCGATCCCCACTGTCAAGGTCGCTCCACTTCGCCCTCCAATAGAAGCGGACCTTTCCCCCCTCCATCTCAACCTCCCCTCATTCTAGGACTAAAAACGTCTCTGTTACTTTTTCTTCTAGTGCGATCTATCCAAAAGGTATGGTCATTGGTGGATATAGTGGTTGGACATTCTATGTCATGAGCTTTTTGGAGTAGTTTTGGATCAAAAACTTTGCAGTGAGTTGGGTTCTATAGTTATCCAGGAATGCATAGATTTTCAAAGGGTGGAGACACTATGCGGAAAATGTCTGTTCTCAAGCATCTCAACTATGCAAACTATGGAAAACACACTCGTAATTAGTTTATACCGAACAAAATGTACTTTAGAGTGATCACCTACTCAAGGTGGCTCACTCTTTTGATGATCCTTAATCACCCTAGTTAATTGTCGCAAATTAACTGTTCTATATGTGTCGTGTTGTAATCAGGAAATCAAAATCAATCAAGAAATAAACACAATTAATTAATCAATTAATGCAACGGTGGTTTATTATTTATTTAACTTGGGCAAGCCCCGAGGTCGAACTCGAGGAGGCAAAGGAACAACCTAGATAAATGTCTATCAGATTTCGAGCACAGATTTTAAGGCGGAATTTTTGTTGGTATTTTTTATGCAATATAAGGATGCAAATGCAAAACTGGACAATTTTGAGGACTAAGATGCAAACGATGATAAAACATGGACCAAAATTATGAAACTTGGTCGAGATGCAGAGAATGATGAAATGATTTAACTATAATTTCATTGTAATTTTTTGATGCAAAATAAATAAATTAAATTCATACGGAAAATATGAATCTAGGTAATTAATTATAATAAATATAAAACCGATTTATTTTTGGGGAATAAAATTATCTAAGATACACAACCATTTGATCTAACTCAAAAAATCCTAACCCTAAAAATGTGGAGTTTTATACCTATTAAGAATTAATTACTATAATAAATAGAATGAATTTTATAGAATGAAATATGCATGCAAATGCAAGGATTTTTGGGCCTGATGAAGATACAACTAAATCAAGAACATGTGAAATTTTAGCAATTTTTAGATCCATGATTAATTTTATATTAATGTCAGAGCAGGAATGGGTAAAATATGCAATGTTTTGCGAAAATATTAATAATTAATTAATCACATATAATAAAAATATAAATCACATGTCATAATGTAAAGAATTAGTTGAAGAATAAAGTGCCTATTTTTAATGAATAAAATAATGTCAAAATGATGTTCAAATTACAAGCCAAATGTAGGGGTCTACATACAATACAAAATTAAAAATGCATGCTAAAAAATTGATAATGCAATTACCAGAACCTTGGGGAGTCTAAATGCAATTTTTCCAAGCATGTGCACGTGTTGCGTATGACTTTGCTGGCGAGGTCCTGCACGCAATTTGATGGAAGCATAAGGTGTGAGGTGCAATTTCTCCCCATGACACCTCCCCTGCACATGAGTCTTGGAGCCGGGCCTTCTGCATGTATATTGGACATTGAAGGGGTGTGATACAATTCATCATGCTCTCACATGACGCGCACACGAAGGTGAGGCTTCGATGATGCTTCCGAAGTGGTGCCATGTGTTGGAGGCGGGGGAGGTGCTCGCCGCGAGTGGTGGAATACAGGCAGTCAATGACGTGATGAAAGTGATGTCATCAAGGTGGTGCCGAGCAGGTTTGAAGTAGTTGGAGCGTTGTTGTGGTAGGTGCGGAGCTTGAGGGCGCTCATGTGGCAAAGGGGTGAGGGCGAAAGGGGTGTGCGAAGAAGGAGGTAACCATGAGGTGGTCGATGCAAAGGCGTTTGCAGTGGCGGTCAACTCGTTGGAGTTTGAAGGGCACGATGTGGAGCTCGAACTTCGGCCGAGGTGGCAAAGGCGAAAGCGTTGGGCAACGAAGGTGGAGCGGGAATGCCGAAGGTGAATGATGAACGGGAAAGGGGGATCTGTGAGCGATTTGGAAAGGGGGATAGACTGAAATCGAATGAGAAGAAGAAAAGCAAGAGGGAGAAAAGGAAGATGAGGAAGAAGAAATAAAGAGAAGGAGAGTTCGTCAGAAGGGTGGGAGCTTTGAGGTGTGTCTCCCTTGGTTGTCGTCTCAAGACCTCGATGAAAGAGGTTGAAGATTTGATGGCCACGAATGGAGCAACAGCATGCGGAGGTTATTCTGCGGATCACACCGATAGTTGTTGTTGCTCTAGACTCCTTGTCGCCGCTATCATTGGTCGACGAGAGGAGCTAGGGCATCTCCTATCTTGATTGGCGGATCTCGGCAGATTCTAAGGCAGAGCGAGAGCTCGGGGCTCCGAGGCTAGGTAGTTGGTGTCGGAGGACACGGGCGAGGCAGTTGTTGTCGATGGTGGAGATGATGGTCGGCTACGCAGGCATGCTGCTAGAGAGGGTGTCGATGGCGATGCTCCTCGATGGAGTGGGCCGACTCAAAGGTGAAAAGGGTGTCGATGTACGATGATGCTAGAGTGAGGCCGTCGTGGCGTGGCTGATGGCTCCTGCTACAAGAGCCAGAGGATCTCGTTAGCGGTGAAGACAACGCGAGCAAAGGTGTGATGGTTGTGTTCAAATTAGAGCGGGGCAAGGGCCTTAATGGTCGGGAAGAAAATTGAGAGGCAGTACTAGAAGGGGGTTCTTCATCGGAGCGGAGCAGCAGTGATGCACGACTCTGGTGATCGTCACCTCCAGAGACATGGCGAATGCGGTCTTGAGGCTTGTGTGCTACTCAGCAGCACAGAGGTATAATGGACCTCGGATCTCACCCAAGAGGTTGTTGCCAGCGATGACGAGGCATTGTCACCACCTCACTGCACGGCTCTCTCTTCCTCGATGAAAATCAGAAATGGCGGAGGGATTGGTTGGAGATCGGTTGTGGATTAAATAGGGAGAGAGGTGATGAACGTGAAGTTTGCCTCTTTAATTATCTAAAATTGTAGTATAGGAGACGATCTTCGATTCAACAAAAACCACAATTTTTGAATATTTTGGAATATTTATACTTGGCAAGTCTACCGAGGTCGAACATAGGGAACAATGATTTTTAGTTGTGTAGTTTTAAATTAATTTAAATAATTAATTAAATGCTCGATTAATTTATCTGTTAGAGAAAATATGATGAAGATGTGATGCAATGTGAAGAAAAATAAATAGAGCGGATGATAAAGCGCGGGATTTGTGACTTATGATCTTTAATCCAAAACAGAAATAATTAATGTCCTCGAAGTGAAATCACATATCAAATTGATTGAAATTCAAATGCAGGCAAGAGTCGGAACAAATCATGAGACATCCTACAATAATCCTCAAATAAAGACAGTATTCACAAAAATTCTCTTTAATTGTAGTTCTCAAATAAATCAAATTTGATAAGATAAACTATCGAAGTTGAAATTAATTCCATCCGAATTGAGCCCCTTGCAAAAATTAGATCAAAAATTCATTTTCCTTAAACAAGCCCCTATGTGGATTAAATTCTTCAAATAATTTCTTCTTAATAAAAGAAGATCAATCTCGCAAATGATTCAATCATGCCCTTGCAGATCAACTCACAAATTTCTCACTAGAGGATTTCACATATATAACAATAATTGATCCTGCATGTCAACAAAGATCCGCAAATAATAGTTATAAATAAATGGTGTCCACAAGACATGTAATATTAAAGAGCACGGAATAAGCTTCTAAATGATATATTATGCGTGAAAATCAAAATTTAGATGAAAAAGATATGCTAAAATGAAGTTCAAGGACTAAAGTGTAATAAAAGTAATTATTTTCCTCTCAATCTAGTCCCTGGAGGACTTATCTGTAATTCACGAATCTCGAAGAGGTCTTACTGTAATATTCTTAAGGAATCACGTACAGAACATGTGACCTGGGGCGACTGGGACCTTTCTGCAAATGTTGGATCTTTGAAGGGTGTTTGTGTTATTTACCCATCGATCACGTGCGTTGCACGTGCGCACGAGGGTCGGGCGGTAGACGGCAGGCTCGGTGGAGGTTCAGTGTTCCAAGCCTGTGTGGCAGTGGCAAGAGGCTTGATAGAGGCTCGGTTTGCCCGAGGCGGAGGTTCGGATCGAGGCGAAGGCTCGGAAGGATCAAGCCTTCACGTGGTAGCGAGAGGCAGTTCGGGAGGCTCGAGCCTCGTGGTTGGGGCGGCAAGCTCATGCGTGACGTGTGGTGCTCTAAAGACCGTTGGATAAAGGGCTTGGGCCCAATCCAACGGCCACTAGCTAAGGCACGGTTCGGAAGCGGCGATGCGGGCGTGGGCGGAGAGGTGCTCGGGCTCGGTCGACACACGACCGAGCGATGGGAGGGCGAGCTGTGGTTCGTGGAGCGAGTGAGGGCGGTGGCGATGCTGCGATGGCAGCAGGTTGGCGCACAAGTGATCCGTGAGCTCCAAAGCTACGGAGTCGAAGCGGGTGACCTGCAACGTCAGCAGAACCAAGCAAAAACAAAAAAAGGGGAAGCGGAGGTGATGTACGAGCGAAGGGCAGGAGCAGAGCTCCGACCGTCTCAAGGTTGGAGGATGATGGCGTGGAACGAGTATGGAGCTCCGACCTTTGAGAGGTCAGAGTTGAGAAGATGGACCAGGACGGTGGGGGTCGAGATGGATGATGATGGAAAGGAGAAGATGAAGGCTAGAAGTGGGGTACCTGGGTACGTGCTCTACGACGATATGGAGTGCTGAAGCGAGCTGTGGAGGCACGCTCTACAACATTCACGAGGCGAGTGGATCTCGCCAAGGCAGAAGGATGTGGTGGCGTTGTCGCCACCACGCTCGATGCTCCTCCGACTGCTCGAAGATGGCGGATAAAAGAGATGGCTGGCGATGGTTGGGGCTTTACAGGAGGGCGAGAGTGTAATGGGTGATGGAGGGAGTTAAGCTGTCGTGGGTTACGTGCAGGAGGAGGTGCAACGATCGATTGGAGGCGCGGAGCGTTACATGAATGGCGGCGGCGGTTGCAGGGAAGGAGCGAAGGATGTGGGTCACGTTCTTCGGGTCTGGAGATGGATGGTCACTTGCCTAGCACGTGACCAGGGGTAGGCGGCAGAGAGAGAAATAAGGTGCCGCATGGCACGCTTAGGGACTGCCACGCGTCACCCCAAAAAAATTTTCAAAATATAATGAGGGAGAAAAATAAAAAATAAAAAGAACGAGACCTTGGATCGAAAAATTTCCTTCACAAAAGTTGTTCGTCTTGACGAGATCTACAACTTTCATAAGGATCTAGGAGTAAAAGGGGTCATCTATGCAAAGTGGAATTTTTGGTGGTTCTTCATTTGTATAGAAAATCGGCTTTTTGGGATTTTGCATTTTTTTGGTGGTTTTAAAAGAGGACAAAAATCTTATAAATACTTAATTACACATTAATCTATTTTTTGGATTTTTAGTAAATAAGAAAATAGGCAAATAAAATAGAAGTACGAAATACGAGAATTTTATATAGACTCACAACGGACACTCGAACACAGTCATTTTCTTTGAATCTTGTCTTAATCAAGATTTGGATTTTTATGTTGCTTAATAAAAATTTCATCAAAGAACATAAATGAAGAAAAAATAAAATTAAAAGGGTTAATTATGTACATAAAAACTCAGGTCAAAAATAGCAAAAAGATAAAATGCGCAAAAGAGGCCCAAAACCCAACTTTCACATATGAGCTCCGAATTTTATGAAATTGGTCTTGTTTTGAAGGTATTTGAAAATGGGGTACTTTAAGAGTGAGTAGACCAAAATCGAACATTATAGGAGGAAGATATGTCTGTTTTAGTCCGTCAGATGTGAAATTAGACATTAGGATTATTTGACACTTATTTGACTTAGTATTTTTTGTATTTTTTATTTATTCTTGTTAGTGAAATCTACACAATGGAGGTGAGTTGTGTTCAATTGGAATTAGGATGAATTAATTAAAAATATAGGAATTTAGCAGCTCTTTAGGTCAATTTACACATTATGCAATTATGCACGATGAAATGCAAATATTATTTACACATGTATGAATGCTAATGATGTGATATTAATTATTAAATGCATATGGATTGTGGGGAACAGAGCCTAATAAACTAATTTTAGCATGATGGATACATGAATCATCATACCTTTATACTTAAACCATGCTCGTCCCCGAGTATCAATGAATGAATGACTTAGTTGGATACAACCCTGACTGTGCATGTGAATATTCAATGCTCAATTCATCGAAGACCCTTAATTTGAGTGATCCTAAAATTCTAAGTTCAACCAAGCTTTAATCACAAGGAATCCAACTTCTCTATTAATCAAACTCTCTATTGAGGTAGTTTATCTGGGCAATTTGAGTCTTTTGTTTAGTACAGTGCCATGTGTGAAGGAGATCTATTCTACTTGTACTCACTGCTCATTGGATTCGACTAAGTGTTTAAGCAACTGACCGTTGAGTATAGATATTTGCATGTTGTCTGCAGTCTCTAAGATCTCAACACTTCGGTTATTGTGCACCTCTCTTACGATGAAGGGTCCCGTCCATTTAGATTTCAATTTTCCTTGGAAAATTTTCAATTGTGCATTAAATAACCATACTTTCTACCCTGGGACAAAGGTCTTCGTTTGAATGTTCTTGTCGTGCCATTTCTTTACATTGTCCTTGTAAATGGTGTTGTTTTCGTAGGCATGATTTCGGATTTCAGGTAGTTCATTCAAATCCATCTCTCTGTTTCCTTGGTGATAGTTTCAAATTGATCTTTTTGATTTCCCATTCTGATCTATGCACAAGTTTTGCGGGCAAATGACACGGCTTTCCATATACCATTCAAAACAGGGAGATGTCCAATGGGGTCTTGTAAGCCGTCCAATAAGCGCATAGAACCTGGTCCAAGAGTTGGGACCAGTTCTTCCTGTCAGGGCGAACTAGCTTCTGTAAAATTCATTCGACCTCCTTGTTTGACTCCTCGGCCATGCCAATTGATTGTTGATGGTAAGGACTAGCGACACTGTGCTCGATGTCGTATTCCTTAGTCAACTTCATCACCTCCCGGTTGACAAAGTGGCTACCCCCATCAGATATTAATACCTTAGGGATTCCAAAGCTCGAAATAATATGATCTTTCAAAAACTTGCATACAGACTTGTTGTTTGCTGCTCGAGTAGGGATAGCCATCATCCACCTAGATAACTAATCTACCGTGAGAAGAATATATTCAAATCCTTGATCGTTAGGGAAAAATCTATGCCCCATGCATTGAATACATCACAAATGATTACTAGTTGCATAGGCATGGCATCTTTGGGACCAATGGTCCCTCCCATTCTCTGACAGACTGGGCACGACCTGACAAAATTGTAGGCATACTTAAACAAGGTTGGACAGTAAAATCCACATTGTAGTATCTTCTCAACGATCCTTTTCCTGGAGTGATGCCCTCCTGCCTCCAAGGTATGACATAGATTGAGGACACTATGGTATTCCTCTTGAGGAATACATCTCCTCCATATAAAATCTGGTCCTTCAAAGAAAAGGAACGGATCCTCCCAATGGTAATGTCTGGCTTTCGACTTGAGTCGGTCGATTCTGTTCTTGGGCCAACCCTAAGGAACTTTCTTGGAGACAAGATAATTCACCATGTTGGCATACCATGGGAGAGAGTCAATAGCTGAAATTGACTTGTCTGGGAAGGTTTCATAGATGGATTCAGACTCAAGGATTTTGTTATGTTCGATCCGTGATAAATGATCAATCATGGTGTTCTTAACTCCATGTTTATCTTTAGTCTTCAAATCAAATTCCTGAAGTAAGAGTATCCATCTGAGGAGTCGCGCTTTTGCATCTTTTTCTCGCCATTAAGTATTGAATGGCAGAATGATCTGTGTAAACTGTCACCTTAGATCCTAGAAGTATAAATCGAAATTTTTCCAAGGAAAAGACTACTGCAAGAATTTCCTTTTCAGTCACAGTGTAATTTTTCTGAGCTGGATCTAAAACTTTGCTTGCATAGTGAATAGAATAAGGGACTCCATCTTTTCTTTATCCTAACACTGCCCCTACTGCGAAGTCTGAAGCATCTGTCATGATCTCGAAGGGAAGAGACAAGTCGGCGGCTTGTAGGATGGGAGTCTCATTGATCCTCTTTTTGAGAAGCACAAAGGCTTCAAGACACTTATGATCTATAATGAACTCGTTGTCTTTCCCCAAGAGGTTAGTCAGTGGTCGGGCAATTTTTGAAAAATCCTTAATAAATCTCCTATAAAATCCGACACGCCCTAGAATTGATCGCACATGTTTCACATTGGTAGTGGCTCGAGTGTCTTTATCACATCCATCTTAGTAGGGTCAACTTCCATTCCCTTCTTAGAGATGACATGCCCCAATACAATGCCCTCTTTTACCATGAAATGACTTTTCTCCCAATAGAGCACCAGATTCACTTCCCTACACTTTTGGAGGACTCGATCCAAGTGCGCTAGGCAATCATCAAATGAATCACCATGAATCGAGAAGTCATCCATGAAGAATTCCATGAAATCTCCAACCATTTCAGCAAAAAACCGTAATCATGCACCGCTGAAAAGTGTCGGGGGCATTACAAAGCCCAAAAGGCATGCGCTTGAGTGCATAAGTACTGAAAGGACATGTAAAAATAATATTTTCTTAGTCCTCAGGGGTGATCGCTACCTGATTGTAGCTCGAGTGCCCGTCTAAGAAACATAAGTATTCTCTCTCTGCTAATCTCTCCAAAATTTGATCAACAAAAGGTAGAGGAAAGTGGCTCTTCTTCGTTGTGGCATTCAGGTGCCTGTAATCCACACAGACACGCCACGACGTGGTTACCCATTTCGTAATCTCCTCTCCCTCCTCGTTGGTGATAATATGAAGTCCCGACTTTTTCGGGATGACATGCAAAGGCGGCACTGACAAGTCCGGAAATGCATCGTTAAGAATGTGTGTTTATCGTTCGGCTTAAAGAATGATTAGTCGTGCGTTGTAGGCGACAATCGGAATCAATCAAGAAAATAACCACAAATAAATTATTCAAGTTTCAATCTCGTGGTTTTATGTTTATTTTACTTGGGCAAGTCCCAAGGTCGATCACAAGGAGGCAAAGGAACAACCTAGAGAGATGTCTATCAAAGTTTGTGTTCGGTTTTCGGGGCGAATTTTTTTTTGTTATTTTTAATGCAATAAAGGATGCGGAATGCAAATTCGACCTATTTTAGGGACTAAAATGTAAATTACATTCAAATTATGTCCGAAAAATATGAAACTTGGCCACAATGTAAAATACGATGAAATGTGTGCACTGTAATTTTTTTGGAATTTTTGGATGCAATATGAATTTTTTTGGATTTTTAAATGCAAACAAAATGATTTTCAATATTTAATTATAATAAATATTGGACCTACTTTTTTTCAAGAAATAAAATTATTTAAGATCTATCACTAGGTGATAAATCTCAGAAAAATCTTAAAACTCGAAAATGTGGGTTTTAATACCTATTAAAAATTAAATACTAAAATATGCAAAATGATTTTTATCGAGCAAATTATACATGCAAATGCAAATCTTTTTGGGCACAATATCAAGCATAATTAATTCTACAATATGTGATTTTTTGGGGATTTTTAGAAAAATAGTTAATCAAATATGAATTTCAAAGCAAGAAATGGGTAAAATGTGCAAATTTCCACAAAACAATTAATTATTAATTAACCATCAATCACAAAAATGCCCACAATATGTCAAAATGTAGAGAATTAGTTAACAAACATCATGCTATTTTTGGATAATTAAATAAAATCAAATAATGGTCCACAGATATGGGGGAACACAGGGGTATACTTGTAATAAATAAATATAAAATAAATAAAGAAATAATTGCAGTGGGGGGCTGAGATGTAAATACCACTAATTGGGGGGTGTTTTTTGCAAAATACCCAAGGGGCACGTGCGGAAGGAGATACTGAACTGCAAAATAGGGAACCTCCGGGGGCTTGATTGCAATTGACCCAGCGGGTCACGTGCGAAGCACGTGACCCCTGGGGTTGTTGAACCTGATGACGTTCCCCCGCCACGTGCCCAGCACGTGAGGCGGGGGCTTCGGGCTACGTGCCCGACGGCGAGGCGGAGGGGGGCAGTCCGGCAGAGCCTTGGGCGGTTGGCAGAATGGCATGAGGCAGAGCTGGAGAGGTTCTTGGACGGTGAGGCGTGTGAGCTTGGCCGGCGGCCGAAACTCAGGCGTGGCGGAGGAGTTAACGACGAATGGGCGGCGTTGTGGCGTTGCGGTTGACCGGCGAGAGGTGGTTGCTGGAGATGAACGGAGGCGATGGAGTCGTCGTTCGATGGAGTCGTGGCAGAGTTGGTGAAGACGAAGGTGGCAATGCGGTCGTAGGCGGTGAAGAAGTCGATGATGAAGCGCGGTGAAGATAACGTGGATCGTTGGTGGGAGTAGCTCCTAGAGGAGCTTCGAGCGGAGAATGACGTCGTGGGCTCGACGGCTTGCGGCCGGAGCTGGGGCAGTATGCCAAGAGGAGCTGCGACGGTGGGGCCAGCCACCGGACCTCACCGAGGATGAGGGAGGCAACGATCTGTCACCTCGTCGCCCACCCTATTCCTTATGCAATCGGCGGATGAGACTGATGGAGGCGGCGACGTTTGTTAAATAGGCATAGGATGCTCAGCCAGAGATGGAAAGTTCCTGCAACGAGGGATTTTATTTGGCGATTGGGATTCGATTGGGGTGTAGCGAAATCGCAGGAGGTTCGATCAGATCGGAGGAGATTTGGGCGATGGAGATGGCGAAATCGATTGGGATACGCGGCGGCGGTCGCGAGATCCACGGAGATGGGGTGATTCGGCGGCGGAAGGATTTGCGGTGAGGTACAGGGGCGGCGGAGCTTTCCAAAAGGGGGAGGAAGAAGATAAGCCGTGGCCGTCCGATCGGCCGAGATCGGACGGCCTGGAAGTGGCCACGTGGCATGCAAGGGGGGCGAGAGATGAAGATGCACGTGCTGGGCACGTGCGACGGAGGCACGTGCCCTGCGCGTGCGGAATTTTATTATTATTATTATTTTTATAAAAATGATAAAAATAAAGCCAAAAATGGCTGACACGTGGCGGCACCAGGTGCTGCCACGTGTCAGCACCAGAAAATTCGCAAATTAATTACTTTGTAAAATATAAAAGAAATAGTAAATGGCCTCGGATCGAAAAAGTTTCTTCACGAAAATTGCTCGTCTTGATGAGATCAACAACTTTCATGAAGACATCAAAACCAAAATCGATAATTGCACAAAGTGATTTTTTTGGGGTATCCCATGTACATAGAATACCTTGATTTTTGGGTTTTGTAATTTTATGTCATTTTTTGACCCGATAAAAAATCCGGAAAAAATATAGAAAAATCAAATATAAATAAAGACATCTAAATCTATTTTTTTTGGATTTTTATTGATTAAGAAAGTATGTACATAAAATACGGGTCAAAAACCGTTAAAATACACAATGTACAAAAGAGGCCCCAAAACCCAACTTTCACATGCGAGCTCAGATTCACTTGAACTTGGTCTTGTTTTGAAGGTATTTGAATGTGCATTAGTTTCAAAAGTGAGTAGGATCAAGTCAGACACTAGATGGGGAAGATATGGGGCTTTTAGTCCGGAAATCATGAAATTAGGGTTTGGGTTTTTGGTCCACTTATTTGGGTTAGTTATTTTTTTTGTATTTTTACTTTATTCTTGTTAGTGATATGCACACGTGGAAGTGGTCTGAGTAATTCAGAGTTAGCATGGAGGAGTTAAAAATACGGAAATTAGGCTACTTACAGGTCATTTTGGCTTGGATTTTTGGCTTCTTATTTTCTGCAGAAATTATGAATAAAATGCAATGCTTATGAAAATATGCGTGAATGGTAATTATACAGAATAGATGCCTATATTCTGTTGATTTTGAGGTATTTTGAGCTTAATAACTGAGATTTAGAGTGATGAATCTGAGATTCATCACCCCCCTATACTTAAACCATGCTCGTCCCTGAGCATCAAAAAGAAATGCCATGAGGTGAAATGAGATTGGGTTCCATACCAAGACCATGAGCTGAAGGTGAAAGTGAACCTAAACTCAACCTTTGGATTATTTGTGTGTCGGAACTTCTGTGAGACTTAGAATTTTAAAGTCAACAGCCCTCAAGTTCTACACATCATTGCTACAGTTTCGGCTCAGAAGTCATCTTAGATCGATCCTCTTCCCAAAGTATACTCTATGAACATTGAATAACCGACTCATGTGTGTAAAAGGTTTTAGCTCTTCCCATCCAGAATGCCGGACTACCGCGCAAACCTCCTCTCAAGTAACTCGTCCTCGGGGAGTCATGTATTTCCTTCTAAGGTCTGTCGTGCTGTGTTCACAATCGAATTGGGGGGAGAAGATATAAGAAGGGGAAAAGAACTAGAGGGTGGCCAGTGTAGTCACCTCTCCTTGTGAAGATGGCCAGTGTAGCCGAGTCTCCACCAAGATCTGCAGGTTTCTTGAAGCCTGGACCTTTTTGGTCAGATATTTATTTGGTAGGATGCTTCTTTATATTTGGAATTTTTGGTGGTTCTGCTTGGATCTTGTTGTGCCCCTACGCATATAGAATCATTTTGTATCGTACATTTTTTGGGGTCTTAGAAAAAATTGTGCCCAGCCGTCCACCCCTTTTCCGAAGCTTTATTTCAACCCGTACTCCAGTCTTTAGATTTCCATGCTACCAGAAAAGAAACTCACACAGTCTTCCAACATCCCGTCTGAGTTGAGCTAAGTGCATAGTGCGAGAGTACAAATTAATTCCCTATTCCAGAGTTGTACCAAGAATGAAGAGACCAGGTTAGACACTAAGAGTTAAATGATGCATATTGTCATGTGGAACTCGAAGAATTAAGTCAAAGACCTGAAGACTCTAAAATCCTATTTCTCGGTGAAGTTCCTCTGAAAATTAGGTAGATTAAGGTCAAGTCCAGACCACTCTCGGTTTCGGCTCATAACTCGGTTCAGAACCCAAAGACTTTTCACATATGCAAATGCGATGCTGGATGTAGTGTAGGTGTGTGAAATGCAGACACATATTTTTTTCTTTTTTTTTGAACTTTTTTTATGCAAAGGATTTTTGTTGTTTGTTTGTTTTTTTATGCAAAAAAATGAATAAGAAGCCATTTTTTTCAAAAATTTTGGGTATAGTCAGTGTTAGTGGCAAAATGTTTTTTTGATTAATTACCCACCCCGTAAATACATATAGACTTACGCGAAAGTACGAGGTATGGCTAAAATATATACATAGTATACAGATCCCCCTATACTTAGCGAGTGTTGTGTCCTCAGAACACAAGAAGCATAAAGAAGACATAGCTCGGGCTAAGCGTAAGAGAGTGGAAAAGGAAAAAGAACAAGATTTACAGAATCGCCCCCCTATACTTAGACTGTGAATAGTCTAAGTATAGAAGAAGAGCGGAAAAGATAAAAAATGAAGCGGTCGGGGTATGTGAATGCAGAGAGTATATACAGGTGGGCGTCGGTTCCCCCTATACTTAGGCTCTGGTCAGCCTAAGTATAGAAGAAGGGTGGAAGTGAGGCGATCTGGAGGAGTGTGATGGGGGAAATGGAATATACAGATGGCATCGGTCCCCCCCTATACTTACGCCTTGGCCTAAGTAGAGGAAGAAGCTGTACAAGGAGACCGATTTGGTTGGGAGGGAGGGTGGGTAGCCGATGATTAAGGCAGTTTACGGCTGATCTTTTTGTGAGCCTGTGATGGGAGATCGTAATGATGAGATGGAGATGAAACATGTAATTCCCACCTATTATCAGTGTCATCCTCAGAAAAATCATGATGGATAGTAGATGAATCGTTTGAGTCAGACGAAAGGTAGCCATCATCAGAGTTATCCTCAGAGTAATAGTATTTGAAAGTGGACACACTACATATATTCATGTCTTTTTGTTTCTTCAATTGTTTCCTCAAAATTTGTTCTTTTTTAAGATCAATCGGTTTATCCTCGGATGAATATTCAGATGCTCCGGTCTCAGTCAGCTCATAAGAAATAATTGCGGTGTACTTGTGGAAGGTAGGAGCACCAGCTTTAGATGAGTACGGGAGTTGTCCAATGAGAATCGAATTTTGGATCCTTTCTAAGATATAGCTTTAGAGCTGCCGAACAGACTTCACTCATATAGACCACTTTTTCCGGACCTGATGAGGGATCATCAACCGATTCCTCTTCCGAAAGGTCAAATATGACTCTCTTTTTTTCTTGTTTCGTGAAGTTGTTGGTTCAGTTGAGTATCCAGATGAGTATCCATTAGAATTTTTCTCCTTGGTTGATTTTTGGCCTGCGTGTTTGTTCTTAGTCTCCTGAATGTTGGTGCACTCTCGATTTGGGAGGATTTGGTCAAGATAATCAGAGTATGTTGCTCCAGCGTGCGACCATGCATATGTCTCAGGATCGTAGTAAAAGGATTTGTCTATTTTGAGATCTGCGGGAATTGAAATACCGGGGAGAGTCTCTGCATGTTCATTCTCATTTGATTTGTCATTGGAGCATTCCTGTGTCAAGTTGATGTAATCCATGTAGTCAGCATAGGTTGACCCAGGGTGTGACCATGCATAAGTCTCCGGATCATAAGATTCATATGCTCAATTTTCCATGGTGAGAGCAGCTGGGAATGGAGCCGGGGGGAGATTCTCTAAACCATTCGTCTCATCAACAACCGCTATCTCAGGTATCGTGGAGGGGTAGGGCTCTTCTACCTCTTTAGGTTTGCGGCTATTGGCGGCTTCGTAGGTTCCCTCAGAAGATCGTGGTTTCTCAAAGACAATGTCGGATCTAAGTGCTTCCAATCCTGTGAAATTGATTTCCCGGGTCTCACAATTGATAATTGCCTTAGACAATGCTAAGAATGGCTTTCCGAGAATAATTGGAGACTGGGTGAATTCTCCTTGATGCTCAATATCAATGATCGTGAATTCCATTTTGAGCAGAGCACCTTGGAATATCATGATGACAAAACTGATTCCTCGCGGCCGCTTTGTTGATCGGTCCGCCAGTTGAATAATCTCTCGTATTTTCCTGATTGGTCCGAGTTTAAGTTTGTGAAATACAGAGGCCGGGAGAATATTGATCGGTGAATCATCATCAATCCGAGCATGGGTAAAAAATGTGTCTTTGATCTCACAGTCAAATCTAGGCAACCGCTTCACTATGCGGCTTTTGGTTTTTCTCCACAACACCAAGGAGGAGGCTGTTGACAAGATATGTCTTTCAGTTTTTGTTCTAATCCTTCCCGACTTTTGATTCATTAATTTGTCCATTAAAAATTTTTTAAGATCGGGGAAGTGTTCAATGGCCTTTATGAAGGGAAGTTCAAAAATCAAGTGTTTTTCCAATTTTTTCTCGTACAGTAGGAACCAAATTCTTTAAATCTTCTTCGATCTCAATTATTATAAAATTTTCTGGATTTTCGAATTTTTTGTAGTTTTCAAAATTTTCAATTTTTTTAGTATTTTCTGTGTGGTGTGGTGATGTGGTGTCTTCTATAGATGAGAAGGGGCTTTGATATTTAGAGTAAGAGCTAGGGCATAATAATTTCTAGGGGAATAATGAGCAGAAGTATTGATGTTAGAATCATCCCTAGGTCTTTGAATATCCTCAAAATTTTCATCATGAGATACAATCATTTCCTCATTTAGTTTTATATCCGATCCACCATAGAATGAGATTACTCGATCGGCAAATTTTTGAAATCTATCCTCCATCAATTCGAATCTAGTTTTTATCCTCGAAATATCATCCCCAATTCTGTTCATGATCAATCATGGGAGCACTCGTTTTTTGTTCAATGATTTCATCTTCCATTTTTCTGTACGTGCGGAGAGGAGAGTTTCTTGGAATATACATTATATGATCATTTTCTGAAAATTTCTCCTCAAAAATTATGGAAGGAGGCTGCTCATATGGTGCAGGCATGCGTATTTGATCTGAGTAGAGTTCAGTCCTTTGATCATGATTGGTCAGATTTTGATATTGTGGGGTCAGCATACAGGGTTTATGTGTGTCTAGGAGGTCAAACCAGTCCTCTGTATGAGTATCATGTCTGACGAGGGGTCTGTCGTGGTCAATCCAACGCTGATGATCATTGTGTGTCTTTCCATCTGGGTTTGGTTTCTCTGCTGGTCATGAGATTTGAAGGGATTTTGATCTTGAAATGTTTCATTGGCGAGAAACTGAGAATAAGATGGTTCAGTCCAAGATGGTAGGTGGTCATGTGTGGTCAGGTGATTTGAGAAAGGATTTAATGAGGTGGCCGAAGTCATCTGCGGGTGAAAGTTTCCCGCAAATGTTGGAGGATTATTGAAAGAAGAGGATGTAGTTCATTTGGACCAAACCGAGATAGATTTATTTTCATGGTGATGTTCGGTCATTTTTGTAAGAAATGATGGGTTGGATCTGCAATAGTTTTTGGTCAAAAGTTCCATGGTGAGAATGAAATCAAGAGGAGAGAGATGATTGCACGTGATAGTCAAGAGAATTTTATCAAATGTGCGGCTTTTGATCTTCGAAATCGGTTCACGCACACCAATGCAAACACAAATCAAACCCTGGGTTCACCAACTCACACAATGAAGTTGTAAGAGTTCGGATATTATCTTTTCAATTTTAGTTGGTGATAAGACAATCTTGGAAAATAATTAAGCGAGTTGTTAGGTGTCGAAATTTTCGTAATGACTGTCCTGAATTCTTTCGACTAGTTGCACCTACTTTCAGCCAGTATGGGAGTAAGTACAGACCATAGAACGGCTACCCATGTTACTTGAGGATGGAGCCTTACGCAGTGTCCTCTAAACCACCCACTCTGCTAAGGAAATCCGGATCGCTTACCGGCTACCCGTAGATCCTCACTGAAAAGTAGCTAATCATTTTTGGAAGAATCAGTAGTCAATATGAAAATCCGGATTTTGTCTCTAGCCTTAAGTGTCGTCTCTCACTCACTAAGAAAAAAATAAAATAATCCAAGATCGGGGTTGCTCTCCCGCAAAAAATCTTGATTTTATGGGTTATTTTAGAAATCGGCTATATTTAACAGTCCCAATTTTAATTAGGCGATCACTGAAGAATTAAGCGAGCACAAATATACGTCTACCGTCCAATCCTAATTTCCTTTAAAATTATGTGTTAAAACAAGAGGGAGAAATTCGGGAAAAGCTGATGCACGCGGAAAATTATGATGAATGCTCAGTTAGAAGACTTACAGTGATTCCTCGTAATCTCCATGTGGGATGCTAGACAGAAATTTAAAATTTATTCTAAATGAAATGCAAGCCGATGAAAAACCACACCTAAGCAGTTCTATTAGCGGGAAAGAATTGAGTTAAATTTGGCTAAGTTGAACGATCTATGAGCGTCTCAATTAACAGTGCAGTGCGGCTTAATCCTACGAGCACAATCAAAAATTAAATTGCTCCGAGAGCTGTATGTGCAGGTCTATCCTATTCGCCACTCAAGTCGGGCCCCACCCTCACCGGAGAGTGAAACAAGCCACGCCACACCACACAATAAAGTTAAAGATCTTATTACACACGCGAGCGTCTAAACAGACACCGCTGTAAATAAGCAATTACTTACAAAAATTTAAGTTCAAAAAAATAAATCCTAGACTCTACGCTCTCTCACGACTCGACTTGATCTTAATTTTAATTGCAGCTTTTTGCGGAAGTCGGTGAAGTTGCGTCGGTTCTTGAAAAACCGCTCCACGTACCGGGTACCTCGCAAGAAAAATAAGAGAGATAGTGTAAGAGAGTGACTCAGAAAAGATAAAATAGACAAGAAGAAAAAAAATAAATATTGAAAATAAATGGAATTTACAATGAAAAATTCGGGGCTTAGACTACCCGAATGCAGAAAACCGAACGAAAATTTTCAAGACAAAAAACTAAGCCGTTTGCTTCCCCGGCAACGACGCCATCTGACGAGTCCGGGATTGCAGCGTTAAGAATGTGTTTTTTATCGTTCGACTTAAAGAATGATTAGTCGTGCGTTGTTGGCGACAATCGGAATCGGTCAAGAAAATAACCACAAATAAATTATTCAAGTTTCAATCTCGTGGTTTTATGTTTATTTTACTTGGGCAAGTTCCAAGGTAGATCACAAGGAGGCAAAGGAACAACCTAGAGAGATGTCTATCAAAGTTTGTGTTCGGTTTTCGAGGCGGATTTTTTTGTTATTTTTAATGCAATAAAGGATGTGGAATGCAAATTCAGCCTATTTTAGGAACTAAAATGTAAATTACGTTCAAATGATGTCCGAAAAATATGAAACTTGGACACAATGTAAAATACGATGAAATGTATGCAATGTAAAGTTTTTGGAGTTTTTGAATGCAATATGAATTTTTTTGGATTTTTAAATGCAAACAAAATGATTTTCAATATTTAATTATAATAAATATTAAACCTATTTTTTTTCAAGAATAAAATTATTTAATATCTATCACTAGGTGATAAATCTCAGAAAAATCTTAAAACTCGAAAATGTGGGGTTTAATACCTATTAAAAATTAAATACTAAAATATGCAAAATATTTTTTATCGAGCAAATTATACATGCAAATGCAAATCTTTTTGGGCACAATGTCAAGCACAATTAATTCTATGATATATGATTTTTCGGGGATTTTTAGAATAATGGTTAATCAAATATGAATTTCAGAGCAAGAAATGGGTAAAATATGCAAATTTTCACAAAACAATTAATTATTAATTAACCATCAATCAAAAAAATGCCCACAATATGTTAAAATGTAGATAATTAGTCATCAAATGTCATGCTATTTTTGGATAATTAAATAAAATCAAATAAAGGTCCACAAATACGGGGGAACACAGGGGTATACTTGCAATAAATAAATATAAAATAAATTAAGAAATAACTACAGTAGGGGGATGAGATGAAAATACCACTAGTTGGGGCGTGTTTTCTACAAAATACCCAAGGGGCACGTGCTGCGCACGTGCCCTTGGGAAGGAGATACTGAACTGCAAAATGGGGAACCTCTGGGGGCTTGAATGTAATTGACCCAGTGGGTCACGTGCGAAGCACGTGACCCCTGGGGTTGTTGAACCTAATGGCGTTCCCCCGCCACGTGCCTAGCACGTGAGGCGGGGGCCTCGGGCTACGTGCCCGACAACGAGGCGGAGGGGGGCGGTCCGGCAGAGCTTGGCTGAGGCAGAGCTGGAGAGGTTCTTGGACGATGAGGTGTGTGAGCTTGGCCGACAGCCGAAACTCAAGCGTGGCGGAGGAGTTAACGACGAAGGGCGGCGTTGTGGCGTTGCGGTTTACCAGCGAGAGGTGGTAGCTGGAGATGAACGGAGGCGATGGAGTCATCGTTCGATGGAGTCGTGGCGGAGTTGGTGAAGACGAAGGTGGCGCTGCGGTCGTAGGCGGTGAAGAAGTGAAGCGCGGTGAAGATAACGTGGATCGTTGGTGAGAGTAGCTCCTGGAGGAGCTTCGTGCGGAGAATGACGTCGTGGGCTCGACGGCTTGCGGCAGGAGCTGGGGCAGTACGCCAAGAGGCGCTGCGACGGTGGGGCCAGCCACCGGACCTCGTCGAGGACAAGGGAGGCGACGATCTGTCACCTCGTCGTCCACCCTATTCCTTATGCAATCGGTGGATGAGACTGATGGAGGCAGCGACGTTTGTTAAATAAGCATAGGATGCTCGGTCGGAGATGGGAAGTTCCTGCGACAAGGGATTTGATTTGGCGATTGGGATTCGATTGCTGTGTAGCGAAATCGCAGGAGGTTCGATCAGATCGGAGGAGATTTGGGCATTCGAAGACGGCGAAATCGATTGGGATACACGGCGGCGGTCGCGAGATCCACGGAGATGGGGTGATTCAGCGGCGGAAGGATTTGCGGCGAGGTGCAGGGGCGGCGGAGCTTTCCAAAAGGGGGAGGAAGAAGATAAGCCAGGGCTGTCCGATCGGCCGATATCAGACGGCCTGGAAGTGGCCACGTGGCATGCAAGGGGGGCGAGAGATGAAGATGCATGTGCTGGGCACGTGCGAGGGAGGCACGTGCCCCGCACGTGCGACATTTTATTATTATTTTTTTATTTTTTTATAAAAAATGATAAAAATAAAGCCAAAAATGGTTGACACGTGGTGGCACCAGGTGCTGCCATGTGTCAGCACCAGAAAATTTACAAATTAAGTACTTTGTAAAATATAGAAGAAATAGTAAATGGCCTCAGATCGAAAAAGTTTCTTCACAAAAACTGCTCGTCTCGATGATATCGACAACTTTCATGAAGACATCAAAACCAAAATCGATCAATTGCACAAAGTGATTTTTTGGGGTATCCCATGTACATAGAATACCTTGATTGTGGGGTTTTGTAATTTTTATGTCATTTTTAAACCCGATAAAAATCCGGAAAAATATATAAAAATCAAAGATAAATAAAGACATCTAAATCTAATTTTTTTGGATTCTTATTGATTAAGAAAGTATGTACATAAAATACGGGTCAAAAACCGCTAAAATACACAATGTACAAAGAGGCCCAAAACCCAACTTTCACATACGAGCTCAGATTCACTTGAAATTGGTCTTGTTTTGAAGGTAATTGAATGTGCATTAGTTCAAAAGTGAGTAGGATCAAATCAAACACTAGATGGGGAAGATATGGAGCTTTTTGTCCGGAAATCCTGAAATTAGGGTTTGGTTTTTTGGTCCACTTATTTGGGTTAGTTTTTTTTTGTATTTTTCCTTTATTCTTGTTAGAGATATGCACACAGTGGAAGTTCTGAGTAATTAGGAGTTAGCATGGAGGAGTTAAAAATTCGGGAAATTAGGCTACTTACAGGTCATTTTGGCTTGGATTTCTGGCTTCTTATTTTCTGCAGAAATTATGAATAAAATGCAATGCTTATGAAAATATGCATGAATGCTAATTATGCAGAATAGATGCCTATATGCTGTTGATTTTGAGGGATTTTGAGCTTAATAAATGAGATTTAGAGTGATGAATCTGAGATTCATCAGGCACCCACTTGGAGTCTGAGATGGGACATATGAAACCAACCTTACACCATTTTTCGATCTCTATCTTAACCACTTCCCGTAAATTTGGATTCAACCTACGTTGGCATTCATGGGAGGGTTTAGCATTATCCTCAAGGTAAATATGGTGTGAACAGAGGGTTGGGTTAATCCATGGAAGATTAGGCAATCTCTAGCCTATAGCCTTACAATTTTTCTCTAAAACGTTAAGCAGGTATATCTCCTACTCTTCGGTCAGATGTGAACTAATGATGATCGGAAACTGTCCCTTATTTCATGCAAGGAAGGCATACTTAAGAGTAGGGGGAAATGGTTTGATCAAGGGTAAGTATGCATCGTTCACAGAATCTAGCTCTCTCAATGATAATTCTGGTTGTGATGTGGATGTTTGTTGTGTATCAATATCAGCCACCATCTTAATTATTTTGGGGATCAGATCGCTTAAGATGGAATTTGGTGTGTCAAGCGCCACGTTCGATCTGTGTACCTCACTCTGGGATTGTCCATAAGGAGAATGGACTGACAGGTCAAGAGGGACCTCTGAGTCTCCAGGAATCTAGGTAGACGCATGGATGTGCTGGCAGACTAAATTATCAACAATGTCCTCTCCAGATGATAGTGATTCTATCATTGCGGTTGGGTTCTGTCTCCAGGGACCAACAGATGCTTCCATTTTTTTGCCTCAAGTTCTGATTTTTTCAGACTCGGTGCTAGACTCAGTGTTAGGTCGTTGAAACCTAGTTTGCTTCATTTTAAGTTCAACTTTTCCAAACTGGATTCTCCTGGAAGTGTAATCGAATATAGCTCCCGCGATCCTAAAGAAGGGCCGCCCTAGTATCATTTGGGAGTCTTTCCAATTTCTAGGGACATCCATGTCAAGTATTGTGAAATCTATTGGGTAATTTTGTCCCTCTATGTTGGTGACAACATTTCGAATATCCCCTTTAGGTCTCTTAATTGATGTATATGTGAATTGAAGTATGGTTGTAGACTGCGTAAGAGGACCTAGATTTAGATGCTCAAATAAAGTTGTGGGCATGAGATTGATAAATGAGCCATTGTCTAACAATGTTAGGGCAAACTTGATTTCATTGATCAGGATAGTGACAAAGTGAGCACTCATGCCTCTTTTCTTCCTTGGTAGCCCATTTTTTATCGGGCACAATGTAGTAATAGAGAGTATGTGCTTTTTTCGGCTAGGGTTCTTTTTGTTAGCCCTTGTCGGTGTGCATCTCACCTTAAGGTATTTTCAAAAAGCCGGGTCTCTTTCATCTAGGGACAGAGTGACCTTGATGTTTTCTCTACAAATGCGGGCCATCTCTTCATCATTTTTTTGGGTTTTTATGTTTTTCTTCTTTCATGTTGTAAGAGTACGGGGGAAAGGAATGGACTCGTTGTGATTAAAAACATCACTTTTATTGAATGAGGAATGAAACATATTTACAGGACTTGGAATGATTGATCTAAAAGCAGGGAAACTGGTAGACAACTGTTGTGGATGTCTTGTCCTCAGTAGTGAAGTGTTTGATGGGTGGTGTGGATGGGACTTCTTCTTTCTCCTCCTCGTGCCTCTCCTCCTCAATTTCCCCATGATTGTATGACTTAGTAGACACTAGGGCTATTTACCATGATCTTTTGTTCGATCGGGCATGGTTACGGTACTTCCACTCCTAAGAGAAATATGATAAGCGTCATCATGCGAAAAGATCTCGTATTCCGATAAGAAATATTAAAAGATAAATACTTGAATATGTTTTAGGCTATTTGGATTTGCCTGGACTTGAGCTGGAATCACGATTTGGGGTGTACTTGCCTCGTCTCTCCATCGAGAGAGTCAAATTATGTCGACTCTCATAACATGAAGTTCGTCCAGCACTCGCTGGAGTTCCAGAGAGATTGAAGAAGAGGAGGACCCCTGGCCTTGCTTGGCCTGAGGCTGTTGATACTATCTGAATTGGACTTGCTGGCCCTGACATTGATACTATTGCTGCTGCGGTTACGGGTTCTGATAACCCATACGGTAATACAGACGTTGTTGCTGCTGAGGCTGGAAGATGGGTCGGACTTGTGGTGGACGAGGGTTCGGAGTAGAGTTTGGATACGATCAGTTGATAGGTTCCAGTTTATACCAAACTCCGTTTATCTACATGACTTATGGAGATTCCTCGTAAATAGTTTGAGTGCAGGTTTCTTCAGTTTGATGGAAAAAGACGTGGCCTCCACCCCAATGGCTCTGTTGCCCTACACCGTGTCTTTGAATGTAGTGAATTTGGTGTATGGGGGTAGGGGGTGAAGTCAGGGAAGGTATCTGCATCTTAGATACCCTGTCAGCAAGATCCTCCACTTGCCTAGGCAATTTAGCCAATTTCCCCATATCATATGATTTATGGAGTTCGTCCACCTTCTTATAAATCTGTTCGACCATAGTGATCTTATCAGCTATTATTCCCATGCCAGTGCTATGATCGGTCGTGGGATTATTCACCATCTTTTTAGAGCCGGCTATGTAAGCCTGGCTGGTGGTCTGTACACGGCTGGATTCATCAAGTCTCTCACATACCTTGTAGACGGTGTCCTCATGGCGTCCCATGTAGCTTCCTCCACATGATGCACTTACTAGCCTTTGGGTCTCAGGGTTCAACCCACTATCAAGACTTTGGGCCAACATCATTTTGCTTATCCCGTGTCCTGGGCATTTCTGGATTAGGTATGTGAACCTTTCCTAGGTTTCATGGAATGGCTCGCTCGGGTGTTGGATGAATCTTGTGATCTTGATCCACATCTAATTAATTCTACTCGCAGGGTAAAATTTATTGAAGAATAATGTCTTGAAAGTGATCCATGTCGTGACCACTTATCCTAAGTTCGTCAACCAGTAAGCCTCCTTATTAGTCAAGGCGAAGGGGACAAGTCTAATCCTTATGTAGTCCTGGCTAACCCTAAGGTGGCATAGGTTATCACAGACTAGCTTGAAGTCATGGAGGAAGATGTATGGTTCTTCATGATTATTCCCTCCGAACTTTGGCAACAATGCGAGGAAATACGGTTTGTGTTCGAACGCATCCTTACGGGGTACCGACCTCAATCAATTATAATATTCATCTAGTTCAGGGAGGTATGTATGCTCCATTGCTGCCTCACCGCGTTGCAATACCTCCATTGTGCTCTAAGGAGTTCATTGTGTTATTGAGCAACAGTTACCCTAGCTAGAAGAGTATGAATAGGGTCATTGTCATTCTCGTCCTTTTTTGGAGACATCTTTATTTCTCTTTACCTTCATATGGAAATAAATCTGGGTTAGGCTCATTCTTGGAAGGTTTAGGGGTTCAGCCAAAGATGAAAGTTTCTTTGACAGGAAGGGAGCAGGAGAGGGGATTAGCCGAGGGCTGACTAATCCCTACAGGTGTGGTGTGAACCATGGTTTGGAGAATAGGGTTATCTTCATAACTTAGGGTTTGGAGAAGAGGGTTGTCTCGAAACCTAGTAGATGAGTTACTTGGCTCGGAGAATTGTTCGCAAAGTCCGAACGAAGAACTCCAAAAGAATCCATCTTGGATGAAAGGTAGTAGATTTGAGCACAAAGGAATATCCACGGGGCATACAAATATATAGAAGACTCACATAAAACAAACAAAATTCAAAACTCATCAGTTCACCCACTCAACACTGGTGAAGGCACATTAGGGCTTGGCCGCTTATCATTTCAATTTTAATTTAATGACAAAGCAATCTTGAAAATTTAAGCAGGGCTGCTAGGTGCTGAATTATTTTAGAAAGACTGTCCTAAGTTCATACAAGTAGTTGCATCCACTTTCAACCAGTATAAGTGTAAGTACGGAACATTAGACAGCTACCCGTGTTACTTAAGGACGAAGCCTTTAACGGTGTCCTCTAAACCACCCACTCTGCTAAGGGAGTCGGACCATAAACGACTACCCAAAACCCTCACTAAGAAGTAGCTAGTTGTTTCTAAAAACAGTAGTCTGAGTGACAATTTTCAGTTTTTGGCCCTTTCCTAAGTGTGCAATCTTATCCTTACAAACATTGAGTGGGTTTCTCTCCACCAGATACAAGGGTTAATTTTATGTCAATTTTATTTACAGTCGTCTTAATTAGCAGTCCCAGTTTTAGATGAAGGTTATCATTGAAGTTTTATCTGAGGACAAAAATGCATGCCTAACGAGCAGTCCCAATTCCTTTAATTCCTAAGTTGTAAAACTGAGGAGGGAGAATCGAAAAAAAGCCAATGCAAGCGTGAATTAATGATGCATGCTTAAGAAGAAGACTTAAAGTGATTCCTCACGTTCTTTATGCGGAATGCAATATAAGGAATCAAAATTAAACTAAATGATATGCATAGATGAAATCGCCCTAAGCAGATAGTTCTATTAGCGGGAAAGAATTGATTTGGAAATTTGGTTGTGTTGAACGATCTACCATTGCGTATAATTAGTGAAAGTGTGGCCTAAGAATTACAAGCACAACCAATGATAAACAAGAAAGCATATATGTGCTTAATTCCTACGCCACTCAAGTCGGATCCCAACCACACAAAAGGTGTTGAAACATACGTGACACACCACAAAGAAGTCCGATCCTGAATTATTACAAGGGTTTAGAGAGAGGGATCTTGTGAATAATGCAGAAAAATAAATATCTAAGCTCTCTCTCACAAAATTAAAATACAATCTTCTTCTTCTTAGATCCTTGAAATTATCCCAAAAATTTACTTCGAGTAATCTACGAAGAGAGAAATCGTGGTTAGTAGCAGAAGTGAGAGAGAAATACAAAATGAAATGCAGAAAATAAAGTACAACTTAAGTAGAAAAATAATATGAAAATTAATTTCACAAAAAAAATTATAAAAAAAATTCAAAAAATAATTTCAAACCCTAAAAATATGTCGTTCCCGACAAGATTGCCATTAGATGAACGCGAATTTCGCCTCTTTAATTATCTGAAATTTTAGTATAGGAGCTATTTTTCGATTCAGGAAAAACCACAATTTTTAATATTCTGGAGTATTTATACTTTGCAAGTCTACCAAGGTCGAACACAAGGAACGCTGATTTTTAGTTATGGGGTTTAAAATTAATTTATATAATTAATTAAATGCTCGATTAATTTATGTGTTGGAGAAAGTAAGATGAAGATGCGATGCAATGTGAAGAAAATAAACAAAGCAGATGATAAAGCGTAGGATTTGTGATTTATGATCTTTAATCCAAAACAAAATATTCAATGTCCTCTAAGTGAAATCACATATCAAATTGATTGAAATTCAAATGCAAGCAAGAGTCCGAACAACACTATGGACATCCTGCAATAATCCTCAAATAAAGACGGTGTTCACAAAAATTCTCTTTAATTGTAGTCCTCAGATAAATCAAATTTGATTAGAAGTTGAAATTAATTCCATCCGAATTGAGCCCCCTGCAAAGATTAGATCAATAATTCCTTTCCCTTAAACAAGCCCCTATGCGGATTAAATTCTTCAAATAATTTCTTCTTAATACAAGAAGAACAATCTCGCAAATGATTTTAACCAGGCCCCTGCAAATTAACTCACAAATTTCTCACTAGAAGATTGCACATATATAACGATAATTTATCCTTCATTTCAACGAATATCCGCAAATAATAATTATCAATAAATGGCTTGAGATCTGTCCATAAAATATGTAATAATAAAGAGCACGAAATAAGCTTCTAAACAATATATTATGTGCGAAAATCATAGTTCAGATGAAAACGATATGATAAAATGAAGTTCAGGCACTAAAATGTAATAAAAATAAATATTTTCCTCTCAATCTGGTCACTAGAAGACCTATCTGTAATTTACGAAACTCAGAGGGGTCTCACTATAATTTTCCTAAGGAAACACATGCGGAACACGTGACCTGGGTCGGTTGGGACCTTTCTGCAAATTCTGGATCTTTGAAGGGTGTTTGTGCAATTTACCCCTCGTGCACGTGCATTGCACATGTGCGCGAGGTTCGGGCAGCAGACAGCAAGCTCGGTGGAGGTTCGGTGTGCGGAGCCTACGTGGCGGTGGCAAGAGGCTCGGCGGAGGCTCGATTTGCCCGAGGCTGATGTTTGGACTGAGGCGAAGGCTCGAATGGACCGAGCCTTGATGTGGCGGCGAGAGGTGGTCCGGGAGGCCTAAGCCTTGAGGTTCGGGCAGCAGGATCGGGCGTGATGCGTGGCGCTCTGATGATCGTTGGATTAAGGGCTTGGGCCCGATCCAACGGCCATTGGGTGAGGCACGGTGCGGATGCGGTGGTGCGGGCGTGGGCGGAGGAGGTACTCGGGCTCGACCGACACATGGCCGAGCGACGGGAGGGCGAGCTGTGGTTTGCGGAGCGAGTAAGGGCAGTGGCGACTGATGAAACCATGTTTCAGTCTCTTAATTCATTGAAATTAACCCCTTATCTTAGACTAAGTATCAATAAGAACCAGACAAATCCTTATAAATATCAGAGTCATTGAATAAATTAAAAATACAAAAAAAAAACAAAATTAAAAATCGTGGTGTTTTTAACCCTAAAAATGCTCTCAAAAATATTTTCTATCTTTGTTTGACTTCATCTTCATTTTTGTTCAACATGAAACTTGTATATCTCATCGAGATCTACAACTTTCATGTTTTGAGTTTTTCCAAATTCGGTTGTTTTCACCTTCTTATTTCACTTTTTCTCTCTAAATAATATGATTGGGCCACGTGGTGCCTCGTGGTTGCGCCACGCGGCCCATTCAATTGCGCGCCATGCGCATGGACCTCTCCACCATCCTATGGCCTTCCTTCCTTCCTCATCGCCACCGTTCATCCTGTATCTTGTTTCAACCATCCAATCAAAACCCGGTATCCATCGCAACCGTCTGGTGGCGTCGTCACCGCATCTTGCCACGTGGCGGCGACTGCGCCCCTCGAACTCGCCTTCACCACTTATTCTCACTGTTCATCATCCCAGATGATATCCACCGCCCGATCTATCCACCGATCTCATCAAAGCCGTCGGTTGTCGCCTTCATGTTCTAGCGCCACATGGCACTTGGTGCGTCTTACAATTGCGCCACCATCAATCTCATCCAGACCTTTCATTGGTGCCCGCTCTGTAGCCTTTAAATCGCAATATCCAATGGCCACGAGACCTTCTCCTACCTCCAGACGCCCCCTTTCCCATGTTCTCCACCTCGCACGCACGTTGTCCCCTTTCCATTTCCCCCATCTTCTCGGCCATCTTATCCACTCACCAACCAAGCCAAGTCATAGAACACTCAACCACCATCCTCGCGCAACACCTGGACACCCACGACTTCCTCTACGTTGCTCCATATCAGCCACTCAACGCACGTCGTCAACCACCTGGGACTGAAACCTTCTCCTTCAAATACCTCGTCTCCAACCACGATCAAGCTCGTCCACCTTTACGCGGGGCTCCGCCTAGCCCCTCTCCCCCCCCCCGTGACAAGGGGAGGGACGATCGAGGCGCAAAGATGGTGCTCGCCCCCGGTGTTGACCCCTGGCCATGGTAGGCCAGGACCGCAATGGCTTCGCCCCGCCTAGCTGCCTCTAGTTGCTAAGGAGGTCCAGCGATGACCAGGGCCCGTCGCCGGAGCTCGAGCACAGGCAATGCACCCGCCTTCTTCCCAAGTAAGTTCCCTCGATCTCTCTTTGTGTTTTATCTTAATTTCTCGCAATTAATTAGGCTTCTACACATATCATCGTCCTCCATTGATTATTTCGTAAGCTTCGCCACACCTCCACCACTCACGCGCACTCCTCCAATCATCCTCCTCTTCTCCATAACCTCAGATCGCCTCTGACCCAACTGTTCCGCCCTCCACGGCGGAGGAGCTTTGACCTGCCACCTTCCCCATTCGCAGAAGCTCCCACCTCACTGCACTTCTCACGAGCACGCACTTTGGCTTTAGCGGACTAACATTGCGGGACTACATCAACGGCCGGAGACCTCATCGGAGTCCTCTTGGCGAGCTCCGATTCCATCACCGGAGCAACTAGGGGCTTCTCCAAGCATCGTTGCAGCTCTCCTGAACCTCCAGCTCCATCGAAGATCACTCAGGAGGTTTCGGGGAGTTCTGTATGGTCCTAGCAAGTGAGGCAGAGCTCCAATGGCTACACCGGAGACCAGATTTCGCCACCAGCCCCGGACGGAGGAGATGGGATCCAGAGTCCACAGGCACTGTTGGATGCTCCTCCCTAGAGCTCATCCAACGACGTAGAAGTAGCCACGTCGACATATCGCGCAACTTCCAACTTCGAGATCGGACGATCTTCGATCGTCCACGTGTCATCGCTAAAGCCAACCCGAACCTTGGCACCAGACCAGCAGGCTTGGGTACCCCGAGCCAATTCCGAGCATAAGACTCAAGGCTCGTACCTTCCAAGCCTAGCCGAAGCTTTCCCAAGCCTTCTCCGAGCCTGAAGCTTCACCGAGCCTGGAGGGCACATACAGGGCACGTGCGACCAGGACAAATTGCAGGAAGGCCCACTAATTTCTTCAAAGTACAGACATGTCCAGTGCTCACGTGCTTACTACGTGTTCTTGGGGTATTTTGCACTTACACCCTCGCGGGTTTTAATAATTGTAAAAATACCCCCTTGTATGTGGGTTATTTATAGGGAAGGTCCCGAACTTTGTTTTATTTGCATTTTAGTCCCTCGCAAGGACATTTTTGCTATTTATATTTCAAGTTTTCTTACATTTATGCCCTTGTCTTCTTTTATGCATATCTTGAGCATTGTATCTCTATTTCAGTTGATTTTAGTTTTATTTCAAAGCTTTTTTAAAAACTTTTTAATGGCTTAATTTGTTTCCTGATTTGATACGGATTTTAATGTCTTATTTTAAATAGCTAAGTGTCTATTATGTGGTACTGTTTTACCTTACCTAAATTCTCCAACAAGTTTGTTTCATGATTTAAGCCCGAAATTAACGAATGTTTAAATTTCTCAATATTTTAATCTGATTTAAGGCATAATTGCATTGCATTTAATTGCATCTATTTGCATGATAAAAATCAAATTAAAAAATACATTCATGTTTACATAATGCATATTGTTGTATGGTCTTCACATGCAGTCTTTGACCTATGATTCATTTATCCAACACTTAGTTAAATTTATTAAAATCCAAATGATACGAGAGAGGCTCGTGTCCCTGAGTTCGACATTGGGCTTGCCCAAGTAAAATATTTAAATGGACTATTTGATTTGATTGATTATCTTGATTAGATGGTTCTTTGATGAATCCGATCCGGCCAGCTACAACGCATTAAAACAACCTATTAAGAGGCCGGATTTTTTGGATCATTAGCGATGCTGCGATGGCAGTGGGTCATGGCTGAGGTGCTCTGAAGCAGGGATCCGTGAGCTCCAAGGCTATGGAGTCAAAGCGGGTGACCTGCAGCATTAGCAGAACCAAGCAAAAACAAAAAAGGGGAAGCGGAGGTGATGTACAGGCGAAGGGCATGAGCAGAGCTTTGAGCGTCTCAACGTCGGAGGATGATGGTGCTGAACGAGTATAGAGCTTTGACCTTTGCGAGGTCGGAGGTGAAAAGATGGAGCGGGACGGTGGGGGTCGAGATGGATGATGACGGAGAGGAGAAGATGAAGGATAGAAGTGGGGTACATGGGTACGCGCTCGATGGCGATATGGAGTGCCGGAGCGAAGCGAGCGGTGGAGGCATGCTCTGCAACAGTCACGAGGCAACTAGATCTCGCAAAGGCAGAAGGATGTGATGGTGTTGTCACAGCCACGCTCGACGCTCTTCTGATTGCTGGAAGACGATGGATACAAGAGAAGGTCGGCGATGGTTGGGGCTTTATAGGAGGGCGAGAGTGTGACGAGTGATGGAGGGAGTTAAGTCATCGGGGGTTACATGCAGGAGGAGGCGCAATGGCTAGCTGGATGCGCGAGGCATTACATGAACGGCGGCGGCGGTTGTAGGGAAGGAGAGGGGGACGTGGGTCACGTGCGGAGCACATGACCCGGGTCTGGAGATGGATGGTCACGTGCCTAGCACATGATGAATACCCATTCATCACTCTTTATTCTTCTATTTTAGCTACAAAAACCTTTGCAAATACATGTAGATATGTGTAAATACAAATAAATACCAAAAGCATGCATTGTGTAAAAACCTATAATTAGCATGTTTTTTTTGCACAAAATAAAAGAATAAAGAGCAAAAAGAAAAAGAGGGAAATATTTAGAAGAAATATTGAGCAACCTAACCCAAGGGAGGGCTCAGCATGGGCCTGACCGCATAAAAGCCACAAGTAGAGGGAGATAGGAGCTCATTTGTGTATATCTGTAAATAAATAAAACTATTTATTTTCCTCACCCAAAAAGATACTTGTACATATTGTATATTCTATTAAAAACAAAATAAAAAGATAAAAAATCAAAAAGCCAAAAACACCCTTCCTTCACCTTGTGCATACACCACACCTTTGTAATTATTTAACCCTATAAATAAATTCATTTATTTTCCAAAATTTTTGTAAATATTCTATGGATTATTTTGTAAATATATTAAATAAAAAGAAACAAAACAAAAATCAAATAAAAATCACAAAATTGAAAATACAAAAATACATTGTATTTATACCATGTATATAAAGGTATTCATTTATTTATTTCACCCTTGTATATATGTGATAAAAATAAACTAAAAATATTCTTTTATTCCATATTTCATGTTGTAAATAAATAAAATACAAAATGGGCATAAAAACACAAAAAAATAACAAATAAAAAATCAAAAATAAAAATCCAAGTAGTGTACATATACCTATATATAGAGCTAACCTATTTTTATTTCCAAAAATTAAATAAAAATCACCAAAAAATAGAAAAAAATAAAAGAAAAATATTTCATGTTTTGAGTTTTCCCTAATTCAGCCTATTTCTACCCTAAAAAAATAAAACAAGAATCAATAACACGTGGCCGCTCCTGATTGGGCCACGGGGGAATGTTGACCCCAGTCAACTCCCCCGCGACCCTTTCCTTTTCTGGAAACCGCGCGCCGCGCCCATCTTCCCCGATTTTTCCCACGCGACTCCAGCTGTCTCCCACTCAACCCCCGCGCCCGGACTCTTCGCCGCACATCCCTCTCCCTCGCCGGATCCTCCGCCATCAGAATCACACCTTCCATTGCTGTCGCCACTCAACCCTAGACGCCCCGGTCACACTATATATCCTTCACCTCCGCCGCCCTCGCGCCGCATCTTTGGCCCATCCCCTTCTTCCCCGTGACCTCCATCGGCATAGCCTGAGTGACAGCGAGCTTTTGCCCGTGTTGCAGTGAGGCGAGAGGGGCGATTCCATCGATCCGGCGTAACCTCGCCGTCCTTGCTCCGCCGCCGCGTCGAGCACCGAGCTTCAGGCGTTGACGACCTTCGAAGCTACGACCAGGAGATAGCCCATCTCCAGCATAGTCTACTTCAGCCATCAGGTAACCTTAGATCCCTCTAGTTTAGCTTAATTTTAGATTACGCCCAATTCCGACCTCCGACGCATACCTCCGATTCCGGCCACTCCGATCACCCATTTTCCAATCCGACTCGATCAGCACCTTCACGACCTCCTCACGCACCTTCTTCACCCCTCCACACAACCCAGATCGCACAGGATCTGGGAGTCGAGCTCCCTCGTCGTCGCTTCGCCGGAGCTCCTCCGCCACGCCGCACCTTCCACCTTCACGCCACCTAACCGGGTCGAGGCACTTTGCCCTCGACCCGCGAAGCTTCTTGAATACTTTGCAGGTCCAAAGGGAGCCATCTGAGGTCTCCCAACTTCCAGCCAGGAGCTTCTTCTCCGCCGGCTTTGCTCGAGCTCCTCGGAGCTTGGTTTGACCACCGGAGACCCGCAGCAGCTGCGCACCTTCACGCCGGAGCTTCTCCGACCTTCAGGCGCAGCAGAGGAGACCGGAGGCACCTTCACGAGGCCGGCGAAGTTCGCCGGCCACCTGTTCTTCGAAGACCCTCCATCGCCGTCAGATCCGCCTCATCGCTCCAGATCCGATCTTAGCCGTTCGATCGAGGAGCTGCTTCCACCGTCCGATCAGAGGAGGAGTGATCTGGAGCGCCCACCAGCCGCAACCGTCCGATCACCCACGTGGACGCGCTCCAACCGTCAGATCAGGCCAGCGTTTACAGCGTTAAAGGCGCGTTGCTTCTCCACCGTTGGATCTGCCACGCGTCACCATCGGGCCGTTGCTATTAATAAAGGGGTAAATTTAATAGGACCCCCCTCTGTTTATCGTATTTCATTTCAGTCCTGTAATTTTTAATTTCAGTTGTTTATTTTCTGGGTTATTTGCATCAAGGACCTTGCGCTTAATTTTTATTGCACTTATACCCCTGCCAGTAGAGACCCACGTGCTTGGGCACGTGTATTTTGGGTTATTTGCAATGTATGCCTTGTAGTTCTGGATGTTATTCAATGAATGAAATGTTTTGATTAATTGCAAATATACCCCTGTGAACACTGATTTAACGCATGTGCGAATTTCTTTGGGCTTTTTGCAACCATACCCCTGGGCTTTTGATACGAGTTATCAAATAGCCCTCGGACTTGGTTTTTCTTACATTTAGGTCCCTGTGTGCCCCAGACACGTGCTTGGCGCGTGACTTCTTGGGTAAATTGCACCAGGACCCCAGAACTTTTGGGTATTTGCACTTAGGTCCCTGTGCACAGTGCCCCCTTGTTCTTTTTGAATAAAATATCAAACGACCTCCAAATCCAATGAAATTTTGACACATGGCTCCTGCCATGGTGTAGGAATTTCTATGAATTTTGGGGACATTTTGGATTTCATTTATTATTTTTAAAAAAATCAAAAACCCATATTTTTGCCACTGTTTGACTTTAAAAATACCAAAAAAATATAAAATCATCTTTAAAAATTCCAAAAAAAAATTAGGCATTGTTGTTTACTGGTTGCTTGATTTTCTAGCCAATTTTGGCTACTTTTCATCATATAAAAACCTTAAAAATTGAAAAACCCCTAAAAACTCATAAAAATTGTAGTAAATAAATTAAAAATCCAAAAACAATAATTAGGGTGCCCAAATTTTCCTTATTCTTTATAGAATATAGGAAAATTACCTTTAGGGCTTTTTGAGATCCAAAATTATTTTATTTTGTGGTCTTAAGCCTTGCTGGACAGTACCCTACATTTTTGCATTGTTTGATTTTTAATAATTATTTTGTCCATTAGAAAAATTCCAAAAATTCACCAAAAACAGTAAAAAAACATAAAAAACATAAAAACCATTTTTCCATAATTTTTGCATCATTTGTGTGTCTTGTATAAATTGTTGAAGTCCCCTTGCATTTGCATTCCTTCATTTTCTCATCTTTTAAAAATCTAAAAAAATTCCAAAACAAATAAAAACTAAAAAAAGACTCTTTGGGATACTTGACTACATCGTAGGCCGCAAGGCCAATCTGTGCTCCTTGTGTTCGATCCTGGGAGCTATACCAGGTTAATCTTATAGCAGACCGCTCTTTCTTGTGCTTGCTTGATCTATTTTGTGAGTGGTTTATTTTCTTGATTTACACATTTCGAGTGACTGAGGACAACGACATTGTGATTTATTTTCCACTTCAGTTGCTCCTTGATTTTTGTGTGATCAGAATGGCGCCGTTGGAGACGTGAGCAGCAGGCTCACCCGCAGCAGCATCATTCCTCTTACCCCTCTCAGCCCCAGCAGCACCAGGTCCACCAGCCTCATTATCAGAGAGGCAACCCGTCGGGCTCCCATGAGAGCCCCGCCATGGATGATTTAGCCCGTCTCTTCACAGAGCAGCAGGCTACCTTTAGACGGGAGATGGACGAGTTCCGCCAGGAGATGCGGGACCTGATGAGAGGGAAGGCCGCCATCCCTGCACAGATCGAGCCGAATCCGAATAATTTGAAAAGGAAATCTGAGCAGGTAGTTCACACTGGGCCTACCACTTCTAGTGACTCATTTGATGTTATCTCGTCGGATTTATTTGATGCTGATTTTGTCACACTTAGGAGCGGTAGAAGACCAGCAGGAGGCGCCTCATCTGAGCGACAACATGAGGATCCATCTAGAGCGCCAGATGAGGAAGAGGAGAGCGGTACTGAAGCCGCACATCATGATGACGGTGGTACTGAGGCCACCCGAGATGCTGATTCACCCGGCGGTACTGAGGCCGCCATTTCATCACATAGAGGAGGTGGTACTGACGCCACCAGGAGACCCGAGCCAGCCAGCGGTACTGAGGCCGCAAGACATCTGCATGTAGAGCCAGCTAGAGGTGGTACTGATGCCACTGAGTCTGACATAGATCCCTCGGATTCAGAATCTGATTGGGCAGATTGTAATGATCAGATGCCAGATCTGGATCCACCTGAGCCTATAGATGAGGAGGAGGTAGAGGCAGAACAGATCAGAGACAATGTAGAGGACCCGCCTTCTCCAGATCCAGTTTGTGAGAGTTCGCTATCATTTTCCCAGGCAAATTTGGCAGAGTTGTCAGCATACACACATCTTCTTCAGAAGCCAGATTTGCCAGCACCCAGCTGTCCAGAGCTAAAGCCGCTCCCTACTTCGCTGAAGTATCGATTCCTTTCGGGAGAGTCTGAGATGTACCCAGTCATCATATCTGCAGATCTGACTGGAGAACAAGAATCCCGTCTGATGGAGGTTCTTGAAAAGAACCGCAAGGCAATTGGATGGAGCGTAGCAGATCTCCATGGGATCAGTCCCTCGTTGTGCTCCCACCATATCTATCTCGAGGAAGGGGCGAAGCCGTCGCGTGAGTTCCAGCGGCGACTGAACCCCAACCTACGAGAAGTTGTCATGAAGGAAATATCAAAATGGTGGAGTGCAGATTTTATTTATCCCATTTCCGACTCCAAGTGGGTTAGCCCCTTGCATGTGGTGCCCAAGAAGACGGGCATCACGACTGTGATCAGTGAGTCGGGAGAAGAGATTGCTACACGAGTACCCACCTCTTGGCGGGTTTGTGTTGACTACAGGAGACTCAACCAGGCCACCAAGAAGGACCATTTCCCCCTGCCTTTTATTGATCAGATCATAGAGAGACTGGCAGGGAAGAGCCATTACTGCTTCCTGGATGGGTACTCGGGCTACAACCAAGTGGCCATCGCTCCTGAGGATCAGGAGAAGACCACCTTTACCTGTCCCTTCGGTACTTACGCCTTTCGACGCATGCCATTCGGGCTATGTAACGCCCCTGCGACTTTTCAGAGATGCATGCTGTCAATCTTTTCGGACATGGTAGGGGAGTGTTTGGAGGTCTTCATGGACGACTTCTCGGTTTACGGCGACGATTTCGATTCCTGTCTTGAGTGCCTAGACCGAGTACTCCAGCGATGTATTGCCACCCGCTTGGTTCTGTCTTGGGAGAAGAGTCACTTCATGGTGACTCAAGGGACGGTGCTTGGCCACATCATCTCCAACAGAGGCATGGAGGTTGATCCGGCCAAGGTCGATGTCATTAGGAAACTCACACCGCCGTCCAATCTAAAGCAGTTACGGTCATTTCTGGGGCACGTTGGTTTTTATAGAAGATTCATTCATGATTTCAGCAAGATTGCCCGACCGTTAACTGACCTCTTGACGAAAGACACCGAGTTCCTTGTCGATGACAAGTGTCTTTCGTCCTTTGAGACTCTCCAACAATGTGTGATTGAGGCTCCTGTCCTTCAGCCACCCGATTGGTCTCTCCCATTCGAGATCATGACGGACGCCTCCGATTTTGCCGTAGGGGCCGTGCTAGGACAGAGGAGGGATGGAGTACCATTTGCGATACACTATGCTAGCCGCACATTGGATTCCGCCCAGCGGAATTATACAGTCACAGAGAAGGAGATGCTAGCAGTAGTGTTTGCCCTAGATAAATTCAGATCATATATCATTGGATCCCGAGTGACCTGGTACACAGATCACACCGCCATCAGGTACCTCATGGCAAAGAAGGATGCCAAGGCCAGACTTACTAGATGGATCCTTCTACTCCAGGAGTTCGACATTGAGATCAAGGATAAGCCTGGAGTCAAGAATGTGGTGGCGGACCATTTATCCCGACTAGAGCAGCCTGAGGATTCTGAGCAGATTGATCCCATTTGTGATACCTTCCCAGATGAGGCGATCCTTGCTATCGCCTCACTCCCGTGGTATGCCGATATTGTGAACTTTCTCGTTGCTGGGAAAGTTCCACAAGATTGGCCCAAGCAGAAGATTGAGACCTTCCTTGCGAAGGCAAAGTACTACCACTGGGAGGATCCCATCCTTTACCACGAAGGAGGGGATAGCATCTGGCGTCGGTGTATTCCTCAGGAGGAACATCATAGCGTCCTCACTTACTGCCACAAGCTTGAGGCAGGAGGACATCATTCTGGGAGGAGAACGGCACAGAAAGTGCTCCAATCCGGTTTGTGGTGGCCTACACTCTTCAAGGACTCTGATGAGTTCGTGAAGAGGTGTACTGACTGTCAGAGGATGGGCACTTGTGGACAGCGTGATATGATGCCGATGCAGCCCATTCACTTCTGTGAGGTTTTTGACGCATGGGGCATCGATTTCATGGGTCCATTCCCTAAGAGTCAGGGATTTGAGTACATTCTGTTGGCCGTAGATTATGTTAGTCGTTGGGTTGAGGCTATCCCCGCCCGAGCCGCAGATGCAAAGACAGTTTGCAAATTTTTGAAGAGACACATCATTATGCGGTTCGGGGTTCCACGAGTTCTTATTTCTGATGGGGGATCTCATTTCATCAACGACCAGGTGAAGGCACTTGCTAGAGAGTTCGGCATAGACCATCGTGTTGCTACACCGTATCATCCACAGACAAATGGTCTAGCCGAAGTGTCGAACAGGGAGATCAAGAATATTTTGCAGAAAGTCGTCCGCCCTGACCGAAAGAACTGGTCACAACTTTTGGACTCGGTCTTATGGGCATATCGGACGTCTTTCAAGACTCCATTGGGTACATCTCCCTTTCGCCTCGTTTATGGCAAGCCCTGTCACCTACCTGTAGAGCTGAGACACAAGTCACTCTGGGCAGTTACAGACATATTGATGGATCCAAATGGTATAGGAGACCAAAGGAGGGCAGAGTTAGCCGCCTTGGAAGAGCTTAGAGATACAGCTTTCTCAAACAGCCTACATTATAAGGAGAAAGTCAAAGAGTGGCATGATTCTCACATCAGCCACAAGCATTTTGAGATTGGACAGAAAGTATGGCTGTTTGATGCAAGGCTTAGATTATTTCCAGGGAAGCTACAGAGCAAATGGAAAGGACCCTATTTGGTCAGAAAGGTACACGATAACGGTAGCATTGATATATCTGAGTTATCTTCTGAGAGTACCTTCCGAGTGAACGGCCAGCGGCTCAAACCATTTCTAGATCATGAGCCGCGGGACGTTATTATTGCTGCTATTCATTTTGCGTGAGATGTGGTCTTTTGACTAACATCTTTTGCATCTCACGCCTGATTTTCACTGATCCTCCGCCTGTATAGATCCAGTTGTCCATATCATTCTATTCTTTAGTCCCACATCCCATTTCTCATCTTATGATTATGCTATACTTAGGGTGTACTTTACCCTAAGTATAGGGGGGATGTTGGACCTGTGAGTATTCTTTTTATTCTTTCTGCTCTTGTTTTTGCTGCCTATACTTAGGGATATTTTACCCTAAGTATAGGGGGGGCAGACTCCGTACATTCTTCACTCGGCTTTCCCTTCATGTACAGCTTTCTATACTTAGGATTAGTTAATCCTAAGTATAGGGGGAAACCACCGAGTTCCTCTTATTCTATTCATTTATTCGTCGTTGTAGTATACCATTCCTTTTCACTTCCCTTTTACTAAGCACGAGTTATGTCTTCTTCATCGCTCTTGATCACTCTGAGGACATCGTTCGAGCTAAGTATAGGGGGGTGTGTATATATTTCATATATACTTTAGCCATAACTCGTACTTTGTGTGAGTGTGTTAATAAATAAAATGGCTAAAAATCACAAAAATCACAAAAATTAAAAATTTTTCATGTACATAAACCTCTTTTATTCTTGCACAAACATAGCTAGTGTATAAAGTATTTTTGTAAAAATGATTTCAAAAATCTTTTGTGTAAAGCTTGTGTAAATATTTTTGTATCAAAATTATGTATATAGTACAAATTTTTTTCAAAATGTTTTGAAAATCAAAAGTTTGCAAAAATCTTGTGTAAATGTGTGTAAATATCTTTTTGCAAAACTTGCACTTCATGCATCATTCATTCATGATTTCAAAACATTTTTCAAAATTTTTGCATGATTGTAAAATATTTGTAAATAGCATCTTGTGTACATATCTGTATATAGTTTTTCCTGGATGAGAGTTGACATTTAAACTAAGCCTGGAATTAAATTGAGAAATGGAGCTTGAAAAAGATCTTAATTCACTTAACTTCAAGAGGAACCTTGTAGGACTTAGGGTTAAAGCTTTTCAGGTCCATAAGGACTTAATTCTTTGAGTTCACTAGGCTATGAGCATATGTCATCTTGATGAGCCCAAGTAGAGCACTTAACAACACACGCATGACTCTCAGAGACAATGGCTTAACTTGCACCTGCACTTTACACATGGCTCTCCATGGATGAGGTGGTGAGGAGGCAGTTTCCTTTGGCTTGGGGTAGCATATGAGGGTAGTACTTCTAGGCGGAACCTCTCTTCTTCTTATAGTGAAGGAAGTGCACCTCAACTTAGTCTAGTGGTGTTGAAAGCTAAAGACAGAAGCTGTGGGTTGCAATAAAGCTTCAAAAGAGGGATAGTCTACTGGCTCAAGGGGAAATTTCTTATATATGCTGCACCATGTAGATATGTTGTACAGAAGTTGTTGAAAAAAAAAAAAAAAAAAATGCAAAAATGCAAAAAGAACTCCAAAAAAGTGGTGGGTCGGATTGAAAATTTAATAACCCCACCGGAGTATGAAGCAAAAGCTTATGGTATCATGTTACATCTCATGAAGCTTGCAGCGGGAGACTTAGCTACACTGGCTAGGCTTCCAAAACTCTATACTTCTACCCCCTCTTCTTGAGCCGGTTGCACTTGAACTTAGAAGGGAATACCCCGCTTCTCGAGGAAAGAGTTGCTAGACTGAGGCATTAGAGTTACCAGGTTGAGGGAGGTTGTGTCTTTGTCACTTCTGAGGTGGGGAGCCACATATCACTTACACAGCAAGAAAAGATTCATGGTCATTAGAGTTTGTGTATGTAGACTTGTTCTGATCTGGTTTATTGAGGAGTCTTGCCCATAGATTGGTGGAACTTGGAGGCTGTTGAGTTTTAGGCTTAAGTCCAAATAAGGTTCCGACACATTAATAATCCAAAGATCTGATCGAGCTCCATATTTCAAGTTAATGAAGGCAAAAATTTAATAAGTCAACCTTGATCCATGTACATCCTCTTTTTCTTTTTCCTTTTCTTTATTTTTCACTTCTTTTTCAAATAAGTGTTTGCTAAGGGACTAGCAAAGTTAAGCATAGGGGGGTGATGAATACCCATTCATCACTCTTTATTCTTCTATTTTAGCTACAAAAACCTTTGCAAATACATGTAGATATGTGTAAATACAAATAAATACCAAAAGCATGCATTGTGTAAAAACCTATAATTAGCATGTTTTTTTTGCACAAAATAAAAGAATAAAGAGCAAAAAGAAAAAGAGGGAAATATTTAGAAGAAATATTGAGCAACCTAACCCAAGGGAGGGCTCAGCATGGGCCTGACCGCATAAAAGCCACAAGTAGAGGGAGATAGGAGCTCATTTGTGTATATCTGTAAATAAATAAAACTATTTATTTTCCTCACCCAAAAAGATACTTGTACATATTGTATATTCTATTAAAAACAAAATAAAAAGATAAAAAATCAAAAAGCCAAAAACACCCTTCCTTCACCTTGTGCATACACCACACCTTTGTAATTATTTAACCCTATAAATAAATTCATTTATTTTCCAAAATTTTTGTAAATATTCTATGGATTATTTTGTAAATATATTAAATAAAAAGAAACAAAACAAAAATCAAATAAAAATCACAAAATTGAAAATACAAAAATACATTGTATTTATACCATGTATATAAAGGTATTCATTTATTTATTTCACCCTTGTATATATGTGATAAAAATAAACTAAAAATATTCTTTTATTCCATATTTCATGTTGTAAATAAATAAAATACAAAATGGGCATAAAAACACAAAAAAATAACAAATAAAAAATCAAAAATAAAAATCCAAGTAGTGTACATATACCTATATATAGAGCTAACCTATTTTTATTTCCAAAAATTAAATAAAAATCACCAAAAAATAGAAAAAAATAAAAGAAAAATATTTCATGTTTTGAGTTTTCCCTAATTCAGCCTATTTCTACCCTAAAAAAATAAAACAAGAATCAATAACACGTGGCCGCTCCTGATTGGGCCACGGGGGAATGTTGACCCCAGTCAACTCCCCCGCGACCCTTTCCTTTTCTGGAAACCGCGCGCCGCGCCCATCTTCCCCGATTTTTCCCACGCGACTCCAGCTGTCTCCCACTCAACCCCCGCGCCCGGACTCTTCGCCGCACATCCCTCTCCCTCGCCGGATCCTCCGCCATCAGAATCACACCTTCCATTGCTGTCGCCACTCAACCCTAGACGCCCCGGTCACACTATATATCCTTCACCTCCGCCGCCCTCGCGCCGCATCTTTGGCCCATCCCCTTCTTCCCCGTGACCTCCATCGGCATAGCCTGAGTGACAGCGAGCTTTTGCCCGTGTTGCAGTGAGGCGAGAGGGGCGATTCCATCGATCCGGCGTAACCTCGCCGTCCTTGCTCCGCCGCCGCGTCGAGCACCGAGCTTCAGGCGTTGACGACCTTCGAAGCTACGACCAGGAGATAGCCCATCTCCAGCATAGTCTACTTCAGCCATCAGGTAACCTTAGATCCCTCTAGTTTAGCTTAATTTTAGATTACGCCCAATTCCGACCTCCGACGCATACCTCCGATTCCGGCCACTCCGATCACCCATTTTCCAATCCGACTCGATCAGCACCTTCACGACCTCCTCACGCACCTTCTTCACCCCTCCACACAACCCAGATCGCACAGGATCTGGGAGTCGAGCTCCCTCGTCGTCGCTTCGCCGGAGCTCCTCCGCCACGCCGCACCTTCCACCTTCACGCCACCTAACCGGGTCGAGGCACTTTGCCCTCGACCCGCGAAGCTTCTTGAATACTTTGCAGGTCCAAAGGGAGCCATCTGAGGTCTCCCAACTTCCAGCCAGGAGCTTCTTCTCCGCCGGCTTTGCTCGAGCTCCTCGGAGCTTGGTTTGACCACCGGAGACCCGCAGCAGCTGCGCACCTTCACGCCGGAGCTTCTCCGACCTTCAGGCGCAGCAGAGGAGACCGGAGGCACCTTCACGAGGCCGGCGAAGTTCGCCGGCCACCTGTTCTTCGAAGACCCTCCATCGCCGTCAGATCCGCCTCATCGCTCCAGATCCGATCTTAGCCGTTCGATCGAGGAGCTGCTTCCACCGTCCGATCAGAGGAGGAGTGATCTGGAGCGCCCACCAGCCGCAACCGTCCGATCACCCACGTGGACGCGCTCCAACCGTCAGATCAGGCCAGCGTTTACAGCGTTAAAGGCGCGTTGCTTCTCCACCGTTGGATCTGCCACGCGTCACCATCGGGCCGTTGCTATTAATAAAGGGGTAAATTTAATAGGACCCCCCTCTGTTTATCGTATTTCATTTCAGTCCTGTAATTTTTAATTTCAGTTGTTTATTTTCTGGGTTATTTGCATCAAGGACCTTGCGCTTAATTTTTATTGCACTTATACCCCTGCCAGTAGAGACCCACGTGCTTGGGCACGTGTATTTTGGGTTATTTGCAATGTATGCCTTGTAGTTCTGGATGTTATTCAATGAATGAAATGTTTTGATTAATTGCAAATATACCCCTGTGAACACTGATTTAACGCATGTGCGAATTTCTTTGGGCTTTTTGCAACCATACCCCTGGGCTTTTGATACGAGTTATCAAATAGCCCTCGGACTTGGTTTTTCTTACATTTAGGTCCCTGTGTGCCCCAGACACGTGCTTGGCGCGTGACTTCTTGGGTAAATTGCACCAGGACCCCAGAACTTTTGGGTATTTGCACTTAGGTCCCTGTGCACAGTGCCCCCTTGTTCTTTTTGAATAAAATATCAAACGACCTCCAAATCCAATGAAATTTTGACACATGGCTCCTGCCATGGTGTAGGAATTTCTATGAATTTTGGGGACATTTTGGATTTCATTTATTATTTTTAAAAAAATCAAAAACCCATATTTTTGCCACTGTTTGACTTTAAAAATACCAAAAAAATATAAAATCATCTTTAAAAATTCCAAAAAAAAATTAGGCATTGTTGTTTACTGGTTGCTTGATTTTCTAGCCAATTTTGGCTACTTTTCATCATATAAAAACCTTAAAAATTGAAAAACCCCTAAAAACTCATAAAAATTGTAGTAAATAAATTAAAAATCCAAAAACAATAATTAGGGTGCCCAAATTTTCCTTATTCTTTATAGAATATAGGAAAATTACCTTTAGGGCTTTTTGAGATCCAAAATTATTTTATTTTGTGGTCTTAAGCCTTGCTGGACAGTACCCTACATTTTTGCATTGTTTGATTTTTAATAATTATTTTGTCCATTAGAAAAATTCCAAAAATTCACCAAAAACAGTAAAAAAACATAAAAAACATAAAAACCATTTTTCCATAATTTTTGCATCATTTGTGTGTCTTGTATAAATTGTTGAAGTCCCCTTGCATTTGCATTCCTTCATTTTCTCATCTTTTAAAAATCTAAAAAAATTCCAAAACAAATAAAAACTAAAAAAAGACTCTTTGGGATACTTGACTACATCGTAGGCCGCAAGGCCAATCTGTGCTCCTTGTGTTCGATCCTGGGAGCTATACCAGGTTAATCTTATAGCAGACCGCTCTTTCTTGTGCTTGCTTGATCTATTTTGTGAGTGGTTTATTTTCTTGATTTACACATTTCGAGTGACTGAGGACAATGACATTGTGATTTATTTTCCACTTCAGTTGCTCCTTGATTTTTGTGTGATCAGCACATGACCAAGGGTGGGCGGCAGAGAGAGAAACAGGGTGCCACATGGCACGCCTAGGGTCTGCCATGTGCATGTCACCCCAAAAAATTTTCGAAATATAAAGAGGGAGAAAAATAGAAAAGAAATAGAATGAGTTCTCGGATCAAAAAGTTTCATTCATGAAAGTTCTTTACGAGATCTACAACTTTCATGAAGGACCCAGGAGCAAAAGAGGTCATCTGTGTGAAGTGGAATTTTTGGTGGTTCTCCATTTATAGAAAACTGTCTTCTTAGGATTTTGTAATTTTTTTGTGGTTTTAAAAGAGGATAAAAATCTAAAAAAATACAATAAAATACAAGACACTTAATTACACATAAATCTATTTTTTGTATTTTTTAGTAAATAAGAAAATAGAGAAATAAAATAGAATTACGAAATACGAGAATTTTGTACAAACTCACAACGGATACTCGGACACAGTCAGTTTCTTTGAATCATGTCTTAATCAAGATTTGAATTTTTATGTTGACTAATAAAACTTTCATTAAATAACACAAATGAAGAAGAAATAAAATTAAAAGGTTAATTATGTACATAAAAACTCGGGTCAAAAATAGCAAAAAGATAAAATGCGCAAAAGAGGCCCAAAACCCAACTTTCACATATGAGCTCTGAATTTTATGAATCTGGTCTTGTTTTGAAGGTATTTGAAAAAGGAGTACTTTAGAAGCAAGTAGACCAAAATCAGGCATTATATGAGGAAGATATGTGTGTTTTAGTCCGTCAGATGTGAAATTAGACTTTGGGATTATTTGACACTTATTTTAGTCAGCAAATTTTTTGTATTTTTTATTTATTCTTATTAGTGAAATCTACACAATGGAGGTGATTTGGGGTCAATTGGAGTTAGGATGAATTAATTAAAAATATGGTAAGTTAGCAACTTTTTAGGCCAATTTACACATTATGCAATTACGCATGATGAAATGCAATTATTATTTACACATGTATGAATGTTAATGATGTGATATTAATTGTTAAATGCATATAGATTATGGGGAACAGAGCCTAATAAACTACTTCAGCATGATGAATACGAGATTCATCAAGAGGTCGCTGGAGGGGATAAAGATTTCAATCGGGGTTGATGTTCGGCCGTTGGAGGCAATCGAGGAGGCGGGAGGGAGAGGGGATAAAGTTCGGTGGTTAGGTGGAGACGAGATCGGAGATGCGTCGATGGAAGGATATGATTAGAGAGAGGGGGTGAACGGCTGGTGGTGTGAGAAGAGGGTGGTCGCGCGCCTGCACCACCGTAGAAGGTGGGTGGTTGCACACTTGCACTGCATGGGAGGAAAAAGCCCTCACGTGCAGGGTACGTGAGGAGAGGGGGAAGGAGTGCCACAAGGTGCATAGAGGTGCGACCACAAGGCAGGGATTAAAAATTAAAATTAAAATTAAAAATTAAAATAAAAAGAATAAATAATAAAATAAAATAATACATAAAATAAAATGGGATAATTACACCCATAACCCTGAGTAATTCCTCAATATCAATAATAACCCTACATAATCACGAATTACATGATGAACCCTTGATAGTTCCTCCATCTCACACCTATAACCCTCCGTTAAAGAGAACAGTTAACTCAACCATATTGTGAGTTAATCTAACCCAGCGTGTATCCAAGGGCTATTAAAACCCAGAGGGGTCCTCTCCGAACACCTTGAAGAAGGAGCAGATGAGGAAGTCCGGGGCGGAAGAGAGACAGACCGAGGGTGTCCATGTCCTTGGGGCCGACCGCGCACGCATCGAGGACGACATGCCACCCGTTCTGCTGGGCGAAGCTCATCCACATGTAGGAATATCTACACCCTGTGATCCTGGACTGCAAGGGGAACAGGAAGAGGCCACTCCTGTCCTTCTTCTCCAAGAGCATCTTCTTCAGCTTGGCGGAATGGATCCTCATGCTGGGCCACGAGAAGCATGCGGACATGGCCTTGGCTCCCCGCTTGCAGGCGGCCTCCTCCATGCGGACAGGTTGCCCATGAACGACGAGGAGTTGAACTTCGCCATGAGAAGGGGAGGCACCTGTCCGGAGAGGTTGTTGTTAGAGACGTTGAAAGAGATCAGATTTCTAAGTCTTGCAATGGGTTCCGGTATCTCTCCGCTGAAGTTGTTGTTGGAGAGATCGAGACGTGAGAGAACGGAGATGTTGCCGAGGCTCGCAGGTATCGGCCCCAAGAACCTGTTGTTCTTGAGGGAGAGGATGAAGAGGCTTGAGCCCGTCGATGGTGTTGGGTATCTGGCCTGCAAGATCGTTGTTCTCCAGGTTTAGCTCTACCAATGACGATAGATTGCAAAGAGAAGCCGGGAAGGTGCCATTGATCTTGTTGTTGCTGATGGACAACGTCTGGAGCATGGGAAGCCTGCTCAAGGAGGTGGGAAAGCCACCACTCAAGGAGTTGTGGTCGAGGTTCAAGGTTTGGAGGAGAAAGGTGCCACCTGTGCCACCACCCCACGTATCGGGGATCGTTCCGGAGAGGTTGTTGTAATGGAGGGAGAGGAACGTGAGGGAAGGCAACCTCGTGAAGCCCTCAGGGATGGCCCCATGCAGCCGATTGTAGCTGAGGTTGACCCTGTAGAGATTGGTGGAGTTGGAGATGGAGTTGGGTATGGAGCCAACAAGCGAGTTGTTGCTGAGGTCGAGCGTCTGGAGGAGAGGGCAGTTGCCAATGGAAGGAGGGATGGATCTAATGAGGAGGTTGTTGAAGAGGTTGGGGAGGAAGGAGAGGGAAGGCGGCAGCTGCCCGCCGATGAAGTTATCGTGGAGGCTAAGCTTCCGGAGGGTGACGAGCTGGCCGACATTGGCGGAGATGTGGCCGCCGAGGCCCTTCCAGGGGAGCTGGATGGCTATGACTTGGCCCTGCACGCACTTGATCCCGAGCCACGCGCCGGAGCAGGCGCCGAGGCCGGTGTCGGTCCAGCTACGGAAGAGGCCGTTGCGTCAACGAGCTCGCGCTTGAAGGCCTGAAGGCCTCGTAGTGGAAATCGTGGAAATTGTTGATCAAAATTGAACAACTAAGCGTATGATACCCGCCTGCTGACTAATGGGGTCCGACCCATGGCATCGAGGAACGCCTGGTCGTGAGGGCGCTTGGAATTTGTTTCCTTCCCCCTCCCGTCAAACCTTCTATACTCATCTTTGGAAAAGGAACAGGTTACATGGGACCCATATATTAAAATGCTTGCTGAATGATTTGATATGTGGGGGGAGAGAATCCCCTCGTGAATTCAGCAGCACCAAATCGGAATCCTTTCCCTTCTCATGGAAGCAGCATGCAGGGCCCTACAAGCAAAGGGAAGAGGGGTTGGTTGGATCTGTAAGGAGAAGCATGCGGACATGGCCTTGGCTCCCCACTTGCGCGGGTCTAGCAGAGGGGAGGTGCGCGGGGGAGGCCTGGACTGGGGATCGGCGGGGAGGAGGAGGTGGTCGATGGGGAGGAAGAGGGGAGGGGAGAGGAGGAGGAGGATGGCATAATTTGTAAATAAGAATGAATATTAGGGGTAATTTCGTCTTTTTCTAACGGAAACCGTTAAATATAACGGTCAATTTAAACGGAACATAACACAGGGTTATGTCATGTAAGAGTTAAGCAATACTTGGGGTTCCTCGTGTAATTCGCGATTATGCAGGGTTATGATTGATATTGAGGAATTACTCAGGGTTATGGGTGTAATTATCTCAAATAAAATAATTACATAAATAAAAGAAAATAAAAATAAAAGGAATAAGAAAGAAATAAAAGAAAAGAAAAGGGAGTGACACGTGGTTGCTCCCGGAAAAATCAAAAATTAATTTAAAAGAAAAAAAATCAAAAAGAAGTAACAAAATAGGTCAAATCAAAAAGTGATCAACATGAAAGTTGCCCGTCTTTACGAGATCTACAACTTTCATAAAGGATCAAAAAATAAAATAAATCATATGTACAAAAAGTTTTTTTGGTGGCATCTTATACATATAAAATATCGCATTTTATGTGTTATAAATTTTTTTGTCATTTTTAAATAAGATCAAGATAAAATTAGAAAAAATATAAGAGAGATATATACAAGTGAATCTATTTTTTTGGATTTTTAATATTTAAGAAAATAAAAAGATAAATAAATAAAATAAAGGGGACATATGTACAATATACAATAGGTGTCCAAAATCCAAGTTTCACATATCTTTTCAATTTGATCTTATTTTGAAGGTAACTGAACGTACATTAATTTAAAAGCGAGTAGTAGTTCATAGGACTGCATGAGAGAGATATTTATGTTTTAAGACTTTTAATCTCGAACTAGGGTTTGGGTTTTGGTCAATTTTATAGTTAGTATTTTTTGGTAGTTTTCATTTATTGTTGTTAATGATATGTACACAATGAAGTTGGTATAAGTCAATTGGAATTAGCATGAATTAGTTAAAAATGCATAAAGTTAGGTGCTTTTCACGTCATTTTCACGCTTGGATTTTTAGCTCCTTATTTTATGCCATGATGCATGATAAAATGCAATTATTATTATTATTAACACATGCATGAATGTCAATTATGCAAATTAGATGATTCAATGCAGATGAATTTGGAGAACTGACCTTAATTGAACTATTTTAGAATGATGAATCATAGATTCATCATCTATTTACTTTAAAAAAATTAAAAGCACAAAAATATGTGGAGAAGCCAAACCACCCCACTTAGCTATAAAGAAAGTTCTCTCTTTTTAATTCTTTAGTAAAAAAAATGTACATACCATAATTATCAATTACAAAGTTTGCTTAGGGAACGGAGACGTTGGACAATAAAAAGCAATAGCTAAAGATAGGGCATAGTTATCCAACAACATTGGATAATATGTCCAATCTTGATCAATTTCTCAGAAGGGAGTAATCGTAGTGAGATCAAGGTTCTAAAAAATGAGAAGCGGACCGAGCCTCGCGGACTACCTGGACTCATTGTTACGGTGTAGATTTCTACATATGGATCTACTCTATCGATACTCAAACTAAAAAATTCAAACAAATGTTGATAACCAACTAGTATGAGTCCATGAACATAATACAGAAGTCTTAGTAGGAAAGATAAATCTGTTCTTCCATAAAAAATTTTTTTGCACAACTGAAATCTATTTGGTACCGAACACGACTTCTTTAAGATATTGTCTCCCTCCATTCAGTTGTCTAAACTCTAAACTAACAATGGTAAAATAATACCCTAAGAAAAAAGTAGCATTCTATCATGTAAATGAGATATATAGATGAGCCCTTTCCGTCACTTCTTTTAGAACTCGCATGGTGTTCAAAACTTCAGCTGTTATTCTCTTGATTAAAGGAGAGTCAAAAGTCAATGATGAAAGAAAATATTATATCACTTGAGAGCAGTTTGAAAAACGTTTAAGAATCCACAGAAAAAGCTTTCATGCGTTTGCTTGAAAGGCAATTATCCTAACCGTTGGACTACAAACCCTCCTATGGTAAGCTTTATTATATCAAGTTAACTTAAACTATAAAGAAGTCCATGCACACCATATGACCAAGTTGAACGACAATGTTAAGAAAATATGAGCACATGGGCCTACCTAAAAATTATTGATTTCGATGTCATAATTGAAGGTAATAGATGTAGCATATGAGAAAACATAAATTTTCTGCCAACTCTCAATTTGAATAGATGTGAACAAACAGGTGATACTTATCTTGATTCAGTAACAGACGGGAACCAACTGAAAATTATCACGCAGGCAAGTGCAACAGTACCATGCAAAAAAAACACATTTTCTTCACGTTCGAATGCAGATTTTCACATAAATCGTATAAAAAAGGGATTTTTACCCGGCAGACCTTATAATATTTTTAAATGACCTCTACGACCTTCGAAACATCGATATTCCTCCCTCAACCATGTAAACTTGTTCCGTCTTACCCTATAGACCCTGCCGTTAATTTGAGGCGTTTTGAGTTAACTATTTTGGGTTTAAGTTAAGTTAATCTAACCCTAGCAAATCCAACGGTAGGTTTTCTTCCACTCTCCCTCCTTTCTTCTTCTCTCCCCCTCCTTCCTCTTCCACTCTCCCTCTCCATCCTTCTTCATTCTTGCTGGACGAAGCCCTGCTCTCTCATTCCTTCCTCACTCTTGCGCGTACAAATGAGAGGTCGTCATCACGGACCCACGGTGGTCCTCCATCTTCGACACGTTGGGCACGATGCCGTGCGGTGGGTAGAACCGCTAGTTGAGCTTCTCGCGTCGCGGCCGCTCTGCTTCGACATGGTTCAACGGCTCTTCCCTGCTGTTGGCCGGCTTCCTTCCGCGCTTAATCGGCCGCCTCTCCTCGGCATCCATGCCCCTGCTCACTCACTCTCAGTTCACCAACGCCACCACATCAGAGTGGTCGCAGTCTCCGCAGAGCCTGATGTGTATTATGGATTTTGACCAAATAGGTCAAGAACCGCCGCCGGCCGTTGCGGAGCCGGCAGTTACGATGACCAGGTCTCTCGGAGGCCGTAACCGCAAGGGCGTGGTCGAAGCGGCAGATGTGGCGAGGGCATACACCATAAATATAAACCTCCCCATGGTGAGGGGAAAAATCAATCATCGGAACCCCGACTACGGGAGCCCCCTTCCGATTCCATCTCTCTCTCTCTCTCTCTCGATCTCCCTCTCCCGTTCTCTCGCAGCCAAGGGAAAGGGCACACCTCGACGAAACCTACACTGGTATCAGAGCTGCTTCCGATCGTCATCTTCGTCAACCACCGGAGGCGACTCCCTCTTCCTTGGCAACCCTCGTCGATGCGCGGTCGTGTACGGCTCATACTTTTCATAAAGAAGAGCCGCATCCCTCTTCTTTTTCCAGGAACATCAAACCCTATTTGGTTGCAGGGTTGGGCAGGGTTGGCTTGGCCCAACCCGGATTGGCCCTACAACCAAACAGGGTTCTCCTCCTCACAGTTTACTATTCACAAGGGTACCCCTGCCCAACCCAACCCTGTCCAACCCTGCAACCAAACGGACCCTAAAAGGGTTCAAGGTCCGTTTTTTTATTCCAATTCTACCACATTCGTTTAATACTTTTCACAAGGTGCGGACTTCACGGCAAATTTTTTTATTATTACAAATCTGCCCACTGCGTTTCACGTTTAACTACAGTTTTTTAAAAAAATTCAAGTTTATTGTGTAGTTTATTTCCAACGACATTCTCTCGTATCAAACATCAATTACCTTTTGCAAGAAACCCCTTATAATTTCCATGTTTTAAACGGAACACCTTTGATTTCGTGCTGTTTTTTTAGGCCTTGACGGTGGGTCCATTGGGCCTGTGATTGTTCTATTATTTTTTTTTTTGAATCAAGATTTGTTAGTTTTGTAAAGGAAGGAGGAACTTTTGTCGCTCTCGTATCTGTTAAGTTAATCGTTTAAATTTGACATTCTCCATAACTCTTTAAACTTACAAGAATATGTTAAAGTCTATTCTCATTCATATGTTTATTGCTCATTATCCATAGCAGTAAAAAATATTGTTGTCTAAATAGTATAGTCTTATATCTCTCTAATTTAAAATAAAAGAGAAGTGTTGTAATTTTTTTGTTTTGCTTAATATGTTAGCATTACAAGTTTTTTAATTAATACACTTTTTAAATCAAGTTGTAAATCATAAGTTTTTGTTAACCTTTAAGAACCTCGTAGCTTATAGTAGGCTTCAGCTTAAACTAAAACATAGCTTAATACTTGTTTTGCTAAAGTTGTTTTTTTCCTGTTATTATTTTGTTGGCTTGATTGGATAAAATACATATAACTTACTGTTGCTCATTCTCATTAAAGTTGCACATTCTCATACGAACTTACATTTATTTCTTTAGATCAACAAAAATGACAAGCAAAACAATTGCCACTTAGGTAGGGAAAATTGAGTACCTTAACAGTACTAATTACGAATTATGGAGTAGAAAGATCTACTATGACCTGTTGCACGATAGTATACACTCCATCATAGATAAACCCGGCCCAACCTTATCTGAGAATCCAACTATGGAGAAAATTAGGTTCCGCGAACAGTGGGAGAAAACGGATAACAAGGCTAGGAGCATTATGCTGACCCACATTGATTTGAACATGATTCGGGTCTTTGAGACCTGTGAATTAGCTTACGAGCTCTGTACCGCGGTTAAGGATAAATACCACTCCAAGTCGGAAGTGAGCGTCCAGCTTCTTCTACACAAGTACAACTCGTGTAGAATGAAGGAATCTGAAAGCGTCCTCGAGCCCGTGAATAAGATGATCGTGATGGCCAAGGATCTTGTGGCTACTGATTGCACGATTCAGGAGAGGATGCAGATCACATCCATAATAGGAAGTCTCCCATCGTCATTCGACATGATTGCCACATCTCTGTGGATGAATGGCAATATTAAATCTGTGAGGGACCTACCTGCACAACTAGCAATCGAACAAGACCTCTCTAAACAAAGATTGAAAGCTAAGATCTTTGAGGTCGAGGAAGAAGAAGAAGCAAATGATGTGCACGCGAAGAAAAGGCTGGCCCCTCGAAGGCGAATTTTAAGGGAAAGAGTGGGAAATATCCACGTGGCTGTTGCTACGGTTCTGACAAATATGGACATTTCAAGGTCAATTGTCCCAACAAGAAGAAGCCAGGAAATTCTAAAGTGCTTGAAAATAAAGGCAAGAAAAAAAGTGGAATTCGCGGCTGTCGGTGGAATGCAACTCCGTCATCACGGACAGCGACGGATGGTGGATCGACTCTGCAGCAACCGGGCACATCGCGAAGACGAAGGGGGGCCTGGTGGACTTCAAGGAGCTGAGCAAAGGCGAACATATGATCTTCATTGGGAACAACACCTACTTGGACGTAGAAGGTGTTGGGACATATAGCCTTGACTTGGGGGATAGCATTATGGTACTTAATGATGTACCATACTCCCCAAGGATAAGCTGGAACCTGATCTCAGTCCCAGTGCTGCTTAAGAAGGATTTTGAAGTCCGTTTTTATAATAAGTGTGTCTCTATAGACTAATATAAGAAGGTCTATGTGATGAGAAAGTTTATGCCCGAGCATGACCTATTTTGTCTTCCTGTAATAAATTCTAGTGAATCAATGAAATTGCTTCTGATTATTCCTTGTGATGTTTGTCTGATTATGACTTGTGGCAAATGAGATTGGGTCATACAGGAAATTCTAAGATGGATCAAATGATGAAGGCAAATCTGTTGCCTAAGATCACGGGTGCAAGGCATTGCCCTGCGAACACTGTATGACCGGTAAAATAACGAGAAGACCCTTCTTAACCGGAATTCAGTCTACAAAGTTACTAGGTTTGATTCATTCAGACATATATGGACCACTGAGCGTCAGCACACATACAAATAAGGAATACTTTATAACATTCATTGATGACTACTCGAAGTTCTTCTATGTCTATCTCTTAGGAAGAAAATCGGAAGTACTTGCAATATTTAAGAGATATAAGACGGAAGTGGAGACAAGATTGGGAAAACCAATCAAGACTCTTAGGACAGATAGAGGTGGGGAATATACCTCAAAGGAGTTTGAGGATTACTGTACTCAGACATGCATTCGTAGGCAGACTACAATGCCCTATACAACACAACAAAATGATGTAGCAGAAAGAAAGAAACGAACTTTGATGAATGTAGTAAGGTGTATGCTTTCACACTCAGGACATTCCAAGAAATTCTGGGGAGAGGGAGTGTTGACTGCGAACTATACACATAACAAGATTCCCACCAAGTCCGTAGAATCAACGCCATATGAAATATGGAATGGCAGAAAACCCGAGTTGGGCCATCTCCGGAAATGGAGATGTGTAGCACATGTTCTGGTACCAAGTCAGCTTAGAGATAAGCTAGACTTTAGGACATTAAAGTGCAAGTTTATTGGGTATAGTGATAATTCTAAAGGATATAGGTTCTTCCATGAAAGTAAAGGTCTGATCGAAAGTCGTGATGCTACTTTACTTGAAATTCATCAAGAAAAGGAGCATGAAGTAGAGGAATCAGATCCTCTGATTGTCTTACAGGACAATGAAGACGACTTGAGCATTAGACAAGAACTTGAGGATGATATCGATCATCCAAATGTAGAGAATGAACCTATGGAATATGATGATCCTTTAGAGGAAGTGGGTGGACCCACACAACCCACAAGTATAATTGGTAATAAGAGACCCAGAACACGACCTGCATGGATGGAAGATTACCATTTCTATGGATGCGAGGCGTCGTGCTACATCGTGGATGAGGATATCGTGGATTGTACAGATCCCATATCCTTTGATGAAGCTATGGCTTCTTCTGAGTCGAAATCATGGTCGGCCGCCATGAGGGATGAGTTGGACTCAATTGAGCGAAACGATGTATGAGAATTATGTGATTTACCAGAAGGTAGGCAATCCATAGGATGCAAGTGGGTATTCAAGAAAAAGTACCGAGTTGATGGTATAGTTGATAAATATAAAGCAAGATTAGTTGCCAAGGGTTATACTCAGCAAGCTGGAATATATTTCCAAGAAACCTACTCTCCAGTGGCTAAGTTTGCATCTATTCGGATTATCTTAGCCATAGTCGCATATATGGATTTGGAATTATTTCAAATGGATGTGAAGACGACCTTCCTTAATGGAGAATTAAGGGAGGAGATTTATATGCGATAACCTGATGGATCTCAGGTTGAAGATCAGGAGCAAAAGGTTTACAAGTTAAGAAAATCATTATATGGCTTGAAGCAGTCTTCACGGCAATGGTATCTCAAATTTCATGAGAAAGTTATCCAATTTGGATTCATTTCAAATAAATTGGATAACTATGTATATGTCATGAAGAGTGAGAGCAGTTTTGCAATCATGTCATTATATGTGGATGATATTCTGCTTGCAGGTAATGACATACAAATGGTCAATGAAATTGAACAGAAATTGAGAAATGAATTTGAGATGAAGGACATGGGCGAAGCATCCTATGTTCTTGGAATTCAAATAACAAGAGAGGGACTCAAGGACATTGAGCCTTAGTCAGGAAAGATATTTGCATACTATATTAAGTGAGATTTGGAATGCAGAATATTACTCCAGCTCCAACACCACTTGTGATGGGAAAGAGACTCAGTAAGAGTCGGTGTCATGGAAAGGGGCAGAAACCTTTAGATGTATCATATGCACAAGCGGTGGGAAGTTTAATGTATGCAATGATGTGTACTCGACCAGACTTAGCCTATCCAGTAAGCTTAGTCAGTAGATATCAAAGCAATCCCGGTCCAGCACATTGGGAAGCTGTAAAGAGGATTCTTCGATATCTGAAAGGGACAGTGCATCTGAAACTTGTGTATCAAGCAGAATCGCTTCAAGTGGTAGGCTATTCCGATGCCGATTTCGGAGGGGATGTGGGTGATAGAAAATCCACATCAAGTTACATGTTCATGTTTGGTAGTGCAGCCGTTTCTTGGGGTAGCAAGAAACAAGGATGTGTATCTCGACATACATAAGAGGCTGAGTACATTGCATGTAGCATGGCCACCACCCATGCTGTATGGATCAGGCGTTTTCTAGAGAATCTAAGCCTCGAATTGGTCAAAGGGCCAATTGAAATGTATTGTGACAATCAATCCGCGATTAGCTTGATTAATAGTGGGCCTAATAATTCTAAAGGAAAGCACATTGAGATCCAATATCACTATATACAAGATATAGTGGGGCAACAAGAAATCATGGTAACCTACATCCCAACCAGTGACATGTTGGTTGATTTTATAATCAAGGGAATAGCAGCAGGAACATACATTAAATATATTGGTTTAATGGGACTCGGGAATGTTTGAGTCAAGGAAGAGATTTCATATATAATGATCCTCATATGATAAATCTCCATACGTATATACTACACGAATAGTGGGAGCATATATGTTTTGACCACTTTGGTCAAGTGGGATATGTAGAATGGATTTTAACCAAATAGATCAAGAACCGCCGCCGGCCGTTGCAGAGCCGGCGGTTACGACGATCGGGTGTCTCGGAGGCCGTAACCGCAAGGGCGTGGTCGAAGACGGACGTGGCGAGGGAATACACCCTATATATAAACCTCCCCATAGGGAGAGGAAAATCAATCATCGGAACCCCGACTACGGGAGCCCCCTTCCGATTCCATCACTCTCTCTCTCTCTCTCTCTCGATCTCCCTCTCTCGTTCTCTCGCATCCAAGGGAAAGGCCGTACCTTGACGAAACCTACATGATGGGGTATGTGGCGAAGGATGGTAGGTGAACAACATCGGAACCGAAGACAGCAAAGGCTTCTTCTTGACGTCGTCGGCGTGGGAGTGTCTCCGGCCGGTGAAGTTGAGGATCTTGCCAGACTCCGACTTACAGCTCTGAGATTGGTTAATACCGAAATCAGAGAAATTAAGATCTTTGGCGAAGTGGGTCGGCGGCGATGACTTTGAGATGCTCGGCTTCTCGATTGGCGAAGCAGCGACGACTTGTTTGAGCTCCACCACCATAGGTGGTGGATCCGAGAGCCAGAGGTTCGACAGGTCCTTCTCTTTGAACAAGGCCTTCACCTTGCCAATGATCTCCATGTTCTAGTAGATCACCTTCGTGGATCCCAGTTCAACCACGTCGGAGCTGGCGGAGATGCAGACTAAGGTCTGGAGGCTGAAGAGCTACGCCTGCACGGCACGCTCGCAACCTGAGGCTGCGAGCCAGCCGGTTCCAGAGACCCTCCTGAGGTTTGCAGAGGGCCACCGTGGGTCCATGACGACGCTTTGGGAGGAGGCCAACCATCTCCTAAGTTGCAGCAGGACGGAGGTGGGGCGCAGCCCTCTGACGGTGGAAGAAAGTGAAGGGGCGGTGTCCTCTTTGCGGGAGGAAGGGGATGAGGGAAGGGGAGGGATGACATTAATATTGTTGGTTGTTGTCAGCATCTCAGTGGCATCTTTGGTAAATTTTTTAAACAAATACGGTTATATGGACCTCATTTTAACGGAATACGGTTAATTTAACGGGTAAATGGATGGGAGTTAACTACAGGGATGGTGGAGTAAGAGTTAGTAAGATTACGAGGTCGAGAGAGGAATATCGATGTTTCAATGGTCGTAGAGGTCATTTAAAATGATTATAGGGTCTGCCGGATAAAAATCCCTATAAAAAATATATACATTTTTTGAATAACTATAGCATAACTTGATTTTGCATAAGTGTCTGCCTTATGCCAACAGTGTGATAGTGTTTCTTATATGGCCATTTTTGTTTCTGTATATCACCTTGAAGTTACAATGTAATGGAAACGGAGCTGAAATCTCAGCTAATAATGGAGAAGGTTGAGTGTACAAAGAAGAAAAAATCTTACAAGTTACATTAAGGAAAATATTAATTAGACTCATACAAACAGAACAAGCAAAGATAATCAGAGGTGAAACCCCAATTGGAGAGGCTAATTACAAAGACTGGTCTTTTATAGCCAGTAAAGTTAGATCAACACCCACGGTTTCTCTCCCAGGCTCCCGGCACATCAACTTTGTAACGCTAGCCTCTACAAACTTTCCCTTGTCACAACTACATTGTAAAAAAAAACTACACTGTAAAGAGTTTCGAGAAGTGGAGGTCAGGATCACATAAAGACAACATGAAAACAGCAAAAGATTTTAAGTAAATGCCCTAAGACAATTCATCATTTACTCAGCAATAGATCCATGGACAGTGGGTGCATCCTATACTTGTGAGTTTGGTATGGCAGGCTTCTCAATAAATGGTTGCAACAATCTAATAGATCCATGGACAGTGGGTGCTTCCTGTACTTGTGAGTTTGGTATGGCAGGCTTCTCAATAAATGGTTGAAACAATCTAGTTCCATCCTCCACTACACAGTCATTTTGATACTGTCCAGGACAGGTTATTCGGTTTTGATCAGGTTGGGTTTGATAGTGGCACCCATTTTTTTGCATAGTTTTAAACTTCTTGTGAAAATGGAAAAGAGTAAGAATCTAGGACTCTATGAGGCGGTTCCCATGTTGAAATGAGTCCGGATCTCTAGTTGGTGCAAATGTTACATCTGGGGCTTGCTGCAGAATCTAGACACCTTAGATTCACATCAACCAGACTATATTCCAAGTGAATCATGGTCGTTCAAATGAATGCGAATGTCCTGGATGCTACAGAATCCCAGCTGTGAATACCTCTACATGGGACTGAACTCTACTGAGGTTCGACAGCAGGAAACAAGGTGTTGCGAGTAGCGGAGGCAAACAAGGACAAATACAGACAAGCAAAACACATGCACACTGATTTACAAAGTTCACTCGTAATTGTGTTATTCCTTTCGACAACGGTGATCATTTTTCATTATACACGGTGAAGGGAAAATCCAAAGGATACAAAAAACCCTAATCATAATGAGTTTATATAGTACTCCCAATGCAAAGGAATCCCAAAGACAAATGAATCAAAATACCCAAATAAAAGTTCGTTTCACGACATGGGCACTGCCCCCATTACCCCTACAAAGAAAGATGCACCTGCTCCCCCACAACCCCTCCCTCCAGACTCACTGACCGGTCAGTGAGATCCACGTGCTGGTAAGGTATAGTACGAAGGAGGGTTTCGCCCCCCTTTCTTGTGGAGAGTGCAGAGAAAAGGTTCTTCAAATAGGTTCAGCAGAACAAAGGATTAGGATTCTAGGCATGTTAGCACAAGGGATGTTAGCTAGTTGAATCAAGTGTGCAGGACCACGGTGAGAGTGTTTTAGGAATTTCGAAAAATAAAAAAAATACTGCGATGAGTCGTCTTGTTGTGGATAGCATTGGATGTGATGGAGAAAATGCACCTTCCACATGAGGCTTTGCTGTTCTGGAGGTTTTACCCATGGCGGTATACAGGTCCCCACTTCCAAAAAACATTAAAAGGAGGAGATGTGCTACAAACGCCTCTTATCAACACTCACAATTAAAAAAGAATTCAACTGATGAGTGCATCGAGAATATTAAAATTATAAAGCATATGGCCCCACTTTATCAGTAGATTCCCCGTGTATCATGCGTGCAATTAATTAATATACTGAAAGACAGCTATTGAGAGGGTAACTACCTTCTAATCAACGATTAGAGTAAACAACTGTGAACCAAACAATCAAACATAATTGTTAGTTTCGTCAACTGTAAACCATCCAACTACAACCAGTGTAGGAAATATCGATATCGTATCGATCGATCCGGAAAAAGATATTTCGGGATATATCATGGATATATCGACGATATCGGTGTAAAGATCGAAAATGGTTCAAAAAATCATTTTTTAGCATTTTTTCAGGAATTAAGATCTAACATTATTGTAGAAAATATGAAGCGGAAGCAAAAACATGGAACAAGAATAAAACATATGAAGAACGCGGAATTTTACGTGGAATCCTACTCCGTGAGGAGCGGGATGAAACCACGGGAGAAGCCCTCTACGGGGCATGTTTGTCTATTCACTTTCTCCGTGAGTACAGGGGGTGTGGGGCTCCTTATATAGCTCCACAGACAGACCCAATAGTGACCGCTCCCCCATGTGGTACTAAACACATGGGTGGGCTCTTTTCTTTTCCAACACTCCCCCTCAAGTTGGTAGCTGGGACAGCTGCAGCTTGCAACAATAAAGAACAATATACACCATTACATCTTCACTTGAAATCACCACAATAAACGTATGTATCCGCAAATGGTAGACAAACCCGCTTGCTGGCGGGTATATCAGGTCACCGGAATGTATCTCTGTCGTGCCTGAAAGGTCACCGGACTGTCTCTGTCGTGCCTTGAAGAAAACAAATCCAGTGCGAGGTCGATGTCGAGGATAGAGACACCACGACGAAGATCGATGCACAGTGAAGATGGCTTGATATTCTGTGAAATCCGGAGTGTTTGGTCTGTCAGTCAATGATGTAGGATGCATATGGCTTTTACTCCCCCTTTCTCCCAAACTTGTGAGAAAAATGAAAAATAAAGACAAGTTGGGAGAAGCAAACATGAATCGCATTTTTTTATGCGTACGGCTTTTTCTTGTACGCGCCTTTTCTTCATTTTGTTCGTACGGCTTTTCTCTTGTACGCACCTCTTTTCTCTTTTTTTCTTTTTTTTTTAATATTTTTTTTGATACACACGGTCAAAAATGGCCCAACAACAACACCCTCTTTTTTTTTAACTGACGCTGATTGGGGCCCAACTCACTTTTTTCTTTCAGCCCCCCCTTTTTTTCACAGGCCACAACCTATCTTTTCCACGTCATCATTTCATTTTTTATAAAAACTAAGGACCATCGAGGCCCCTTAGGGTTCACATCCTGGAACCCTTTCTTGATGAACCGCCGCCTCCAAGTCATGGAATCACACCATCTCACGCGAGAGGGAGGCGGCCTCGAGCCATCGAGGGATGCGGATTGGATCTACGCTTGGGCTTCGCGTTGGAGCATGCGCGCGGAGCTTTCCTGGAGGTATCGCCTGCTGCGGCTAGGGCACGCCGCCTGGGTGTTGCCATGGTGGTCTTTGCGCCGCCTTCGCGATGTTGGATAACGTGCCTCTGGGAGGTCGGGGATGCATAGATCCCGCGCCTGGATTGGGTGGCGCCACCTACGATGTGGCTTCGTGCGGAAGACTCGATGCGCCGCCTACGGCTTTCTGCTGCTGCGGCCTAGATTTGCGGCAAGGGTTGCTGCCAGGACGAGATGGGGCTTCGCCTCCCAAAAAAGTTGCCACCTGGGGGTTCGCGGGAGCAGCCTGCCGCCTGCAGGACAGGGCTCCGCCCGGAGGTTGCGCCGTCAGCAAGGATCTTCGGCGTTGTTTGGAGACCACCTGTGTTGAAGATGAAACGACGCACGATTCAAGGTGCGCCACCGATCGACTGGGCTTCGCTGATGGAGAGGAGATGCCATGCGACCACCTGCCCACGGTTCTTGGAGATGCGCACAGGGGCTCCTGCATCTGTATGTGTATGCTTTCAGAGAGGAGATGCAGCGCGCGCGACCTGGGCGCCTGGAGATATGGCGCTTGATCTTCTGCAGAACGCACGCATCTTGGAAATAGCCGCGATCACACAACATATCTAAGGATGAGGATGGATCTAGGGTTCTAGAGAACTCTAAAAAAAACAAAACCTCTGGAACAGAATATGAACATGAACAGAACAATAGTGTTCACAAAATCTTTCAGAACATGAACTCCAAGATAACGAATCTCGAATAAATAACATAAAAAAAATCCTCGAGAATCGACCCGCTCTGATACCATGTAGAAAATATGAAGCGGAAGCAAAAACATGGAACAAGAATAAAACATATGAAGAATGCGGGATTTTATGTGGAACCCTACTCCGTGAGGAGCGGGATGAAACCACGGGAGAAGCCCTCTACGGGGCATGTTTGTCTATTCACTTTCTCCATGAGTACAGGGGGTGTGGGGCTCCTTATATAGCCCCACAGACAGACCCAATAGTGACCGCCCCCCCATGTGGTACTAAACACATGGGTGGGCTCTTTTCTTTTCCAACAATTATGTTAAAACAACAAATAACCTACATATATACACTTATATCACACATATCGATTATTTATACTCCATATATCATATATATATCAGTATACCCCATATATCACACATATCGGCCATATCGAACATATCGATGTTAATTTTGATTGTTGACTTATAGATATTGAAAATGAATGTAATCCAAGTTCTTAAACATTAAATAACTTACAAATATAAACTTAGATGACACATATAGATCATCTATGAACCTTATATAGCATATATCGGTCATATCGAACATATAATTGTTAATGTTGATTGGTGATTAATAAATATTGGAATTGGAATCAAAGTAGCTAAGTTAAGCACACTTAGAATACATATTTGTTTCATGGAAGACAGTGAATGGCATTGAGATGAGTCATTTGATTCAAAAAATATATATAATGATTAATGAGACAATGTTTCTTTGATATAAAGATTTATCTATTCACAAAAATCATCAACAACAAAGGCTTTTCCCACATTAAGTATGTCGGCTACATAGATTCTTTGCCTCCATTCAGATCTATCGTGGGTTATTCTCGGGCTTAGATCCAAAAAATAAGATATTTTGTATAATCTCATTCCAACACTTCGTAGGCCTTCCTCACCCTCTCTTAGTTGGCTCAACATCCCAAAATTTGCATCTCCTAATCGGTGCATCATCTGACCTCCTTTGCAAATGGTCAAACCACCTTAAGCGGTTTTCTAGTATATTATCATCGATCGGAGATAAGCCAACTTTCATTCTTATTGCATCATTCCAAATACAATCTTTACATGTGTGTCCACATATCCACCTTAGATTTTCATTTCTGCTACTGCCATTCTCTGCATATGTCTATGATTCACATGCTAACATTCAGATCTATTGAGCATAGCATGTCTCACGACTGCTTTGTAGAGCTTTCTTTTAATTTTCAAATGAATTTTCTTATCATAGAGAATAGCATAGGCTCCTCTCCACTTTAGCCAGCCTGTATTTTTTCTATTAGTAACATCTCCATCAATTTCCCCATCATGTTGTAAAATTGATCCCATGTATCTAAAAGAATCCCTCTTCTAAATGTTATCGTCACCAATCTTCACCCCGATTCCTTCATCATTGCTTCCATCAAAAGTGTGCTCCATATATTCTGTCTTAGCCAATATTTATACGAAATCCTTTAGTCTATAATGTATGTCTCCATACCTCAAGCTTCTCATTTACTCCATTTCTAGTCTTCATCAATCAACACAATATCATTGGAAAATAACATCCACCAATGTATCTATTCACACAAACAAATGATAAAAATGTAAATTAATGTAATATTGTAAAACAGATTACCTAGTCATGAGGGGTTTAGAACCAAGAGTTCCATGGAGGGCAAGGTAGGAAATATCGATATCGATATCATATCGGTCCGTCTGGTCTAAAATGGCGTAAAAGGCGATTTTTTCACAAATTAATATCATCTTAGTTATTGAAACAATAAATAACATACAAATATACTTTATATGCAGAAATGGGGTCTATTTAGCATACTAATACACATTATATCACACAAATAGATGATTGTTAATGCTGGCAGTTGAGCTTACTGTTGAGATGTATTCTGGCCCAGTGATTCTAACTTCATCAGCATCAGACTTGTTTTCATCTCTATTGCCAAAGAGGGTGAAGTCCACCACTTGAAGAATCGTCATATGCACCCCCAGTTGCATCATACCTAACTAGACAGGGGTCTTGCTTCCAAGTCAGCAAGCCTGATTGGGGTCAAGGGGGAGAAAGTGCGCTCCCCCTGTAGGGGTGTGGGGGAAGCGCCCCTGACCCGAAACTAAATATATAATTCATGATGTATTTTAATACTAGGATTAACAAAATAAGTAGTGAAATCAAGCTTACAAGAGTAATATAGTTGATATAATATTATATATATATAGGAGACCTTTCAAATGAGGTGGGGGCTTTTCTGAAATTGTAAAAGCCACTGCGAATTTAGTAAAAACTCTGTAACAGTTTTGTAAATATAAAATGCACATTGTAAAAAAATGAATTTTGTAAAATATAACATTTAAATTCAAATCAATATTTCCATCCATTATAATAATATTTTCATAATTTTATTTCACTATACATGTTGTGTTAATATTTATTAAAATATGTATGAAACAAGAAATTGTAAAATATATTAGAAAGATGCCTAAATTGAGGGTGGCTCACCATATATATGGTGAGACCCCGCCTCATTTGAAGTTTCTCCTATATATATATATATATATATATATATATATATATAGGGGGCTTATCCAATGGGCCCTGTGCCCATTTGAGATGAGATGAGCCCACTCATATTTTACCAATATTTTCCATCATTTTGAGTTCAATGCTTATTTATTTACAATTGTTATATCATATTCTTACTATTAGTAACTATTTTTATATAAAGAAAATCTTAGATTCACAAGAAATGGTCATTAGTAAGAATAAAAATGAGACTAGTAATACAAATAATAATACAATCATTTTGTATGAATTTAAGATTTTTTTTCCTGAAAATAGTTACTAATAGTAAGAATATGATATAACACTTGTAAACAAATACCTATTAAGCTCAAAATGATAGGAAATAATGGTAAAAAATGAGTGGGCTCATCTCATCTCAAATGGGCACAGGGCTCATTGGATAATTTCCCTATATATATATACATATATATATATATATATATATATATATATATATATATATATATATCGACGAGATATCAACGATATCGATCAACATCCATGAAAATTTGTACTGAAGTAGCTCGATATAGGTTGATATGGCTCGATATAGCGATATATTACCAATATATCGACCGATATCCTGGAAAAGGATATTTATATAAATATCGGTACCAACGTCTCATCGATACACATATATCGCGATATTGTCGTCTATACCTACAGCAGAACAGATACTATTAGTTCAGTTGGACTACTATGTTCTAGGTAAATTCATGCAACCAAATGTGCAGTGGAGTTTGGATCAATCTGATGTTCACGACTTTGGACCACGGGCCCTGTTTGGATCAATCTGATGTTCAAGACTTTGGACCACGGGCCCTATTTGTATGAAACAATATTCAAAGGAATTAGTCATATCATCCCCCCAACCAAATACACACAACAGGGATTTTATAAGGATGGTTATTTCCCGGAAGTCTGAGTAACCTATTGCATGCGATGAGGCATGTACTGCTTCAAAAGCACTTATATCCGATCTTGGAATGACATCGCTTTTACAATAAAATGAATATTTTCCAATATAAAAAATGTCCAGAGCCATTAGATAATTGTCTCATTCATACATTCGGGCAATCCATCTGACAATTATGTTTCTTAGCGAAAGAGATTCAATAAATGGTAACGACTTTTATCTACTTGAGAGAACTTGTAAGTGAGAGAACCTTTTAGCTTTCCATCCACCAACAAATTTATAAAGGAATTTTTATCCTTACAAACACTATAAACATTGTAAATTATCTTCTCGATCTCTGAAACAACGTAATTCCCCCCATCGATACTGTAAACTTGCTTCGTCATAATCCAATTGATCCTACCGTCAACTTTAACTTTCTTGGACACAATTACTTGGGTTAAACTTGAGTTAGTCTAACAAAAAAATCAGACGGTGGATCTTCAATCTCCCTCTCTCCTTCCTTCTTCTCCCCCCTTCTTCATTCTCTTCTACCAAATCAAACGGGAATCTGTTGAGGATCTGAAGGGTGGCGGAGCTAGAGGAAGAGGCAGAGGTCAAGGAGGTGGAGGGCACCCTAGTGATAGATCGGGAGGGGGAGGGGGAGGTCGAGGAGGCGGGCAGAGGTTGCCCTCGCAGCGGACCTGGAGGAGGGAGAGGCCGGGGAGGCAGAGGTCGGGGAGGAGGAGGGCACCCTCGCAGCGAACCTGGAGGAGGCGGAGGTCGGGGAGGCGAAGGTCGAGGAGGAGGATGGCGAGGCGGACCTGGAGGAGGAGGGGGAGGTCGTGGAGGCAAAGGTCGAGGAGGAGGAAAACGCCCTCGCAGCTGACCTAAAGGAAGAGGGGGAGGTCAAGGAGGTGGATACTCCTACATGCTCATAGAGGCTCTCCATCGAGTCTGTCGCCCGTCCTCGCCCCCTCTGCCATGTGGACATGCTGTGCACGACGTTGGCGACCACACCCTTGCATTCTCCTCCCGCTGAATGACCGGGGATGTTGTGGATGCTAGGAGGTTATGCAGTGCGGGAGGAGTGGTGGAGGTCGTGCGATATGGTGGAGGAGTGTGGGAGGTCAGGCGTTGCGGGAAGAGGATGGGTGGAGGTCGAGCATCGCGAAGGGAGGGGGTCGGAGATCACGCGGTGCAGGGAGGGGGTGGTGTTGGGGAAGAATGGCTTCTTTTGTAAATTTGGTAAAACAATAAAGCAATGTGACCCTATTTTAAACAGAATCCGGTTATGTTCAAAGGTTAAATAGATGGAAGTTAACCACATGATCTGTGGAGTAAGGGTTAGCAAGTTTACGGAGTCGAGGGGAGTATTACGTCGTTTCAAAGATCAAGAAAGTAATTTGCGAAGTTTATATAGATTGTGGGGTAAAAATTTCATTCTTAAAATACATATCCAGATGCCTCTAAAGTTTTTTGTACATTCTATTCTGGATTGGCATATCCACGCGAAGAATGAAAACCGTGCCAGTAACAGACAAAAAAATTGTAGAGAAGATAAGATAGATTATTAATAGTACCAAAATAGTTTGTCGTTAGAGGTACAACTCAAAATTTCTAGATGGCAAACAAAATATTTTGAGTTGAAACCCGATCTATTGATTGGAATGTGTTGAAACATGAATTGCGGAAGCGAATCAAAGTAAGAATAAAATAAAAAGGAAACTTTGATTTACGTGGAATCTTACTCTGTTAGGAGCGGGATGAAACACAAGAGAACCATCTCAAAGGGATGATTTTCTATTCATCATTCTCAAAGGTTACAATGGATGTGGGCTCTTTATAAAGCCCCACCAATGTGATAAAAAATCACCGCTTCATGATGCGGGACTAAACACAACCTGCACAAGATCATTCTTCAACACTCCCCCTCGATCTAAGCATGCAATGTTGAGCTTGGATAAACAAAAAGAATGCACGCACTCACATACAAAGTACATGACACTGCAGACAATATCAACTCAACACACGTTGTCGGTTGCTGCTGAGGATGTTGCTTCATGTTGGTGAGAAGGAACTTGAGATTGGAGTGTGAACAGTGATCCGTAGAGATATCTGATCAACAAAACGAGTCTTCCTCAAGGAGTACTCTTGCCCTCAATGTGTCTGCATCGAAGACTGTTCCATCACTTCGAAGGGCAAAACAAAAACGTCTAGGTAATATCCATACATAGTGGAGTTCACGGTCATGAACATATACTGTGGGAATATCTATACATAGTGGAGTTCACAGCCTTAAAAACATGTTGTGAGAATATCCATACATAGTGGAGTTCAGAGCCATAAAAACATACCGTGAGAATATCCATACATAGTGTAGTTCACGATCGCTAAGGAATGGAGTCAACAATGAGTCTCCCACTAAAGAACTCCACAAAAAATAGGCAACTCAAACATAGTGCCTAAACCAATTTTATGGCTCAAAAACCACTATCCAATAACTCAAACAATGGTAGGGCAAGACACCACTACCCAACAATAGTAGATAATGAAATGCTTTACCCATCACTCCACATTTCTCTCATATTTGTTAGAAACGATCAAGATGAGAGAACAATGAAGAATCAACAAAAACAAGATATTTCCTCTTTTTTCAGTCCACTTTTTGGGACTCTTGTTTTTTTTCACAAACATTTGTTTTCGCACGGATTCTTTTTGTAAGGTTTTTTTCTTCCCAAAAAACATGGGGTTTTTAAAAAAACCACCCAGCCTTTTTTCGATGTGCCCCAACTCTCTTTTTTCCTTGGTGGGAGGTTCTCTCTCTTTTTAAAAAACAACCACTTGTTTCTTTTTTTCCAATCATCTGCTGAACCACCGCCTCGGCCTACGAGAACCCACGATGACAGAGGTGCCATCCAACTGGAGATCGAAGGTGGGGCAAGCGGTGTCGATTGACTATGAATCCAACAACCCTTGCGTGAGAGCAGTGAGAGGATGAGTAGCGCAAGAGGAATCTCGTGCATGGGGACAAGGCTGGCAACGACTTCTTCATTTAGCTATGGCCCATGTATAAACATGAGATGTGCTTGGAGCAATTCATGTACATATGGGCAATATGCAATCCAACCTCGAACAAGGAAGAATAAAATCAAATCTCCCATCATAGTAACAGCAATATCTTCAGAAAATAAAAAATCTATTCATAGATATCTTGTTCTGATATCATGTTGAAATATGAAATGCGGAAGCGAATCAGAGCAAAAATAAAATAAAAAGGATACTTTGATTTGTGTGGAACCCTACACTGTAAGGAGCGGGATGAAACCACAGGAGAACCGCCTCAAAGGGCTGATTTTCTATTTATCTTTCTCAAAGGTTACAATAGATATGGGTCTTTGTATATAGACCCACCAATGTGACTAAAAGTCACACCTTCATGATGCGGGACTAAACACAACCCGCACAAGACCATTCTTCAATAGAATGGAATTATCCTAATCGTTGGAGTACAAACTCTCCCATGCTATCTTTGGGGACGCTTCACGAAGGGGGGAGGGGGGAAAGAAATTTTACCGAAATGGGGACGGCGCGAAAATATTTCACAGAATAGGGATATATCGGCAAACTGTTTGCCGTGGTGCGGCAAACCGTTTACCGCGCTACATGAACTGACGGGAGGGGGGCTGGGCGCAGATTTTGACCGTCCATGTGATTTGCCGCGCACGGCAAATCATTTGCCACGCGTAGAACACGGAGCGGCAAATGGTTTGCCGATATATGCCCATTGTGAGAATTATTTTCAAGTCGTCCCTATTTTGAGGATTTTTTTGCCGAGGGTCCCCATTTTGGGGATTCCTTCCCGTCTATGCATACACGCAGCTTCCAACAGGACACAATGTGGCAGAGTGTTATTATTTCCACATGCATAGCTTCAGGTATCGATTTTCCATATTATTCTAGCTCAGACATGTACAAAACAAGGATTAACTTAAAGTCCTTGAATTGTAAGATGTGGAATAACAAATAGTGCATCTGACCATTTTAGTTAAGTGACAGAAGTGAGATATAGAACTATAAACAGATATTATCATGTAAATTATAGAGCTGGCCTCGTGACCCGTGAATTATTTTTTAATGCTGCAAGTTGGCTCCTAAATATTTTTTAATGATGCAATTTGGCTCCTAAATTATAGTGTCCAAGCATACTGACCTGAAATATTTTTTTAATGATGCAATTTGGCTCCTAAATTAGATCCATCTACTCAAACAATATGAATTTCATATATAGGGCTCAGCTAAAGAGAATCTATCATGTAGGCGTAACTCCTGCCAGATAACAAAATAAATAATAAGGATGATCATGTGCCAGCAATATTAACATCAAGCACGTAAAAAGACATACATTAAAAAGAACAGCAGAAAAAAGTTGAAATGGATGGATTCCGCAGTTCTCAGCAAAATGTTTAAGAGGATGCTCTCACAATTTTGAAAACAAATAGTTCATGACAACGATATGGTGACGAATAAAGAGGAACAAAGAATAGCTAAAGGTAATCTGAACATACTAGATACGACCAAAATATTTCCACGGATTCCTTGAAACATCCGTCGCATGGAAGGCAATTCCTCTAAACTTGGAGCAAGACCACTCCTTACAAAAATAGTAGTTAATTAGATAAAATTTCTATAATTTGGTCAGGCGTATTAAAAATTATGTTTAGAAAAAAAGGCATCCCAGGTCAACCTCTGAATCCGGGGGGCTACACTAACTTGATATTGGAACAGTTAAAAATATCAATGGTTTGCAACCTTCCACCCTGTTTGTAATGACTTCCCATATAAATGGCAGGTGTGCTTTTTAAAATTAGCAAGAGAAGGATGTTCAAGCCTAATAAAAATTTACCTTTAAGAGCCTTCTGTCTTCATGTCTGTTTGTATCGCTTCATGGGTAGAAGTGTGGAATTGGGAGTTCTGTTGGCATTAGAGTTCTTTACTCATTCATTGTCCTTGTGAAAAGAAGGCTACCCAGCAGATGGAAGATATGGCAGATATGTGTCGGAAAACTTCAAATCTCATATATATGATCACCAAAGGTATCAGGATGAGGAGAAAATGCAGTATACTTGACCAATGCTAATAGATAAACAAAGACATGCCACACAGTATTAAGGAAATAAAGAATTCCATGCATTTTCCTGGAGCCTAATAAAATCTATTAGCTTGGAAGGAAATCATTAATTGTTGGACTCCACACCCTCTCATGTCATTAGCTATCATGTCAGTCCTGCCTAGAATATTTCACAAATGTTATTGAAGTGAGTGTGCATATTGCAGAAAGAAGCGCATGGTCTAAAAGTTTGAATGCAAACTTCGGTGTATGTTGCATCTAATGACTGATACATAATTTTCTCCAGTCCAATCAAACTTCATACAGATGTTGATATCAGTCAATGATTGGATTGGAGTTGTCTCAATCATAATAACCCTTGTCTTTTCTAGTACAAATTTGAAAAGTCCGCTGAAAATCTATTCGATACAATTCGATAAAAGTCTATTTTGCCATTACATTTGAGAAGCATGGCAAAGTAATGCCTCCAAAGCTAGTTTACCTACCAGGAGTTTGTCAATTTTTACAACATGTATGAGAGAAAATGATAGAGTGGGATACTGATGAACAATATACTGGAAATAAGACATACCTGTACATTTTACTTCAGTCACAGAAATGAAGTGAATTGAAACTAAAATGAAAGCAACAACAGTTCAGATATTACAAAGCACATACTGTCTAAGTTCTATTGATGACTTCCATGCATGTTTATACGATCAATTGATATTATAACGTCAAAGATGGATAACAGTATATAATGTATGTCAATCAATTAATGGTTCGAAGATGTGCCAACTAAAGAAAATGCCTCTAGCCATCTTTTTCTATAAATATACCACATCTTCCTTTTGCTTTAATATCTAAATTACAAGAGCTACCTACCTTCGGATCAAGCATCAATACAGGCCATGCGATTAGTCTCTCAATATAATAAGCTGGTCAGTAACATCGCATGAATCCCATATATTGCCATCTATGCATTTACAAGTGGATGACCAGGTCTGAGAAACAAAATATTATATTGACAATGACAACCATAAATAGGAGAAAAAGATAAGTCAAACCTCCCCATTCAGCGGTAAAGAAAGTTCTCTCTCATCTTCTTTCATCTTCTTCTTTACAAAGGAGGAAAGTTTGCTTATCAATTAATCATCAATTACAATGGTTGTTGAGGAAATGGAGGTGATGAAATAATAAATGCTATACATAAAAACGGGCATAGTTTTCCAATAGTACCATTGGATAAAATGTCCGCCGGAGTTGAACCAGATCTGATAAATTCCAGATTAATCAATATTATTCATTATTATTATCTCTCTTACTTAAGTATTTCACTAACATTAATTACCTATTAACTCTAATAAACAAATAACCCTTTGTAATTAATGAACACTAATTATTGTCTTCTTAATAATTTGTCTCCATGTTGTGTATTCATGCCTATATTTTATATGTTTCTTTATTTGTTAAAAATAAAATAAAAATTAGTATGATATTATGCATTAATAATTTAACATTATTATAAATTAAAAATCCAAAAATGACAAAAGAAATAAAAATAAGTATTTTTAATACTTTAAAATACTTGCAAAAACATTTTTTTTGTATATATAGTGTTTTATCTCTTGAGTTATACATGAAAGTTGTAGATCTCATTCATGCCTACAACTTTCATGTTGAACATTTTTTCCCTGATTTTACTCTTAATATTTTATTTCCACTTATCATTGATTTATTCAATTATCTGGATTCTAATTTGCCTACGTCGCATCACATGCTTCAGCCACATGCCGCGCTCCAATTTCACCACCCGCCTCTTTCTTGGTCGTTTGATCATATTGATCAGAAGGCTATAAGTTGCTCATTACCATTAGATCTGAACTGCACAATCTGCTTTGATCTTGCGCATACGAGCCACCTGCTCACGCTCTATCCCCCGCTCTTTGATCTTCATCAAACGGCTGGAAACTTATCCCTAACCTCCAGCATCGATCTGCAACATGGCAAGCAATGGTAACCACCCAGCTTTCTACCATTTCTCTCAACGTCATTATGCAACCTCCCAACCACCTAATCTCACCATTCTAACCTACTAACTTCCATCTTCTTCGCACTAACTTCCAAAACCCTTGAGAACCATCCCTGTGACCGATGGTGGTGGTTGAAACCTTCGTGAAAACCATTTAGACCTCCACCTCCGTCTTCTTCAAGTCATCGCCAACCACTACCTGAGATGGTTGTCCACCTTTATGAGAACCTTGGCCCAACCCTTCTCTACCATCTTGTGACAAGAGATAGTGGATTGAAGAGGCAATGACGACTGTTAGGATCTAGTGATGACCCTTGCTCGAAGGAGAGCATGACCACGGTCATTTCAAGGTTGTACGAGCTTCCTAGCATTGTTGCCCGTGTGTGAAGCAAAGACCAAGCATGTGAAGTGACGACCCCAAGAGAATGCATTCATCTCGGTGACTTGAAACAAAATCTGGGTACTCAAGTCTAAGATAAGTTGTTGTCTGCTTGTTTTTCTTTGATTTTATTTGCTTTGTACTTAGTTATTCACTTGAATCAACATCTACCTCGACCTTCATCGTGAATAATAGATTCATGTAGGAGATTTCAAGCACAACCTCATCTTCTATGGAACCATCTTCACCTTGACCCTTTTCTCTTTACTAATGGTGGAAGAGAAACTAACCTGATCCTCAACTCCTCCACTTGCTTAAGACCTTCATCTACTCACCAACTTCACGCACACACAACTTGGTTACTTCCAGACATTTTACAAGTTTAACCCCTTCAATGGTCAGAGCCTCAAGCAAGCTTTCGTTTTAGATGTTTTCTTCCAAAGAGCCCTCATAGATACCGATGTCTGTTCATCCTCAAACATTCAAAGAACATCGGCAATCCTTGCTAGCCTCTCTTGGATGTTCACAAATCTTATGCCATGCAAAAGGAGCGAGGATGAGGAAGATAAGGATTGTCAGAGATCCGCCGACAGGTTACCGTACGTGAGAGGAGATGAACCTTCAATGAAAAACAGACATTATTGGATCCACTTGATCCGACGCCCAGAAGAGCGTCCAACATCCACCATAAGCATGATGCCTCGAAGGGACTGAGGCGATGCCGAACCATGAAGGCATGCCACACGTGCTCCAGACCTGCACCGACACTGATCCTCATTCCATGTCACGTGTGCATGCCTTGCACATGAGTGTCATAGACATTTGCAGCCAAGCACCCTACCTTCTCCAAAATTTCAAGTGTGTCCAGGGTGTGTGCATCACATATGTGCCTTGGAATATTTATACATTAGGCCCGTCGGGTTATTTATATTTCACTTTAGTCCCTCCAGGGACTTGTTTGTTATATTTTATGCTATTTTATTCATATTTATATTACATTTGTGCCACACAACATTTTATGCAATAACATGATCATTATGGATCCAATAGATGTGATCTCAGTTTCATTATGAAGCTCATTTCATTATATACATTATTACCACAATTATCTCTGATTTAACATTTAGTTAATGATTAGTTTAATATAGATAATAATAGTGCTTATGATTGGTCTATCCAGTTGGATCCTTATACTGATTTTGATTATTGTTTAAATCTTCTTTTATTTTAAGGGCATAAATTAAGTGTTTATATGCAAGTCTCTACTTTAGGTTCATTATGTTCATTTTTGTAATTATCTGACCCACATAAAACTCAATAAAAAATGCATTCTGTCTCATTCATTCATCATATCAATTGTGATTTGTATTGCATTGCCAAGTTATTTTCCTTTGACCTAGATAATGTATGTATCACTAAGCATAAATATTAAGGTCTGGTTAATTATATTAATAGCATGTGTCCTTGTGATCGACCCTAGACTTGCCCAGGTATAAATTAAAGCTGAGTCCTCCTCACGGAGATCATTTGACTTGGTTCTCATCGATCTATAATCAGTCATACTACAACAATAATTAATTAACATCGTCGATTAACATCTCATCATATGACGTCATTGCCAGGTACACGATTTTATTAATAGAATTAATTTTGATTTCATATATGGTTAAGTTGATTTTTTGTTATTTAGGCCAAAGCTGTTTGTATTGAAGTGTTGCATTGTTTTCACATGTGATATGCATTCACTTGATTTTTTGATCTATATTTAATCATTTCCTTTTTGTGTCAGGGCTCGCGGATTCGAGGATGATCGGAGACTTACGGAGGTTGGTGCTCATAGTTCTGAGTTCTAGTTGAGAGGAGACACCGAAGATCCCTTCGAGAGCTTGAAGATTATCAAGTTGTCTTTTTATCTATTATATATTATCTTGTGTTGTATATAATCTATAATATTTGGACTTGGATATTATTATTATGTGTGAGTGAGTTTCACCTTCATTAGGTGAGACTCAACTTGAGTGACTGATTTAGGGTTTAGGCACACGACTCTTATATCTACTTTCGATTGATTATTTTCATGTGCTTGAACTTTAAATTAGACACACTAACTGCATATCAAGAGAGTCACACATCTCTTAAGATTTATGAGACACACTTAAGCTACGTTTGACCTCGCCAAATTTAATCAAATTCTATCCTACTAATAGAACTTATGGTTTGGATGCGGCTTTTTATCGACTTGCATTCATTTAGATATCAATTTTAATGCAGCTTGCATCCACATGGAGAAAGCTTGGATGATTATAAGTATCTCCGAACACGAGCATACATCATAGTTTTATGTCTGCATTGGCTTTTTCTGAATCCTCTATCTTGTGCTTTATGGATTAAGGTTTAAAGGAAACATGGTCGACCGGTAGATAATGTTTTATGTGCTCAATAGTAATTTAAAGTTACAACCTAAGCTCTTATAATTGGGACTATTAAATGCAAGTTGATCAATTGAAATGGAGTTAAAAATCAACCCTGTTTTGGGAGAGAAAACCCCTCATTATTCGTAGGTACATTTTGTATATTGAGAGTTCAGGACGTATCCATAGGATAGTGCCCAAAACCTAATGCATACATGTTTGCAATGGACTTATATATTGTATTATCACCAATAAAGGAGACAAATAATTTAGCCATATTTGCTTGATTTTCATGTATGAGTTGGTAAATCTATCGTGTTTAAGTGTACTTGATTGTGATTTCTGCAACTTCACCCAGAAACCCTAGAGCTCCATTCCTTTCATCTCCTGAGATTCTATTATCTTAATAGATTTATCTAATCCTAATGTGTCCTGATCCACCACCCTTAGATCTACATTCTGCATACTTAGCTGCTTTTTAGCCTAAGTATAGAGGGGACCATGTTGTCTCTAATTGTTCACCTCGAGTACATTATTTCATATAATATCTCTTTACTTGAGCTATTTATTAGATTAAGTATTAGGAACCTAAGTCACTGTATTCTACTAATATATTCTTTTCATTCATTCATGTGCCCTCTTCTTGATTCAGTTCTTATACATCTCCTCATATTTAGTATGACTTATGACTTCATATCACTTTGTGCTATGATGACATAGCACCAGCTAGGGTATAGGGGGGGGGGTGTACCATATATATTTCATATATACTTTATTCACATATCATATTTTAAAATTTTTTCAAACTTTTTAGGCTAAGGGCAACGTATTATTTGGAACTGATTTTTGTAAAAATGTTTTGAAATTGATTTGAAAACTCTTATATACCTTTTTTACATGATTTTCAAAATACCCGGTAACGACACCATCTGATAAATGTAAATCACTAGTACTAATTAATAACTATTGTAGTATGCCCAACCAGCACTCAGTCAGAACCACATTAAAATAATCTAAGTGGAGAGAATGTGGCTTAAATTTATCCTCGACAAGTCTAGGGTTAAACATAGGGAAACAAGCTATTAACAAAATTAATTAAAGACTAATATCTATGCTAAATAGATTAAAACATTATTTAGGCCAAAGATCACGCAATGCAATATAGTACGAGACATATGAATGAACCTGCATTTTCTAATTGATTTTCATGAAAGTTAAATATTTAACAAAATGAACAAAATGCAACTAAATACAAACATGTATATATACACTTAAAATATGCTTCTGAATCTAATATTTATTACTCAAGTAGTAATAATAATTTATAAGGTCCAATCGTACGTGAATTAAAGCTAACACTAATCAATGGCAAATATATTAAACTTGATGAATCAATTTATATCTCTGATTAATGAACACAATTAGGCTAGACACATAGAGAAAATCATGCCATATTGGAGAGAATTAAATTACCTTTGCAAGGGAACTAAACTCACAACAACCGAACTCAAAATGCTCAAGATATTCAATATACAATTCAAGGGCATCATCGTAACAAAATATATATGAAATAAATAAGAAAACTTCACAAACAGGTCCTTATGAGGGCACATTTGTAAATCGAAGAAATCGAGATGGGTATTATGCAAAGTTTCGAAGCACGTATATATGGAGCACACACCCTCTAGGGACATGCTTGCAAATTTGAAGACCTTAGGATGCTCTTCTACAAAAGTCGTAAGAAGTCACGCGCAATGCATGCAGACGACTCAGGCTCGGGACTGAAGGACGTGGCTTGGGCCACGTGGCTATCATAGGGGCTACGACAAAGGCTCTTGTGGATCGAGGCCGATGCTTAGGAGAGAGGTCCATTGATAAGCATGGACCGTAGGATCATGTGAATCTTACGATACATGTGCGTCGAGGAGTTTACCCCTCTCCTCCACGCTCGGTGGTGAAGGAGGGGCTCAAGTAAGCCCCACGTTGCTCCTCCTGTGTACATGTTGTTGTCTTAGTGTCATCCCACCTCCCTAAAAGCTCAACGAAGTTCGTACATCGATGAAGAAGGCTCGAGAACCATTGAGACTCCTTATTGATGAAGCTTTACCAAGGTGAAATTTTGAGAACAGATGAGTTCTAGAAATTCCGATCATTGAAGATGCTTCGGACCTACATGGGTTAGCAATACATAGCCGAGGCATGTGAATGTTTGTGGGTGTTGGTGAAGTGAAATGGAGGGCTCGTGAAGGTGTTGGAGTGGGAGCTCTAATGGGTTCCTCTCCGGTTGAATAGAGAAGAAGGGAGTGGAGTGGATCAGGATTTGTAGAAGGGAAGGTGATGGTCGGGACCTCCTGCGTACATCTCTGATGTACGGTAAAGGTGTGGGAGTGATCTAATCATGATAAAGGTATCTGTATATGATGCTAAAAATTGAAGAACTCAAAGAGAAAATAAAACCTAATTAATCTAACCTTAAAGATTACACGTCAATAGAAGAATTGACCTGGTCTTGAGCTTCATATGAAGCTCTGGTCTTGGCTTCATCTCCTCGACCAAGGGAGAAAGCTCAAACGACCGAGGATATGTCTGTGACATGGACCATCAGCCATGGGTCAACACCAGGAGCCATAGCTCCATGATCGCACTTCATTCATTTCACGAAAGGGAAGAGAAGGCTAGGGTAGGCTAACTACAAGGGTGGACCATAGTTTTAGTGGTAACAGAGGGGTATTTGAAGAGGAAGATGGAGGTGATTGTGGCTTCCAGGCAGTGGTTTCAACCACTGCCAGTTAATAGATGGCTTAGGGTCAGGATAAGTTACGTAGTTAGTGTGGGTCAGAGATATTAGGGGAAGGTGTTGGATGTGGAATCAAAAGGGAGAGGAGGTCTGGGGATGGATGAAGAAAATATCAAAGATGGGCGGTCCGATAGTTGATGAAGAGGAACTGGAGGTTGAAAACGATTAGCAACCAACTGATCATTTGATCAGACGGTTGAGATCTTAGCAGGAGTGGATGGCTACGGGGTAGCGAGCCACATAGATCAAGTGGGTGGTGCCACGTGGCCCAATAGGAATACCGAGAAATGAATAAATACATATAAAATCAAAAAGAAATCGTTAGAGGTGAAATCAGAAAAAGTGTTCAACATAGATGTTGTAGATCTTGATGAGATCTACAACTTTCATGTTGAATTCAAAAGAGATACAATATATATACATAGTAATATTTTTGTAAGTACCTTTAAAGCATTAAAAACACTTATTTTTACTTCTTTTGTTATTTTGTTATTTTTAATTTATAATAATGTTAAATTATTAAAGCATAATATTATACTAATTTTATAGCATTTTTAATAAATAAAAAAAACATAAAATATTGGCATATTATTGGTATGAATGTACAATGTGGAGATACATTATTAAGAAGACAATAATTAATGTTAATTAATTACAAAAAGTTTTTTCTTAATTAGAGTTAGTTGCTAATTAATGTTAGTGAAACACTTAAGTAAGAGAGATAATAATAATAAATAATATCTTCGAGACCTTGAAGATTATCAAGTTTCCTTTTTGTCTGTTATATATTACATCGTGTTGTATATAATCTATAATATTTGGACTTGGAAATTATCATTATGTGTGAGTTTGTTTCACCTTCATCAGGTGAGACTCAACTTGAGTAACTGAATTATGGTTTAGGCACACGACTCTTAGAGCTACTTTTGATTGATTATTTTTACGTGCTTGGACCGTAAATTAGGACACACTAACTGTGTCTCAAGAGATTCACACATCTCTTATGATTCATGAGACACACTTAAGTTACGTTTGACCTGGCCAAATTTAATCAAACTCTATCCCGTTAATAGAACTTATGCTTAGGATGACTGTAAATATCTCTGAACACGAGCATACGCATAGTTTTATGTCTGCATTGGCTTTTTATGAATCTTCTATCTTGTGCTTTATGACTTAAGGTTAAAAGGAAACAAGATTGGCATGTAGATGACGTTTTATGTTCTCAATAGTATTCAAGTCACAACCTAAGCTCTTATAATTGGGACTTTAAATGCAAGTTGATCAATGGAAATGGAGTTACCAATCAACCTTGTTTTTGGAGAGAAAAACCCTCATTATTCGTAGGTACATTTTGAATATTTAGAGGTGAGGATGGATCCTTAGGATAGTACCCAAAACCTAATTCATACGTGTTTGTAATGGACTTATAGATTGTATTATCACTAATAAATGAGACAAGATAATTTAACCATATTTTCTTAGTCTTCATGTGTGAGTTGGTGAATCTATCGGGTTTGATTATACTTGATTGTGATTTCTGCAACCTCTCCCAGAAACCCTAGAGCTCCATTTCTTTCATCTTCTTAGATTCAGTTATCTTAATAGATTCAGCTTATCCTAATGTGTCCCGATCCTCCGCCCTTAGATCTACATTCTACATACTTAGACTATTTTTCAAACTAAGTACAGGGGGGGACTGCGTTGTCTCTGATTGTCACCTCAGGTTGATTATTTCATATCATATCTATTTACTTAAGATATTTCTCAACTTAAGTATAGGGGACTGGAGTCATTATATTCTACTAACATATTCTTTTCTTTCATTCATACACCCTCTTCTTGTTTCAGTTCTTGTACATCTCCTCGTATTTAGTATGAGCTATAGCTTCATTTCACTTTGTGCTATGAGGACATATCACCAGCTAGGTATAAGGGGTGTACCACATATATTTCATATATACTTTAGCCATAACTCATTTTTTAAGTTTTTTTCAAACTTTTGGGGCTAAGGGTAACTTATTACTTGGAATTAATTTTTCTAAAAATGATTTGAAATTGATTTGAAAAGTCTTATGCACCTTTTTGACATGTTTTTCAAAAAATGGTTTACATGGTTTGTAAAAATATGATTTTACTTGTTTTAGAAAATCATTTGCAAAATATTCCGCATTTATACCCTAAACCCTTAAGCCGGTCGCTACGTTGTGGGCCGTATGGCTTGGCAGAAATGCATTTCTCTTCTCAGGTCAAAGGTTTTCAAGGAAAATGTTGGCATACACTCCGCGAGACTGGTGGGTGACTGGGTTCCTTAATAGTATGCGCTAACTGCTGTATCATTTCTTTTCTTTTCCGTTTTTCCTTATAAATAAATTTTGGGGCGTACACCCTGAGTATTTCCCTCTTTTTTTGGGCTTCAAAAAAATTGTAAACCCTACATTTATGTGACATTATAGTGAAAATATTTTACTTAGGTTTGAAAATTAGGTTTTTTACTTGTTTTGAAAATCTTTGTAAAATGTTTGAAAAATCTATAATTATGTGACATGGTTTGTAAAATAGTTTTTAATTAATTTTCAAATCTAAGGGTGTAATTGAGTTTAATAAGTATGTTGTAAATGAACTTGACTTTTTTTACTTAAGTCTAAAATTTAAAAAAATGAAAAAAATAAAAATCACAAAAATATTAACTAAATAAATTGGTGATTCCCTGATACTTACACATTCACTCAAGCTTGTTGAGATTCACAGCACTTGGTTTATGAGGTCTAGAAATTCATAGTTAACTTGTCTTAATTATTATGGTCTTGGACTTAGTAATTCACATTTCCCTAGTAGAAAGATTTGTGTGCTATATTGCATGCTTAATATTATACTTAAAGAATATGACAACACTCGCATGCATGACTACATTCATGATGAGATGAGATGAGGTTTCACTTTGGGAACAAGGATTCGAGATTTGAGTTTGGACTTGATCTTATGATGCTCGAGGATGGGATGAAATTAATGAAGGCTTCATGAAACCTGAGTGTCAATATTATAAGCCAGTATGAAAACTTGGTTCGTATACTAACTTCTTGTTATAAACCTAAGTGCCATGGTGTGATGAAATTAAATAATATTATTGATCAGTATGCACCAATTCCTGGTATAAGCAATGGAGCTAGCCGAAAAGAAAAAAAATGATGATAAAAATAAAAGCTCAAGCTTTTCAAAGTCAAAATCAAAGAGTTTACACAAGTGGCGAGTACTCCCACCCTTTTACGTGTCCATTTGGATCAAAGTATTAGGCATTTATGAGTCAATCTAGTACCTTAAAAAGGGCTCTGCAATGTAAGAGAAACAAGTCTGGATGTAAGTATATTAGATGCTTAAAGAAGACACACTCCGGTGTACCCCCAGGAAAATAAGTACATATGACTCAATCTCTTTTGATGGACACGCTGATTAGAACCAAAAATATATGTGTTGAGCTAATAAGACACTTGAGAGAACCCTCGTTCCAATGAAAGGGACAGAAGAAATGGCACAAATCCTATTCCCTCTATCATCTGACTTTCCATCTACATTTCTTTAAGTCTGACAAACTAATGAGATGGTGAATTGATACAAGAATAGCTTTAATCCCTAGTGTTGAGGATTAGGTCCTTAGTCTCTTGGATTGGAATCTTTGATGACATCTTGACTCGACTCTTATGAATGCAGTCAACATATAAAGTCATATCTCTTATATTTATATAAACAATGAGAGTATGATTATTAGAGAAGTTGAGTTCCTTATGATCAAGACTTGGTTCAGCTTAGAATTTTATGATCTTTAAAATCGAGTGTTCTGGATTGATTAAGCCTTGTATCTACACATGCACATGTCAGGAAATTCACTTAATCACTCATTCATTCTTTATTTATTAGCTTGAGGACGAGCTTAGCTTAAGTATGGGGGGTGATAAATTCCAAATATATCAACATTATTTATTATTATTATCTCTCTTATGCGTTTCACTAACATTAACTAACAACTAACTCTAATTAACAAATAACTCTTTGTAATTAATTAACATTAATTATTGTCTTCTTACTAATTTGTCTCCATGTTGTATATTCATACCTATATTGTGCCTATATTTTACGCGTTTCTTTATTTATTAAAAAACCAATAAGAATTAGTACAATATTGTGCACTCAAACATTATTATAAATTAAAAATCCAAAAAAATGATAGAAGAAATAAAATTTAGTATTTTTAATACTTTAAAAATACTTGCAAAAATATTTTCTTTGTATATATAGTGTTTGCAAAAATGCCTGAAGATTGGAGGAGCATCGTGGTGACTCTTTATAAGAATAAAGGAGACATTTAAAATTATTCAAATTATAGAGGAATCAAGCTAGCTGATGAGTCAAACTATGAAAATTTGGGAACGTGTGATCGAAAGAAGGCCGAGGAAAGTTTCCAACGTAAAAGAAAATCAATTTGGATTCATGCCAGGTGGCTCAACTATTGAAGCCATCCATTTGCTGAGGAGAACAAGGGAGATTTATAGAGCTAAAAAGAAGAACCTCCATATGATCTTTATTGATTTGGAGAAGGCTTATGATTCTGTCCCACAAGAGATATTGTGGAGAGTTTTGGAGAAGTGACAAGTACCTGTCCTATACGTTAACCTCATAAAAGACATGTATGATAGGGCTTTATCTTGTGTAAGGACCCCATCTGGGAAGACTGACTATTTTGACTTCAACATTGGTTTACATCAAGGTTCAACTTTGAGTTCATTTCTTTTTACGTTTATTATGGACGAGTTGACAAGTCACATTCAGGATGAGTTACCTTGGTGTATGTTATTTGCAGATGATATTGTGTTAACTAACGAGACTAGAGATGGAGTAAATGAGAAGCTTGAGGTATGGAGACATGCATTGGAGACTAAAGTATTTCGTATAAGTAGGGCTAAGACGGAATATATGGAGTGCATCTTTGATGGAAGCAATGGTGAAGGAATTGAGGTGAAGATTGGTGACAATAACATTTGGAAAAGAGATTCTTTTAGATATATGGGATCTATTTTGCAACAGGATGGGGAAATTGATGGAGATGTTACTAATAGAATAAATGCAGGCGGGCTCAAGTGGAGAGGAGCCTCTGTTGTTCTCCGTGATAAGAAAATTCCTTTAAAAATTAAAGGAAAGTTTTACAAAGCAGCCGTGTGACATGCTATGCTCTATGGATCTGAATGTTGGCATGTGAACCATAGACATGTGCAGAGAATGGTTGTAGTAGAAATGAAAATGCTAAGGTGGATGTGTGGACACACACATAAAGATTGTATTCAGAATGATGGTGTAGCTTCGATCGAGGATAAGATGCGAGAAAACTGCTTAAGATGGTTTGGTCATTTGCAAAGAAGATCAACGGATGCACCAGTTAGGAGATGCGAGTGTTGGGGTGTTGAACTAGCTAAGAGAGGGCGAGGGCAGCCCAAGAAGTGTTGGAAAGAGACTATACGAAGGGATCTTAGTTTTTTGGATATAAACCCGAGATTGACCCAAGATAGATCTGAATGTAGGCGAAGAATCCATGTAGCCGACCCTACTTAATTGTGGGAAAAGGGTTTGTTGTTGTTATTGTTGTATATAGTGTTTTCTTCTGAGTTCTAAATGAAAGTGGTAGATCTCATCGAGATCTACAACTTTCAAGTTGAACATTTTTTTAAATTTTACCCTTATTTATTTTATTTTCAATTATCATTGATTAAGATATGATCTCGACAAACTGCCTAGCATTTTCAATGTTGGCTTGTTTTTGGGCTTGGTTTGTTTGTTGTTGTGCTGCAAAAAGCTGTTGAATAGCTTGGGTGAGAGCATCAAATTTCACAGTTGAGGGAGGTTGAGTCATGGGAGGTCCTGTCTCTTGTTTAGGCTGGTTGTGATTTTGAAAATGGTAATTGTTCTGTCCATTCCACTCAGTATTTGATTGTTCTCTCCATCATGAATTTTGGGTGTTTGAGAATGACCCACCTTGATTTCTTTGTATCCAATTTATTGTTTCAGGAGTCATTTCTTGATCATAGATGAATGGTACATAACCAAAGTCTTGAATGTTGGGGTTAGAAGTAACCCCATAGACGTTATTCAGGACTTTATTCAGAGCCAAGTTACCGATTGCTTGGGTCATGAGATCCATTTGTTTGGAGAGGATTTCCCATTTATCATGATTCTGCTTCGATGAGTCACTGGTGGATCTCTCTTGATAAAGTAAATTAAATGATCTCACGTGCCCACTATATTGTTCAACGGAGGAGATATTCACCAAATTATCTGCCATGTTTTCAAGTAAAGTCCACAGAAAGTGTTCATCGCGGTTAATATAATTCTGGTCACATGAGCCGTCAATAACTCTCTTGAATAATGTGTCTATGCCCTCATAAAATATCTGAACCAATTTCCATTTGGGGATCACATGGTGATGGCATTTACTTTACAATTCCTTAAAACTCTCTCAGGCTTTGTGAATGGGTTCTTTGTTCTTCTGGGTGAAAGATGATATGGCATGTCTCAAAGCATTTGTCTTTCCTATTGGGAAGTATTTCTTGATGAATGCCTCTCTTAAGGCATCCCAGGAGGTGAGTGAGGTTCCATAATTTCGGAGCTATTGGAGTGCTCGTTCCTTCAGAGAGTAAGTGAAGGCTTTCATATAAATGTATTCCTTTTCTTCTCCGAGGATGCTCATCGTGTCACAGGTAGATCGAAAGTCTTGTATGTGTAGGAAATGGTCTTCACTCTCATTTCCATAGTATTTTGGTATCAAGGAGAGAGATGCTGGCTTTATTTCAAAGTCTCCTACCTCAGGTAGAATCTGGACCCTATGGACTAAGTCTTCCGCCGTAGGATTATAATGTATACTAATGGGTGATGGCTGGATGAGAGGTGCTATGGTGTGACAGATTGTGGCATTTTCTTCTCTCAGCAGTTGTAATTGTTGCAGAATGAGGTCCATGGGGTTAGGTCAGTTCTCTTCTCCCATGTCTCCTAAATGAGGTGAATTCTCAGACTTCTCACTTGAACAAGATGGGTGGGGTTTTGTTTTATAGATCGGGTCGTAATCTAGTAGTTTTTGCAATTGATTTTTCAAAGATCTACGACCTAGCATACACAACACAAACGCAAAATAATTTGTTGATTCACCAACTCCACACAAATTGTCGCAGATGCAGTTTTATTTTCGATTTTAGATTTAGTTGCTCAACAAATATTATCAGAGAATTATTGGTCCTTAATGAAGAGATGTTTGTGGTAGATTGTGAGAAATCGAGGTCCTCATACGACAGGGGTATCCAGGGTGGGTACTCAGATCGAAGATCTGTTCTTCCCGCAAGAACCTGTGCTCAACGCGTCAAGGAGTTACGACTTCTCTCTGCAATCCCACATGGCACCAGGGATTTTAGTCTCTATCCTAGGGTTCTATGTGCTCGTGAGTTTGTGTTAATCACCACGTACGATCAAACCAGCATTAAATTTTATCCGCTTTCACTCGGATCACTACGGTGATCTTTCAAGCTTATCTTTTAATAAGATCAAAACACGATTTGATGGTCTTTGAATTAGATTGTCACAGAGGGAGAAGACCACGGAGATGATGCAATCAAGAACTCTTTTTTAATTTTTTTCAGTTTAATTCGATGCACAAGCAAATGTAAGAAATGTAAATCTCAAAATACCTAAGTAAAAAAGAAAACTCACAGTGCCTACACTTCTGACGCTAAATCCGTAATGTTTTGTCTTGTTGATGGTGATCTTTTCCGAGAAGGAGGGAGAAATTAATATTACAATTTTTTTCTACTTAGAACAAATTACAAGTTCGCTAAAAAATGCATGGATCTTCATTTTTTTCTATTTCAGAGTTCAAGTACCTGAAATAAAAAAAATGTACAGATTAGAATATCAAAAATAAGTTACAATAGAAGAAAAAAATGCAAAAATGTTGCCTAGTCCCCGGCAATAGTGCCAAAATGTTGATGCGATTTTATACGATTTAAAAAGTTGATTTTACCACGTCGTTGTTGTTCACGAAAAACCACAATCAAACACATAAGATTACAACTACGAGCACGGTCGGATTACAGAAAAATGTACGCGACAAGTAGAGAATCGAATCTACATGGACCAAGCAAATTCACGATATTTGTTCTTCTTTCAAGTTTAATTAGAATCTTAATCCATGGAAATGAGAGAAAAATATGAACTCTTGAAGAGACGATGCAATCTACGGTCAAAATACTTCCTAAAACTTAAAGTAAACGAAGGAGGGCATAAGTGTAACTAAATAAGAAGATATGTGCTGAATTGCAAATTAAGATATAAGAAATAAGGAGACATTTGCAATATTTCAAAATAACATAATGGAAAGTAAACTTGCAATGTATTAAAGAAAACTTAGAGTTAAGAAAGAACCTTACAAAATAAGAATACTTCCAAGTTTGACTTAAACAATACACTAATGTAATAAAAGTGTAAGGTAAGCTTATAACATGAGAGTTGTTTTCTTCCAAATTCAACTTATATAAAATGACTTAAGGGAATAAAATGCAAGAGGTAAATAAAGATGGGAAAGAATTCTTCTCTATTAAAATACAAAATGAAGATGATGGCTATGGCGGCGGAGACGGTTTGCAGTGGTGAGAGGAGGACGTCGAGAAGGCGGGTGCGAGGAGAACACGTGCAGGCTGATGGCATGCGTGGGCTACTAGACGCGTCGAGGAGGACGTGCACGGGAGGAGGGCATCAACGAGACGAACATGAGGGCTACTGATGCGCGAGGGAGAGCCTTGCGTCGAATAAAGAGATGTAGCGGGGAGAGAGAGTTCTTGTGTGAGGGAGAGACTTGCGTGAGGGGGAGAGATGCTCGCATTGGAAGGGATCTCTTTGGTGTGAGGAGAGTCTTTTTTTATAGAGAGCAGAGGTGGCCTGCAACAAAGAGAGAGAGAGAGAGAGAGAGAGAGAGAGAGTTAATACATATGCATGGGAAACAAATAGTGCATGGGAATGGTGTGTGCGTGGGGGCTCAATGCATGGGAAAGGGGTTTGTACGTGGTGCTCCATGCATGGGAGGGAGAGAGAGTTAAGATGGGTCTTCATTGCACATGGGAAATGGTTTTGGTGAATTCACAAGAATCAACCTCCCATTTTCTTATCAACATAAAATGTTAATGACAAATGTAAAGCCAATGTGTTGGATATTTATTTAATGATTTTTCTCCCTCTCTCTTATATCAATATAATTTTAATGATGTCTAAATTCAAGTTATATTTTGATGATGAACACAAATAATTATCACTCGTAGTGCTGCATATATTCTCAACATGTAGTTCATAAACATATGTATATAAATAGAGATCATTGACATATTTTATCTAGATATATAACCATAATTTTTCGATTTATTCTTTGATTATCCGTCTTCTTGTATGTCTGAAAGTGGTTTTCTCTGTTGAGTGCATGGAATAAATTAGATGTAGATTATGTAAATTTGGAGTTTATAAATCAAATATTAAAGTTGTACTCCACCTAATTTAAGCATGTTATAACTGTATATAATGTAATCATCACTTTGATTAATTGTGTTTTAGCCATACTTATTTGAAAATAAGAAAGTATGAGCTAAAGTATATACAACGTATATACGACCCCCTATACTTAGCTTCAGCTATGTCCTCATAAATCAAAGAGAAAAGAGAAGACAAAACTCGTACTAAGTATAGGGAAGCCTATACTACAACGACTAAAGTATAAAGAAAGAATGAATGCGAAGTCGACCGTCCCCCCTATACTTAGGACCAAATAATTCTAAGTATAACAGACTATATCTACATGCAGGGAGGATAGAGGGTGGGGATGAACATCGTCAACGATTCGTCCTATCTCCCCCTATACTTAGGGTAAAATATCTCTAAGTATAGGCACGAGTATCAACAAAAGAGAAGATAGGTGATGGGACAAAGATGAACATATGGAGTCACTCATTCCCCCTATACTTAGGATGAAGCATATCATTATTATAGAAGCAATGCGTGTGGAAAACAAATCAGAAAATAGAATATACAACTGAAAAATAGAAAAAGAAGAAAAGAAGAAAACTAAAGAAAATGTTTTTGAGGAACATTATCTGAATCTTTCGATGCTGTGGTGGTTGTGGGTGGGTTCTTCATTGCAGATCACTTGGACTAAATCGAAAATATCCAAGAAATTATCATGCTCAAGGTACGACTTCAGTAGCTGACCATTGACGACAAATGGTTGTGCGTCAGGCGACAGATTTGATATCATAATGCTTCTATTGTCATGCACTTCTTGCACTATGAATGACCCTGTCCATTTACTCTTTAATTTTCCTGGAAAGATCTTCAACTTTGCATCAAATAACCACACTTTCTGCCCAGTCTCGAAGATCTTTTGTCTAATGTGCCGGTCATGCCAGCGTTTAACCTTCTCCTTGTACATCGATATGTTATCATAAGCATAGTCTCGAAATTCTAGGAGCTTGTTCGGATCCTCTTTTCTGACCACCTTTTCGTGAGTACAGGTTGCAGATATTGATTGCCCATAATGACTTGTGGATTAGTTCCAAGGGCAGATGACATGGCTTTCCATACATAAGATGGTAGGACGAAATGCCCAAGGGAGACTTGTAAGCGGTTCTGTATGCCCAAAGGACGGAGTCCAAAAGTTGGGACAAATTCTTTCTATCCGGCTTCACAAGCTTTTGTAGGATCTTCTTGATTTCTCTATTTGATAATTTTGCCATGCCATTGGTTTGGGGATGACAAGGAGACGCGACTCAGTGCTCGATGCCATACTCCTCGTTACTTTCTTGATCTCAGTATTAATGAAGTGACTACCCCATATCAGTATCATAGAAATCCCATACAGGAATATGATGTTCTCTCTCAGAAACCGGCACAACGTAGAACTGTATGCGGCTCGAGTGGGAATATCTTTAACCCAACAACTCACATAGTCAATGGCAAGAAGGATGTGCTCATATCCTGACTGTTGGGAAATGGTCCCATGAAATCGATGCCCCAAGCATCGAATACATCTGCAATCCAAATGAACTTCAGAGGCATGTAATATCTAGTTGTAAGGATGCCTCCCAATCTTTGTCAGTCAGTGTAGTGCTTTACGAATGCTGCAGCATCCTTGAATAGTGTCAGCCACCAGAGGCCACACTGTAGTACTTTCGCTACCATTCTATCTCCAGAGTGGTGTCCAGCAGATTCAAGCGAATGACAATGCTCGAGGACACAATGATGCTCCTCCCGAGGGATGCACCGTCTCCAGATACAATGTGCTCCTTCCCTGAATAGTAGTGGGTCTTCCCATTGGTAGAAATGGATTAGGGACAAGAAGTTGTCTTCTTGATCTTTGTCCAATCTTGTGGGACTACACTGGAGACGAGGTAGTTCACAATATCGGAATACCAAGGGAGTGAATCCACAACCAAAATCGACTCATCAGGAAAGGTGTCCATGATGGGTGTGTTGCTCAGTGGAGGCTTCTGCTGTTCAATTCTGGAGAGATGATCTACTACCACGTTCTGAACTCCAAGCTTGTCTTTGATTTCCAAGTTGAATTCCTAGAGGAGAAGGATCCATCTGATCAGTCTAGGCTTGGCATCCTTCTTCTGCTGTAAGTATTAGATAGTAGAGTGGTCAGTGTAAATTGTGACTTTAGACCCAAGCAGATAGGATCCGAACTTTTCACGGGTGAATACCACAACTAGTAATTCTTTCTCTATGACAATGTAATTTCTCTGAGCTTCATCTAACATCTTGCTGGCATAGTGAATGGCATAGTTCACCTTGTCTCTTCTTTGTTCTAGAACAACCCCAACTACAAAGTGTGACGCATTTGTCATGATCTCAGATGGAAGAGACCAATCTGGTGGCTGTAGGACATGAGCTTGAGTGATTAGCTCCTTCAACTGATGAAATGAAAGGAGGACTTGCTGATCAACCTTAAATTCGATCTCCTTGCACAACAACTCTGTGAGAGGTCAGGTGATGCGGCTGAAATATCTGATGAATCTCTTGTAGAAACCCACATGCCCCAAGAATGACCTCACATGTCTGACATTCTGAGGTGGCTCAAGATTACTGATAACATCCACCTTTGTCGGGTCGACTTCCATGCCACACTTGGAAACGACGTGACCCAGCGCAATTCCTTCCGTGTCCATGAAGTGGCTCTTTACCAAGATAACACAAGATTGAGTTCATGTCATTTCTGAAGTACTCTATCCAGGTGCTCGAGACAGGACATCGGAACTGTCACCATAGACTGAGAAGTCATCCATAAACATCTCAAGAAAACTTCCAACCATTTCAGCAAAAACTGCAAGCATGCATATCTGGAATGTGGTAGGTGCATTGCACAGACCAAAGGGCATTCCCCTGAAGACGTAGGTGTCGACCGGACAAGTGAAGGTAGTTTTATCTTGGTCCTCTAGGGCTATTGCCACTTGGTTGTAATCGAAGTACCCATCCAGAAAGCATAAGAACTCCTTTCCTGCTAATCTCATAAGAACTTGAACGATGAATGGCAAGGGGAAGTGATCCTTCTTTGTTGTTGCATTAAGGCGATGTTAGTCAACACATACCCGCCAAGATGTTGGTATCCGAGTCGAAATCTTCTCTCATATGTCATTTGCAACCATGGCGAGCCTGGATTTCTTCAGAACTACATGCTGGGCTCACCTATTTTGAATCGGAGATGGGATAAATGAAGCCTGCGTCACACCATTTCGTAATTTATTTCATGATGACATCGCACAAATTTGGGTTCAGTCTTCTTTGAAATTCTCGGGACGGCTTGGCATCTTCTTCCAAATAGATATGATGTGAACATAGGGCGGGATTTATCCCATGGAGATCTGAGACGTGCCATTCAAGTGCATTGTGATTTTTCTATAGAACCTCGAGAAGTTGAGATTCTTGATCCAGGGTTAGCCTATTGCTGATGATGACTAGATACATCTTTTCTACACCCGCAAGGAAGGCATACTTCAGACCTACTGGAAGTGGCCTTAATTCTGGTTCTGATCTGTCCTGCTTCTCGATCACTTCAAAAATTGTGCCGGTAGGTGGATGATCTGCCATGACTTTAGAGGTACTGCTCACCTCAGGGCTTGTTGTTCAACCGACAATGTACCGAATTGATCTGCAATGAATTCATCATGTTCATGCTGGCGTGAATCTTTTGAATCAAACTGATGCATCAAACAATTGGGTTCTATCTCCCAGTGACATCGGAGCTTGAGTTGACTGCACTTTCCTGGTCCTTCCCAGGAGTTCCGTATCTCTGATTTCTACAATAAAGTCACAGTCTGCTTTTGGCGATGCTGCATGACTTTCATCAGATACGACTTTTGGCTCACTGACCATATCTATGTTATCTCTATGATTGCTCGAGCAAAATGTGATCTTCCCAAACCCTTAGTCAACCATGATCTCTATAGTGCGTAAGAATGGCCGTCCAAGGATAATTGGGGCCTGAAGTAATGGTGCAGGGGAGTCCATATCAAGGACTACAAAATCAACTGAAAACTGCATGTCCTGCACCTTTACGACAACGTCTTCCAACAGACCTCGTGGTCACTTAATGGATCGATTAGCGAACTGAAGGATCATGCGTGTCTGCTTAAGTGGACCCAGCCTGAATTCTCGCAATAATAAAAAGTGCTCCTTTGTCTTTCTTCTTCGGAGGGAGATTGCTGATGGCTGCAACCGTAGCCATGGTAAGGACATGCTTCTCAACTTGCTGGCATCTGTTGTTGCTGTATGATCGACGCTTGTTTGTACACGCTTCTTAAAGACCTTCTTCACTTCGAGCATATACTTCATAGCTTGCATTAATGGTAGCTCAATCGTTAAAGTCTTAGGAATATCCACCACTCGTGGATCAAATAATGCACTTTTTCTGTTTACAATTTTTTTTGGATTTTTGTATTGCATCAGGAAAATGAATATTTACAGAACTGAAATAAAAAGCAGTGTTCTTATTTACAATAGAATTCTTGTCCATAATATTCTGTACATCTAGACTACAAAAAGGTGTACATTCTCGAGATGATGGTGCTACTGCTTGTGGACATGCAAAAAGTACGATCTCCGCTTCGTCGGTTGTCTTTGGATCCACTACTGGTGCTGGCTCCTCCATGGCTCACATGACTTCACTTCAATTGGGATCTTATTTTTGGTCTTTTTGATTTTCTTATTTTTTTATTGTTTTATTGATGGAGGTGGTGGTGGATGACAGCTGGCATGACTGCTCCTCCTTTTTCTTCCTCACCCGAACCTGTACTGGCACAACTGATGCAGAAGATGATGATTCACCTGACGAAACTTTATTCTTCCCTCTGATGGTGATGGACGGAGGCATGGTCCTACCGCTCCTGAGGTAACAACATTAGACAAAGAAAAATTACAATCATCCAACTCTACAGGCACAGACATGACATCACATTCTACCTGCTCCGTTCTCTTGAAATTATTGGGATTAGCTTCGACCTAGGCCAAGATAGGAGTTTTGTTGCCGTCAGGTCCTCTAGCTTCTTAGTCATCTCTGTTAGACCCTTTACGAGTTGGGCCAAGCAATCAAGGTTGGGTTTTTTGGGAACTGTCTCAGAAAATTCAACGTGCTGAGCACGTTGTGACTGCCAGTGGGGAGGTTGAGGCTGAGACCGCTGATAGTGTTGTGGGGGTGGAGGAAGCTGATACTATTGGTATGGTGGAGGAGGGCATTGCTACTGAGTTGTAGCTTCATACTAGTGATACTTCGGGTACTGTGGTATTGCAACTATGGGTACGGATGTGACTGTCTCCAATTATTGTGATATTGTGAAGACTGTTGATGTTGATATTGAGCATGAGGCTAGGAGGAATGTGCAAAGCGACCACCCTGAGGTTGGTGGTAAGGTCAGTTGGCTGGTGGCTTCCCCTGGGGTTGTCTAGTAGGACGGGCCAGCGGCACATCGTTGCTCCAAACACCACTTCCTGTATCAAGGGTGGTGGTGGGAATGCTGGATCAGAAGATGGTAGGTAGTATGGCTGGTAGACCACCATCTGTTGCTGTGGTGGGGCCTGCTCGGGTGCCTGCACATAGTACATGTGTTGGATTGCCATCTGTTGCTCTCAGCTGAGGCTAATGTGGCAGTGATGGTTCGTCCTTCTTCTCAGGAGGAGTCTCTAACAATGGTATCGTCGACTGGCATGAACTGATGGTGCTCACTAGCAGCTCCAACTACTTGGTGATTTGGTCCAACTTTTCCATGGTCTATATCCTCTGTTCAATCACAATGAGCTTTTCAAGATCTTGTGACCGCTTCTCGATGATGTCAACATTTGAGAGATGGACCCCATTGATAATGAGGTTGGACTGTGCAAAGCGACCACCTTGAGGTTGGTGGTAAGGCCGGTTGGCTGGTGGCTTTCCCTGGGGTTGTCCAGCAGGACGTGCCAGCTGCGCATCGTTGCTCCAAACACCATTCACTTCTTATATCAAGGGTGGTGGTGAGAATGCCGGATCAGAAGATGGTAGGTAGTATGACTGGTAGACCACCATATATTGCTGTAGCGGGGCCTAGTCGGGTGCCTGCACATAGTACACATGTTGGATCGCTGATTGATGCTGACTCAACAGAGGCTGATGTGGAGATGATGGTTTGTCCTTCTTCTTAGCAGGAGTTTCTAACAATGGTATCGCTGACTGGCATGAACTGATGGTGCTCACCAACAGCTCCAGCTGCTTGGGGATTTGGTCCAACTTATCCATGTTCTGTATCCTATGTTTGATCAAAATGAGCTTTTCAAGATCCTGTGACTGCTTCTCGCTAATGTCAACATTTGAGAGATGGCCCCCAATGATAATGAGGTTGGAGCTCTCAACTCTTTCTACCTTGCGAGAAGCTGCCATGTGGACTGGCTTGTGGAGTACTTGAGGCTGTCTCTGATAAGCTCGTGATGGAGATAGGGCAACCTCTCCCTTGGCCATTTCTTCAAAGATCAAATCCCACACACCTAAAATCTCCTTGGTCTATCAACAACTACCCACTATATAATAATAGACAATGAATAACCAAAAATGCAAGGCACAATTTATTATACTCTACAAACAAAAAATGTATATCATGTAAGAATGTAGAGGTAAAAGCACACTGAGCAAACTAGGAAGCCTATGTGTATTATGTACATATTTGTATTCAAATCTTTTTATGTGGGTTTTTGGTTTTGATATATATATATATATATATATTGTGAATTAATATTAAATGTAGGTAATTTCATAATAATAAGATATATTATACATATATAAATATATAAGTATACATATAGGTATAGAAATACACATAAGATATATATATATATATATATATTATATTTTTATTTTTTTTTTAATTTTTGAAAATAAAATAAAATTATATTGATATTAAATATTAGTATAAATTAGATAATATATATAAACATACAGATAGTATACGATACATATATCTATAAATAGTACAAAAGTTCAAGGAAAACATTTTTTAGTTTTTTTATATTTTTTTTCATGTTTTTAAGATTTTCTTGGAATTTTTACATATTTTTATGTATTCTTAAAGAAAAAATATCCCAAAACATGGATTAAAGAAATAGGCAGAATTGATTTGAAGATTAAAAATAACAAATACAATCCAAAATTCTCCAAATCAATTTAATAGATAGATAATAGTATTAAGAAAATTCAAAAAAATAAATATTTTTAGATTTTTTGGGGAATTTTTAGGTTTTTATAAAGGATTTTGGAGCCTTTTAATTTTTAGTATTTTTCTTTTTCTATTTTTAGAGAGTTTTGGACTGGAGTTAATATACATAATAACAAGTAACGTATAATTTTTTGTAATTTTCAAAGATACTTTATATTTTTTGGCATTTTTAAAGCTAAATTGGGACAAAATACTCATTGTTTGAATTTTATCAATTACATAAAAGCCAAGAAATGCAAAAAAAATTAGAGTATAAAATATGTCATACTAGGCATTTACGTGCATTTTTGTAAAATTTAATACAAAGAGGGGCTATTTTTAACAAAAAAGACATGTAAATAAAATTTCATAAGCTAGCAGAGAACTATTTGCAATTAACACAAAGTATTCATGAATTTTAGAACCATTTTACAAAACCAAGGGGGATACATGTAATTTTCCCAAAAAATTTTAAATTAAAAACACCCGAGAGGGGCTTTTATGCAAATAAACAAAAGTTCCAGGTCCTTTATTCAATTTTCCCACAAAATATACACTGAATATACAATTTCATGTACTAAAAACAAATATACAAAATCGAGGGTTATGCCTGTAAAATACCCAACTCACATCACGAGCCACGTGAGTTGAGTTGGGATGGACCTATATGCAAATACATTGAAACATGGGGAGCTCTATGCAATTTTAACACATTTATTCACACTCCAAATGAATATTTCAATACTGAAAAGAAATACAAAAAGGTGGAGGGGGCTTAGTGCAAATTACCCCTTATTGCATGCAATCCAATGGCTCCAGTTGCTTCACTTGGACACATGGCTGACAGGGGATGCACGATGATGCTTGGACGTGCGGCTAGGATTAGATCTCGAGCTGAGATCTGGAGATTGAGGCTCGATTGATCTGATGACTCCCATCGATTCTGGGATGTTGATCTTCATCGAACGGTGGAGGAAAATGGTGGAAGAACAACCAAGAACTCATTGTGGGCAAGTTTTGATCCATTCAATCGCACACTTCCGACCACCTGTGACTCCACCAAATGGCTTTGAATGCTCCTGCAGCAGCTCTGCAAAGATGGAAACTCTCAAAAGTGTTTGAGGGTCGCTGATAGACCCCTGGAGCTCCGTCGTTCATGGAGGTGTTCCTTGAAGTCGAGTAGCGCTCAGATGCCCCCTTCCAGCCATTTTCTCTACAGAACGAGTAAGGCGACACAAGGATGAAGCGATTGGGATATTATTGGCGAAGGTCGAGGTGAGATGAGCGAGGAATGGAGTGCTCTGACCAGAAGGTGGTGGAGGGAGCACTGATCCTTCGATCCAGAATGAGTCAAAGGAGGCAAATGAGACAAGGATGCAGAGAAACAAAGGGGAAAGGTGATGAGATGATCATGGAGGTCGGAGACAGAGTATGACGATGGATCACAATGGTCGGTGTTCTTGAGCTCCAGCGAGCTAAAAAACCTAACCTACACTAATGCAGTATTAAAACACAAAATAAAGTTCAAGAAATGAAACCTACAGGTTACAACTACCTAGAAATGGTAAAAGTGCGTAGCTCAAACCTGATTGTGGACCAGGGAGCAGGACGCCATCGGTGTGCCGTCGTAGACCCATTCTCCTCCTCCCATGCTTCGACCTCAGGGAAAGGACCCTCAGTCACTGGTGGACTCTCACGTACACGACTTGGCACACAACAGAGCTCGGAGAGGGATCAAGGGTGAATGAGAGGAAATGGGGTTTTATTTTTAGACAAGTTTTTTGTGATTTTGAGCTGGATTATTGAGAGGATCAAGGCAAATCAATGAGATCTAAGGAGGAACAAGGTTTGTGATCATGATGTGAATGAGATCTTTGAAGGACTAGAGGCGAATGGAGGCACAGGACGACCTATAAAATCTGAGGAAGTAGGGGTGCTCGAGATTCTGATAGGAGTCAGAGGCGGGGAGGGACAGTTGACCGAGGTCATCAATCCTCGCCTCCTGATTGATCCACGTTGGACACTACAGGACAAAAGAGCAAGCTTTATTAAAAAATAACTAATTAAAAATAGTAAAGGATTTTATTAACTTTTTGATTATAAAATAAAAATTATTTATTATTTTATGTAGTATTTTAATATGATTTTTATTTATTTTTATGGGCATATTTATTACAAGTTAATTTTTAAGGGTATATTTATAGGTACATTCATTTATGTTTTGTAAGTTTTATTTTTATTTTGTATATTTGATTTTATTATTTTATTTTATCAATTTATATATTTACAACTTATTCTAGGTAGACAAATATATTTTTATTGTGTTTTTCTAATGTATTATATACACTTAAATAAACAGGGTTATGGATTATATAGGTATAAGTATATGTATTTCATCTATGCATTTCTTTAGGTTATTTTATTTGTGTGTTTTCTTCATGGTTTTATTCTATTATAAATATGTACACATATTATACATAATATCTACAAAATTCCAAAAATAAGAAATTTTGAGAATAATAAGAAATAACTAAAATGAATATTTTATTCAGGTATATTATACAATAGGTGTCCAAAAGCTAATTTCCACATATTAACTCCAAATTAAGTGAAACCACCTTCATTAAATAGCTAAGTAAAAGTTATATGAAATTAAAGGTGATTTTAGACATTTTTAGTTATATTTAGGAGATATGGGTCTCGAAAGTTTGGGTTTTGCCTTTTATTCATAGTATAAAATGTACACTGTATGCTATTTTGGTGCAAATTCAATTTTGTATTTTTCTATACATTTCTATCTACAACTTTTATGTACAAAGTTTATTGATTTAAGATATAAATAATGAAGAATAAAATGGGTCCCAAAAATACCTTATTGATGAAAGAATAAATGGAATTTTTAGTGTATCTTTGTCCCTTGTCTCCCCCTACTTTATTCCTTGTCGACCAAATCAATTCTTGACTTGGTCTCGGGGTTTAGGGTCATCAAATGCCTTTGGAATTTTATTTATTTTTGTTTTCATTCTCTATTCTTTTATTTTGGTTGTAATTTCTATAATAATTATACAATAAATAATGAATTCTTATTTGTACCAGATAATGATATTTACATGCATTTAGCTTGGGTTTAGAGGACAAAGTGAAAGAATAAAGGTGTGGGTATTCATCAGGACCCTATTGTACTATATGCCTGAATAAAATATTCATTTTATTTATTCTTTATATTTTTCATTACTTTATATTTTTATAATTTTGTACAAGTTCTTTATAATATAGATATACATATTTAGAATACAATAAAACCATAAAGCAGACAATAAAATAAAATACTAAACTACATATATGAATATACTGTACTTGTACCTCAATAATAAATATACATATTTATTTAAGGGATTTTTACCCGGTAGACCCTATAAACTTTGCCAATCACTTCCACGACCTTTGAAACAACCTAATTCCCTCCTCGACCCCGTAAACTTGCCAACTCTTACCCCATGAACCCTCCGAGTAATATGTTTTAAGCCCGTGAGGGTTCTTGGGGTAATTTACAGGGTCGATGGGGCAATTACGTTGTGCAAAAGGTCGTAGAGGCATTTTAAAACGTTTATAGGGTCCGCTGGGTAAAAATCCCTTTATTTAAGTGTACAAAATACATCATAAAAATATAGTAAAAATATATTTGTGTATATTTAAATAATTTATAAATACATAAATTATGAAAATAAAATAATAAAATATAAAAATACAATATAAAAATAAAATACACTCAATATAGGTAAAAATACCTACAAATGGACCCCTAAAAGTAACATGTAATAAATAAATCCATAAAAGTAAATAAAAATTGGATTAAAATAATACATAAAATAATAATTTTTTTAGGTTTTAATCAAAAATAAATAAATCAATTAATTATTTATTTTGAATTCTTTTTGACTTTCAAATCTGGTTTGTCTTCTTACGATCTAGGTGGACTAATCACAACCCAGTGATAGTTAACCCTATGTAACCTATCTTTCCAGTCCTAGCCGCGTTAAACTGTGTTTGACCACTACTTCCTTGAATTATCGTGCTCGATTCTTTCACTCTTTTTGCTCGATTCCTTCTTAAAATCCCTTATTTGATCATTGTTCTCTCACCCACGCATCTCTTGTCGATCTGAGGAACCTTAATGCATGAGTTCTCGCTGGTCAAAGGGACCCATGTATAAAGCATCTCTTTCTACTCCCTTTTCCCTTTGATCCCTCTTCCGCCACCAAAACCCTAACCTAATCCCTGATCGAGAGCCCTGGTGATAGCAGACTTTTTAAAGGAACTTTTGGGGCTTGGTTAGCATCGAATTGAGGTCAATTCGAAGCTCCGCCGTCTCCTTCACCTGAAGTTCTGCTCCAGGTGGTCCATGTATGGCAAGCTTATTCTTTCTTCGTTCTTTCTATTCCTTAGCATATCAATAGTGTAGGGTAAGCCTTTATTTGGTTTGATTTAGCTTTAACTTTTATGAAATCTAGAAAAGTTCTTCTCATCGGAGCTCCGGCTCTACTACTTATTTTCGACCACCTCAACCTTCCACTGCTACTCTGATCACATTCATCATCTCCCTCATCCTCACTCCTATGCCCCACCCATCTTCATCCGCCTAGATCTTTCATAGAGATCCATTCCTCCCTCTTTATCGTTAGCTAGAGGATATAGCCCTCCACCATTTGTCTCCCATTTCGCCCGATTAGCCCGAGGACCCTTCGTATTTTTGTCCATGAGCTAACCCTGTAGGGCCTACGAGCTAAAGGCCCCATTTGAGGGGCCAATTTTGCCAAGAATAGAGTCCCAGGTACTCCTTTGAAGCTTCAAGCTCCAAGGACCAATCAGTGGTCCCCAAACACCGTTGGACCATCAGGGAGATGATCGGAGGTGACATGAGTATTTAGAGATCATCTAAGGACCTCCTGATGGCTGAAATCACATGGATCATCAAATCCAAGCTCGCTAGAGACGAGTTCTTCCACCGCCCTCCAGGGCCATCCCATCAAGCCCCTTCTCTAGATAGAGAAACCACGGTTCTATTGACCAGAGACTTCACCATTGATCTCGCTTGGAAGGTCTAATCCATACCCTCAACCATCAAACCCTCGTCGTGCGACGAGAAGAGATGCGTATCAAGTGAAGCATCCATAGCCGTCGATCATGTATGTGGAGGGTATTTTACACCTACACTCCTACTTTTTGTGTTTTATTTTCAGTCCTCAAACATTCATTCATAGTTTAAATATTTTGTAATATTTGCATTTCAGTCCCCATACTTTCTTTATTTGCATTCAGGTCCATTGCACGTCACCTCACGTGCCTGTGCGAGTGAGGGGACATGGTATCTTGCATCGGGACCCCCGTAGAATTTGTATTTCATTTTGATCCATTAATTTGCAGACTTAGTGTAATATATTCTATGAAAATTTCATCTGCCTCCAAGACTTTAAAGTAATTGCTAAAATACCCCTTTAGGTATTATTTATTGGATGATTTTGGAAAAATTACATTTTTGGCCCTAAGTTCTTATGTGGTGTTCAGTTAGGGTCCTAGAACTTTAGATATTTACTTAAATACCTGATGAATCCTCAATCATCACTCTTTATTCTTTTATTTTAGCTAAAAATCTTTGCAAAACACCATGTAGATACTTGTAAATACAATAAGCTATCAAATAGGCATGCTTGTGTAAATACCAATAATTGGCATGATTTTATGCAAAAATAAAAGAATAAAGAAGTAAAGAAAAAGTGGGAAATATTTAGAATAAATATTGAGTGACCTGAACCCAAGAGAGGGCCCAATCTGGGCCTGATCGCCAAATAAAATGAGTAGAGAGAGATAGGGCCATTCAACATTGTGTAAAACCCCCTCTTAGGTATATATTTTATTTTCATAAAAATAAAATTAAAAATGTGTTTCTCATAATTTGTATATATTTCTAAAAATAAAATAAAAATGAGAAAGATAAAATAAAACCAAAAATAAAATACTTTCTCTCTCTACATTGTACATATACCATGTATAAAGGAATAAAGGATCTATTTATTTCACCCTTGTAAATAAATAATAAAAATAAAATAAAAATTATTTTATATCCCAAATTTTATGTTATAAATAAATAAAATATAAAATTGGGGTTTTGTATAAAAATAAAAAAATAAAAATAAAAGTGTAAAATACATAGGTATTTTATACATGTATATAAAATATTATAATATATATAACATAATTTATTTTCCAAAAAAAGTAAAAATCACTAAAAAATAGTTTGAAAATAAATAAACATTTTTTATTTTTGTAAAAATTTTGAAATAAAATCATTTTCGATTTTTAAATGAATTTCCAAATCTTTTTGACCCTAGATTTTTGTGATTGGTCCACGGGGGATTATTGACCCCCGGTCAACTCTCCCCCTCAGATTCCTTCTTCGCGGATCCTGTTCACCGACCTGACTTCTCAAAATTCTACAGAATGGATCCAACGTCCGTTTGCCTCGATTTCACCTTCCACCTCTTCCTGGTGGATCTGCGACCTTCGCGGATCCCTAGGAAGGATCGGACCACCCTCGAATTGCACGCTCTTGCCCGTTCTTTCCTGTCACCTGGGATGCGTATAAATTCTCCATCTTTGATTCCCAACGCCCCAGCTAGCACCGCAAGCCCTAAATCTACCGTAGAGAGATTTCCCTCGGTGACGGCGACCAGAACACCTCTTTGGTGGCCGAATTGGGCGCTTGTAGCCAGTGCTCAGCAAACGTGGCCGGAGCACACCTACGTAAGAGCCTCCCAGCCCACCGCAGCTCGGTCGAGGAGACGACCCTCTTCGTCGCACCCTCCTGGAGCTCAGGATTGACTTTCGATATCAGGTATCCATTTAATCACTCCTAGCTCCATTTATCCCCAAATCGTTCATTGGTCCTCCGTTGGCTCCGCCCTAGTGGCCGGAGCTCCATCTACCCTCATCCGTCGCTCAGATCGAACCCTCGTGCCATCTTCACCCTTCTTCCATCATCTTATCACCTCGAACTTGGCTAGTCGAGCCAAGATTGAGCTAGGATCCTTCCTCCGCCAACACCAGAGCCACCCTCTGCCATTCTACGCCACTTCATGTAGCTTCTTATCCAATAACCCCCGCCGGAGTTTCCCTCTGAGTGTTAGCTTTCATTTGCAGGTCCATAAGAGCCAGATTGCCCCACTTGTTTGCTTTTCATCCCCTTCACCGGAGACGCCCCAGGTCGCACCACCCTTCCCGGAGATCGGACCGTTGGGAGCTCCATAGCTCCATCAGCCACCGGCACCAGACGCGGAGGGGCGGCGCGAGTCGAACCCCTCCCTCTGATCGTCCATCAGCAGCTCGGATCATCTCCAGTTCGCCGGGGAGGAGTTCTTCGAGACCCTCTCGGAGTCATTGGATCGAGCCCATTCGCCAGACGTCATCTGAGCCATCCTTTGCCTGCATCTGACAGGCCGTTAGATACTAGATCTAACTGCCACGTACGCCCCACATCTTCCATCTTGTCAGGACCGTCAGATCCGCCAGGTGGCTGCTCCAGAGCCACACACCTACAGCCTATCAGTCACCGCCACCTGGCCCCACGTGACCCGTACGCATCTTGGTTGGGTAATTTGCACCATACCCCCTATAGTCTCTTTTAGTTCTTGTTTAGTCAATTAAATAAATTAACAGTCTGTGGACATTTTGCATATTAGCCCTTGCTGTTTTCACAATTTGCTATCTGGTCCTCCTTGTATGTGTGCACGTGCATCGTCACGTGTTTTGCTAAGACAATTACATGTATGCCCTCGGGGTTTATGAGTGTTATGATTTGATTTTTTAGTTTTATATATTTATACTTATACCCTTGTGCGTGGCTTTTTGGACATGAGCTAGAATTGACATAAAATTTACAGTAGGCCCCTTGAACTTTTAAAGCCTGTTATTGTTTAGTCCTGGGAATTAGTTTTTGTTGCAGAATGGTCCCTATGTGTTGTGAATGTTTTATTGGTTGACTAAAATAGAAATTTAACTCCATTATGTAAAAATTTCAGTGAATTTTTGGTACATTTTTATTTTCATTTTATATTTTTCAAAATTCAAAACCTCTATTTTCGCTACTATCTAATTTTAAAAATCAAACAAAAAAATTAAAATGCATCAAAAAACCCAAAAAATATCTTGTTCTCGTTTTGTCTTGTTTTTTATTCTGTGTGATTTTTGTTACTTTTGGATTTATAAAAACCCTAAAAATTGAAAAACACTAAAAAATTCATAATCATTAAAAATTCCTAAAAATTCAAAAAATGCAATTTCTTTTTCTGTAGTTTGATTTTTATTTTTAATTTCTCATAAAATTGTTATTAGATTTTTATAGGCTATTTTCATATTTTTAAATAGCCTTTAGAGTCTGGTTGCACACTGGTTTTTATTTCTTGTCTTATTTTATTTTTATAAAATCAACTAAAAATTCTAAAAATCTAAGAAAAATACCAAAAACATCTGAATATTCATAAAATCCAAAAATATTTTATTTTAATTTTCTGAGTTGTTTTGTGGCATTAAATAATTCCTTGATTGTGACCTTTTCCCATTCTTTTTTATTTTCTTTATAGTTAAAAATAACAAAAAAATTAAAAATATAAAAATCCACCAAAAATATTATATTTCTTTTTGTTTTGATTTCTAACTACTTTGTAGGCTCTTAGCCAATCCGTGCTCCTTGAGTTCGACCCTGGTCGCTATACCAGGTTAAATAAAATAGCGAGCCCGCTATATAGCTTGATTTGTTGATTTTTGATTTGGTAGTCTTCTAGTTTCTTGTTGACTGAGCTTCGCGGTTCGGGTCGTAACAACCCTTATTTTTACCTTTACCTGGATCACGAAAGTCTCGTCATCAATACCCTACCAGTACGTATTTTCCTTTTGTAGATTTTATTTTGTTAAAAATAGCTCCAAGCCTATAAAAATTCAAGGAAAATTATTATAATTACCTGACATATAAATATATCACATATATTTTTGGTTGGGTATTTTGTAGTTATTTTTTATTTATTAAAAATAAAGAAATAAGCTATTTATCCTTGTTTGCATTTAAATATATAAAAAATTATTTTTTTTGAAAAAGTAGAAAAAAAATCATATTTTGTTTATTATGGCATTTTGAGCATGCAGACCAAAATCTGCTAGAATTAGAAAAAGAAAAACCTTAAAATTTTTAAATCTCCAAAATCCTTATAAAAATTTAAAAAATAACTTAAAAATCCAAAAATATTTATTTTTGTTCTTAAATTTTCTTTTTAATATATATTTTTAATTGAAAATAGTTTTGGAAAATTTTAGTTGTATTTAATATTTTAATTTCCAAAATAGTTCAGCCTATTCATTTAATCCGTATTTTTGGGATATTTTGGAATTTAAAAATAGCTAAAAATTAGCAAAATTTTCCAAAAAATATAGAAATTATAGAAAAATATAAAAAAACAAAAGCATCTAATTCTAAATTTTTTAATTATTTTTAATGGTACAAAAAAACAAAATTCATGTGTTCAACCCCTATCGTACTTGTCCACTATACAGTCTATTATAGGGTATAATAAATTTTGATTTGTGCTTAAGTGATTTATTTCTAATGTGGATTAATTGTTGATTGACCACGTGATTTCTGAGCAGTCGTCGCAGTGACATTTTATCTTCGATTCTCTGTGATGATATTATTTAGACCCTCGCCAAATCCGCGTCATCAGGTATCCAAACAAGATAAAAGCAACGCCCGACTAGTCATCCTCATCCTCTGATTGACCTAAAAGGAACAACTTTGACAAGCTGAAGTCAGCTTCTAAGTCATCGAGGACGTAGGGAGATGCATAAGAAAATTCTCAAATAGGTAAGGTTTAATTCTGTAGGATATGTCGATCTGCCTCATCTACACTATCCTCTCCTGGTGGAGGGACTCTTCAACCCAAGTTGACTATTGTTGCCAGTGATCAACTGTGTCAACTATGTAGCGCTCGACATCTAACGAGAGATACTATGTACCGCTCAACATCTAAAGAGAGATACTATGTATTTCTCTCCGAATTAGGTCTCAGCCATTTCATTTGTTGCATCTCTAACTCTACACTTTTATCGTGTGCATGAAAGAGTATATTTCTCAGAGTATGGTCAAATAAGGCTCTGGTCATCCTCAGAAAATGGTATCCAAGGATAATCTAGGGATCTTGCCTTCTTCGGGGACATTCCATATTCAGGACCACAAAGTCCACCTTGTACTCCTTCCCCTCAATTTCAAGGATAAGATCCCTCAACATTACCTTAGGCCTCTTAGTAGACAAGTTTGCAAATAATAGGAGTGCTCTTGATCTCCTAAAAGGACCTAAGCCTAGAGGATCTAGGGGGAATATGGCAACATATTGATTGGGGATCTATTATCAAGTAGAGTGTGGGTAAATGATGTGTTAGCTATCTGATTGGTGATTAAGTGTGCACCCAGATCTTTCTTCTTCATTCGAATCTCATTGCGGATCACACATGTAGTGGTTATGGATAACACATGTTTAGTGGTCCTAGTGTTCTTCCTTCTGCTAGTCCTAACATGTTGAGGAATCGTCAATCATCAATAATAATATGCTCTCATTGTAGCATGGGCCAATCGACAATCAACAGAACTGAGCGAAGATCTCCATGAAGAGTTCTCGTCTTTAACTTTTACCTGGGAAAGTCCAGGGTCGAACATAGGGATACAAGCAATTATTTAATTAAACTTAGGAGTCAATTAATTATTTAAGGTATTTATAGGTTTTTAGGATAAGTACAATGCAAACAAATACAAAGAGTATGTAATTTTTAACACAATTTATGCAAATATTTAATATGACAGACAATAATACAATAAATAAATAAGAACATACACCACAAATATATGCTCCTTATTAGAGAAATTAACTACCTGTGAGTTTAATTAATTAGTTAGTGTGAAATTAGTGTCAAGTAGAGTAAATTCATCCTAAGTGAAATTTCATTTTAAATAAATATTAAGGATGGATAGACAAAATTAATCCTCTTAAATTCAATGCATAAAATATATATCGAAACTGTGATTTAAATACACCAATTGAAGAGCATGAAATAAGCTTTCCAACGATACCAATTTCATAAAAACCAGATCAATGGTTCACAAGTTATTGATAAAAAAAATATAGAGGCGTAAATGTAGGAAAATATGATTTATTTAGTACAAATAAGTCCAAGATGGACTAAAAAAATACAAAAACTCACTCGGGTAATTTTCCATTTTTTTCAAAGTGACGGGACTTATATGCAATTTCTAAATCTTCCTTAAGCTTCGTTGCAATTTCACCGAACCACTCTCTTCGCGCGTGGCCTTGTCTAAGTTCTATAGGCGGCTTGACTGCATGTGGCATCCTCTGATCGCTCAGTGTAGGCTCGGATGCTCCGATCCTAAGGCTAGAAGCGTTACCCCGAGAGGAGGCTATGAATGAACATTGGCTGTCAGATCTGATTACAACAACCTAATCAACCGGATGTTGCTACTCCCATTCTTCCATCTCCTTCGCATGCGACGAAGGAAGAGAGGAGCTCCGATGATGTTGATATTCCTCCTCCTTACTTCTCCTTTAGATTGGAAGGTCGTTGGATCTTCGTGAAGGCCTAACGAAAGTGATGGAGCCCAAGGGATGCTATAAAGATTTCTAGAAGGACGACCCGGTGGAGTATCATTGGTGAAGAATGGTGAGAACGGAGTTCTTTGAATTTTACGATCAATCAATGTTCCTCGTTATCTGCAAGTGTTAAGCACGCAAATCTCAAGACTATATGAAGCTACTAGGATGTCTATGTTATAGAATGGAGGGTTGAAAGTGGATGGAAGAAGAAGACCTAATTGGGTCCAAACCTTTGCATGGTCTGGAATGAAGTGAGGTTGAAGGAGTAATGGAGAAATGGAGAAGGAGATATTAGGTGAATGCGAGGATAATCGATAGGTGGCAATGCTAATTCGATTGTTAGATCATGGAATGGATGTGAATAAGGATAGAAAATAAAATGAAAAAAAAGAAGGATATAAATTAAAATGAAAAAAGAAGCATATAAAATAAAATGAAAAACAATCCCTGGAACAAAAAGAATGAGAAATACATGAGTTGATAGGAGGAAGAAGATGATGAACGAAGATGAACTTGAAATGATACATACCTAGATATTGGAGTTCTTGCACTCCGATCATCGCTTGATGGGTTGGAGGTCACCAGCTCGAAGCTCGAGTAGCTTTGGGGTTACAGCAAGAAAGAGTAGCCTTGGATCTCGTCGGAATAGATTCTCCTTCGTCGCTTGATATCACAAGCTTATCTCTATCATATGGCAAGGGATGGCTGGGAGAGACTCCACGAATGGCAGATGCAGTTTCTAGTTGGCAGAGCAGGGGTTTAAAGGGGGAGAAGTTTGGACGTACAAGGTGGCGAAGACAGTGGTTTCAACCGCCAGTTAGAAGAACATGTGAGGGAGATGTGGAGAGTAACAACCTGGGCGGAGGTGTGTTGGATGATCATGGAAGAGTAGGGCATAGGGTGTCACAAGGTTGGTTTTCGGAGTTTAGTGGATGAAATGGGAGACGTCAGACGGGTACGAAGAGACACAACCCTTGGGATGAAGAGCTGGAGGTTGAAGAAGCACTACAGCCGTTGGATCTTAAGATCCAACGGTCTGGACTGTGATGTTATGCAGAGAAGAGGTGGGGTTGCATTCATATGGTGCCACATGGCCCAATGAAGATGAAGATAAATACAGAAAATAGTAACAAATAGAAAATAAATAAAAAGAAAAAGAATTAGAAAAAAGTGTTCAACATGAAAGTTATACATTTTGATGAGATCTACATAGTAGAACTCAAAGAGAAATCAAATCGACTATATACATAAAATATTTTTGCAAGCAATTTAATGTATTAAGTTATTTTTATTTTCTTTCCTGATTTTTATGGATTTTTATTTAATGAATTGTGTTAAATTATTTGTATACAATATTATTCTAAATATTCTTTTATTTTTAATAAATAATAAACACATAAAATAATAGAATAATAATATGTATATTGAGGTACAATAATTATAGGTCTTCAGTCACATCACAATATTAATTAATGTTATTTGTTAATTATTTTTATTGGTTTTCTTAAGAAAGAGAGATAATAAAACAAAATAATGTAGATGAATCTGGGATTCACCACCCCCTATACTTAAGCTAACCTTGTCCTCGAGCTAAGAAATAAAGAATCAATTAGCGATTTAAATTAATTAGTGAATTCCCTAACATGTGTACGTGAAGAGACAAGGCTTAAGAAATCCAGAACACTTGATTTTACAGATCCTAAGACTCTAAGATCAACCTAGTCTTAATCAAAGGGAATTCAACTCTCCTGATTATCAGACTCTCAATGTATACATATATGTAATAGGTATGGCTTAATGTGTTGACATCATTCACAAGAGTGAAGTCAAGGTGTCACCTAAAGTTCTTATATCAAAATTTCTCCTAAACACCCAATCCTCAACACTAGGGATTAAATCTAGTCTTGCTTCAATCCATAGTCTCTTTAGTTTGTCAGACTTCAAAGTGTGGATGGCAAGCTAGATGATGGAGGTATAAGGATTGTGTCATTTCTTCTCTCCCTCTCATTGGAAAAAGGTATCTCTCAAGTGCCTTATTGACTAAACATAATTTATTTTTTTTATTGATTAGTGTGCCCATCAAAAGAAGTTGAGTTGTCTGTACTTGTTAACCTGGTAGTACACCGAGGTGCATATTTTTCAAGTATCTAATATACTTGCACCAAGACTTGTATCTCTTATGATGTAGAGCCCTTTTTGAGGTACTACCCTAAATCATAAAAGCGTAATGTTTTGGTCCAACTAGACACTTAAACGTTGGGAGCGCTCGCCATTTGTGTAAGCTCATATGAATGTAACTATCTAATGCTTTGAGATTTTCTTTTCATCATCAATTTTTTTTCTTTTCTTTTTGGCTAGCTCCACTACTTTTACCAAGGAATGGCGCCAACTGATCGGTAAATTTATTTAATGATTACACACCTTAACACTTAGGTTTTAGTCAAGAGATTAATATGAGAACCATATCCCATACTTTCTAAGATTCTGACACTCAGGTTTCATGAATCCTTCATTAATCTTATCCCATCCTCGAGTATCATAAAATCAAGTCCAAACTTGAATATAAAATCCTAGTTCCTCAAATGAAACCTCAACTCATCTCAATTATAAATGCAGTTGTGCAAGTGGGTGATGGTAAAATTCTTGAAAAAGTAGATTAAGCATGCAATATAGCACACAAATCTTTCTAACTAAGAAGTTTGAATTTTTAAATCTCAGACCCCCAATGATTAAGACATGTTAACTTTAAGTCTTTGTACCTCATAAATCAAGTGTTAAAGATCTCCACAAACCTTTAGTGTATAGTGAAAGTATCCCGTAAAATCAGTAAATTAATAAGCTAGTTATTTACAAAGATTTTTTTTAAATAAATTTTTGCAACAATAAGACACAACAACTACAATATAACAAACACTTACAAGACACTACAATGATGCACAAATATCACAACAAAATTCAGATTCTCAAAGATCAATCTTGAATCTCCGGAGTTTAAAATCACAGGCTGCTAATTCTTAGCTTGTTTTCTCCTTACAGAATAAACCTCATAATATGAATAAGAAAGACCTTCATCGACTTAGAAAATAAATATCTCAGTATGATGACATTCTTCCTCAAATGTAATATCCATATCCACATGGGAAGATCTAAAATTCTTCAAAATAGAGGGAAGACAAATCCTACCCTTAGATCTTGCAACAGACCTACACAAGAGGTAAACCTAACTTACAAATAAGGCGACACTCAGATGACTGAATATCCTCAAGAAAAGATGTAGGTTCATCCATATCTAACTCTTCTAATAAAATATCATCTTCCACAAGCGACGTCACTCTCATCGTAGAACTCTTAATCAACTTGATCTTCCAAAATATACTATTTAAATATGTACATTCGTCCATGCTTGACTTTGTAAAGAACTAGGTCTAGGCAGGCAACTTTTTATTGCTTAAGAATCCGACGGTTTAGAATACAACCATTACACCCAAGGCACCTTAGAAAATTGAAGTAAAGTTTGATATTTAATTTATATTCAATTTTTTAAATTTATTTTTTAAAATATTAATTGTAAATATATACATAAAATAATGAGTATAAATTTAAAACACAATTTGTACCCCTTTGAAAATAATTTATAAAGCATTTTTCAAACCATTAAATAAATAAATATATATATATATATTTGAAGCATTTCAAACTATTATTACAAAAAGTATTCAAATCCCCATATATATAGCCCAAAATAAATATACAAGATATTTGAAAGTACGAGCTATGACTGAAAGTATATTTGTAATATATGCAGACACCCCCTATACTTAGCTTGTGTTGTATCCTCATGGAACAAAGTGAAATGAAAGACATAGCTCGTACTAAGCATAAAGAGGAACAGGAAAAGAAGGGATAAGTCAACATGTCAGACCCCATATACTTAGGCTTTGAATAACCTAAGTGTAAGACATGAAGACATCAAATAAGGGTACAAAAAGAATATGTTAAAAAGAATCACAGGGGCTCAGTCCCCCAGTACTTAGCCTGAAAATAGGTTAAGTATAAAGAATGGATATGTAATGAAGAGACTGAGGAGAATATACATGAAACTAGCTGAAATTCCTCCCCTATACTTAGGTTCTCACAATCCTAAGTTAGGAATCAGAAAATAATAAGAGAAGAATCCACAACCACTAAAGAATATAGTCAGAGTGAAAAAGAATAGATGGATATCTAAGATAATGAATCCATCTGATATGGATTTTTCAGCAGCTAGTTCATGTTGTATCTAAAATATCTGCAAATGAATCAACTGATAAAAAGTCGTTCACTTCAACTGGAGTCAGCCGTTCAACAAAATGTTTCAACAACTGTACATTGACCAAGAAGGAAGGTGCACCATTTATGAGATCATATATCTCTACACCACCAATTTCATGCACTTCCTTCACTATTTAAGGACCCGTCTATTTAGACTTTAATTTCCTATGGAAGATCTTTAACTTCTCACTAAACAACCATACCTTCTATCCAGGGACAAAGTTCTTGCATCTAATATGCGAATCATGACACTTCTTAACTTTGTCCTTATAGATCATGAACGTTGTCATATGCTCATTTGCGGATCTCCACAAGCTCATTAAGGTTTAGGTCTCTACAAAAATTTCATAAGAGAAAGCTATGATTTATCTTTTTGATTCCCTACTCGAACTTGTGAATTAATGCAGTAGACAAATGACATGGCTTGCCATAAATCATTCTAAAAGGTGAAGTACCAAAGGGGTCTTGTATGCCATTCTATAGGACAACAGAACTTGGTCTAACAGTTGGGACCAATTCAACCTATCATGACGAACTTGCTTCTGAGGAATACTCATCACCTCCCTATTGGAAACCTCTATCGTGCCGTTTGATTGAGGGTAGTAAGAACTAGTAGCTCGATGTTCAAATCAGTTGTCCTTAGCTAAAGATTTCATCTCTTTGTTCACAAAATTTCTACCCCCCTCAGATATCAAAACTTTTGGAAACTTGAATCTTGAAATAGTTGGATCCTTGATGAACTTATAGACAATCCTAGTGTCTGCGGCTTGGGTTGTGATATCCTCCACCCATCTCAAAAGATAATCAACCGGTAATAAGATGTACTCAAATCCGTGATTAGTGGGAAAAGTACCCATGAAATTTATGCCCATGCATCAAAAACATCACAAAAAATCACAAGCTACATGGGCATCTCATCTCTATAGCCAACAATCCCTCACATCCTTTGATAAACAAGACACAATCGTACAAAATTAGTGGCATCTCTAAACTAGGTCAGCCAAAAGAGTCCACATTGAAGTACCTTGTGAGCGGTTCTTTTTCCTGAATGGTGTCCTCCAACCTCAAGAGAGTAACAATATGTGTGGACACTCTAGTCTTCCTCCTGATGAATGCACCTTCTCCAGACACAATTCGTCCCTTCAAAGAAAAGGAACAAATCCTCCCAATGGTATCTCCTCTAATCCGACTTCATTCAGTCCATATTGCTCCTAGTCCAACCATGGGGAACTTGCTTGGAGACAAGATAGTTCATCATGTTGGCATACCATGGAAGTGAGTCTATAACAAATTTTGACTCATCTGGGAAGGTTTCTATGATTGGTTCTACATCAGGGGAATCCTTCATCTCTAACCTTGATAGATGATTAACAACTACATTTGAAACTCTAAGTTTATCCTTAATATCCAAATCAAACTCCTGGAGCAGCAATATCCACCTAAGAATACACACCTTTACGTCCTTCTTTTCCATGAGATAAGTAATGGTTGAATGATATGTATAAATAGTCACGTTTGATACTAAGATATAAGACCTGAATTTATCTAGAGCCCATACTACGACGAGCATTTCTTTTTTAATCATAGTTTAATTTTTCTGAGTAGGGTCAAAAACTTTGCTCATGTAGTGAATGGAAAAAGGAATCCAATCTCGCCTCTGCCCCAATACAACTCCTATAGAAAAATCCGATACATCAGTCATGATCTCAAAGGGAAGAGACCAATCAGGAGCCTGCAGAATAGGCGAGTCACTAATCTTTTTTTAATAACTCAAAAGCCTCTAGACACTTGTGATCTACAATGAACTCGGTGTCCTTTCCTAAGAGCTCAGTCAGTGGGGGTAATCTTCGAAAAATCCTGAATAAATCGTCTATAAAATCCCACATGCCCTAAAAATGATCTTACCAACTTGATGTTGGTTAGTGGATCAAGTTTCTTGATCACATCCACCTTGGTAGGGTCTACCTCCATTCCCGTTTTGGAGATGACATGCCCCAGCACAATATCCTCCTTAACCATAAAATGACACTTTTCCCAAGAGAGTACCAGAATGACCTGCCTACACCTTTAAAGAACTCGGTCCAAGTGCACTCATGTATGAAATTAATCACCATGGATCGAGAAATCGTCCATGAAGACATCCAGGAAATCCCCCACCATTTCGGCAACTACTACGATCATGCTAGCTGGAAAGTACCCGAGGCATTGCATAGCCCAAAAGGCATGTTCTTGAATGCTTACATACCGAAAGGACAAGTGAAAGTGGTATTTTCCTGGTCTTCGAGGCGATGGCTACCTGATTGTAGCCATAGTACCTATTAAGAAAATAGAAGAACTCCTTCCCCACTAATCTCTCCAAAATATGATCAATAAAAAGGTGGGGAAAGTGATCTTTCTTTGTCGCGACATTCAGACATCTATAATCGACACAGACGTGCCATGACGTGGGTACTCGTGTCACGATCTCAACTCCCTCCTCATTGGTGACCATTTGAATTCTCAAATTTTTATGGACAACATGTAGGGGGGAGACCCACTAGGAGTTAGAGATTGGGTATATGAATCCTTCTCTATACCATTTTTCAATTTCCTTCTTAACTACTTCCGGAAGATTTGGATTTAGTCTCCTTTAAAATTCACGGGAAGGCATATCATTTTCCTCAATATAAATGTGGTGCGAGCAGAGAGCAGGGTTAATACCCACTAGATTTGACATAGTCCATCCTATTGCCTTATGGTTCTTCTCAAGCACTTCTAATTGTCTAGACACCTATTCTACAGTCAACTTAGAACTAATGATGACAGGAAATCTATTCTTAGGTCCCACAAGAAAGAAATACTTCAATGTAGGAGGTAGAGGCTTCTGCTCTAGTAAGTAGTGTCATCAATCAAACTGAATTATCGTTGAATCTGATTCCATTCTGCTGGAAGATGGTGCTAACTTTGTAGCGTTGGGCACCAACTGCACTGAAGAAGGGAGTTAGATTGCCAAAGAAATGCAGTAATTCGGCCAAAGATGTGTCCGACTCTGAATCTGACTCCTTCGATTGTTCCTTAGAGGTAGGAATAGACAGATCTAAGGAGATCTCTAAGTCATCGAAGGAATAGATAGATGACATGTCTCTCCAAAAACTTGGCAACACCTCGCAAATTGCATCGTGTATACTGTCCTCTCCAAATGAGAGGGCCTCAGTCATGCCAGGTTCTGTTTCCATACCCCAATTGTGTTAACACATCTGCAATCTGCTTCAGAAGATGAATATAAATCTGCACTTGATTTTGAGTCTGCTCGCTTCCATTTTGTCTGCTTCATTTTGAGTTCCACTTCTCTGCCTAGAGAATAGAACTTCATCATCCCCATCAGATAATCAAATGAAGCTCCATCGGTCCTAAGGAAAGGCTGCCCAAGGAAGATCTATGAATCTCTCAAATGATTAGGGATATCCATTTCAACGACTGTGAAGCCCACTCTGTAATATTGTTCCTCAATCAAGATAGTACCATCCTTGACCTATTCCTTTAGCTTCTTCACAGATTTATCTACAAACTGGAGTAATGCTCTAGATTTTTGAAGTGGACCCAACTCTAGTTTCTCATACAAGGCAAAAGGAAGTAAATTGATCGAAGAACCGCTATCGAGGAGAGTGCGTGCAAATACTATATCATCAATATGATTCACCACATAATGTGCACCTAGATCTATCTTCTTTCTTGGAAGCTGCTTATTCTTGAGACAATAAGTAGTGGCTATCAACAACACGTGTCTTTAAATAACTATTCAGTTTCTTCTTGGTAACCTTACTCAGTGTACAACAAATCTTCAAGTCTTTTTGAAAAGCAGGGTGACTTTCCACATACTCATCAAATGGCACTTTCATTATAATGTTGTCCTTACAAAATTGTGCCATTTCAAGATCACCTTTATGAATCATTTTGATATTATGCTTTCATGCCATCAGAGCACGAGGGAAAGGGATTGAATAAGCAATATATGAATGCCAAGAATCCGAATCATAAAAAACATGTTCTTTATTCCTAGAAACAGAGTTCTTTACAACTGAATCTTTTACAAATAATTTGGAATTTGAAATACATTCATTACAGGTTGGGAAATATCTGTTGAAGGTATATTCTCCTCAGCCAGAGGCACAAGGTCCTTCGTTGACTCTGAATCTTCTCTATGCTGCAGTGATGCTCCCATACTCTTCCTCTTCCTTCTCGCAGGTGTCTTCATCTCATGATGAAGATAATACTAGAGATGCCTGGCCTTGTCATCCTCTGAAGTCTCCTCAGGGTGAGATTTAAATATCCTCTTCATCTCATTTGCCTGATCAGGCCCAACCGTGGTCCTTTCGCTCCTGAGTAACATGTGATTTATACAATCAAAAGAAGGATCTCATGCTCAACTCTGTGAGAATCTGAATAGTCTAGCTGATCATGTTTCTGATGATGCTGAGTCTTGTTCAGGCTATTGGTGGGCAGTCTGCTCATCATGCTAATGGGATAAGAGGTTGAGGTCAACCGCAAATCCTGTATCTCATACTTGTAGAAATGTAACTCGTCGAGAATCTGCCGTTGAAAATCTGTTGGACTAGATGACGACGGATGCTGCTGTGAGAAAGGGAAAGACGAACGTGAATATTAGCCCTAATGGCCATGGTACTACTGTCGGTGGGAATGATGCTGCACATGTGGGCCCTACTGGCCTTGATGGTACGTTTGTTGTTGGATGTACTGCTATTGCCGCTGCCTCGGTGCCTTGGAAGAATAGGATCCAAAGCTATGTGATGCTAGAAGAGATGTAGGAGTAAATGATGTGTTGTAGAAAGTCGGGGGACACTAGTAAGAGAAACAGTCCACTGAACTCTCCTGCTTAGCTGGGTCATGTGCGTACCACACACCATTTACCTCCCACACCTAGGAAGGATCCTATGTAACTATATCTACAGATAGTGGTTGTTGTTGAAAATAATGGATAAGAGTCTGGTCCACTACCCACGACTGGAGTGGCCCTGACATCTACTGCTCCTGAATGTTGTGAACATGATACATGGGAGTGGTAGATGCAATCATGATAGGTATCCTAATCTTAGATACCTTCTTAGAAAGCTCTACCATCTGCTTCGATGGTTTGGATAAGTTGTTGTCCAACTCATCCATCCTCCTATCGATCCTCTCCACAACTGTTAAATTATCTTCTGTGATGCCCATGTCAAAAGGATAAATTGTATCCCTCGCTCCCCCTCTAGTTAAGAGTGGTATGGGGGTCTCTATATGATCTCTACTAGTGGTTTTTACTCGGCTCGTCTCGACCATCCTCTCGAACACCTTCCAGATAGTGTCCGCACAAAATGAAGTGTAGCTGCCTCTGCAAGAAGCACTAACCAAACCATGCAACTCAGGGTTTTAATCGTAGAACACTGATTGAACCAAGATGAATAGATCTAAATCATGACAAGGACACTTCTGCATGATATCTTTGAATCTCTCCCATGTATCACATAATGCTTCATTGGGAAATTGGGAGAAACTCATGATGCTAATCGCATCAAATTAGTTCTACTCAAAGGGTAGAACTTCTCCAAGAAGAGATCTTTGAACTGAACATAAGTAGTTACAACTACCCCCAGGTTCTTAGTCCAATAGTTCGTCTTATCCTTCAAGATAAATGAAAGGTCTTTGAGCCTAATATAGTCTTGGCTAACCCTAGGATGCCTAAGGTTAGAGAAGACCAACTCAAAGTCCCTATGGAATGCATATGGTTCCTCATGTGCATTCCCGTATAAAAGAGGCAACAAGCTCAAAAAATATGGCTTCAACTCATACTCAAATTCAGGTTCAACTAGACTCAACCAATTGGTCATTTGGTGTCGACTAGAGTTGTAAGCCGCTTCCATGGGTGCATCTATTCCCAGATTCAACTGGACAATCTGCACTCTCATGAATGTTGCATTCTACTCAAAACCTTCTAGCCTGGCCAATACCATTTGCATTGGGTCTTCTTGCTCTTCCTCCTCTTCATTTTGTTTCTTGGGAGGTATCGTGAATGAATCTTTTAAACCTTCATCAAAAACAAGATTGGAGTGAGATCTTGTCGAAGACATTGAAATCGAATCAATCTCACCAAGGCAGTGGTCTTTCTCGGTGAGAAGAGAAGAAAGAAAGGGATCAGTTGGGATGTAACCGCTCCCTAAGAATGAATGATTATACAGCGGATCGAAACAAGGGTTATTTAGGATCCAGGAAGGTCCAAGGGAAAGAGGTGGTTGGACCTTGGAAAATGTGATATTTAGATGGTTCAGTGAAAAGTTCGTGAAATGCGAACAAAAATCCAACCAATTATCCATCTTCGATATCAAGGAGGTTACGAAAATTTGAGTACGCTCAATTTAAGAAAGGACCTAGTACTACGTTACACGTAAATGTGTGGAATCAACTCACACAATATAATGCAAACAAACCCCTTTGAATAGATTCACTAACTCAACACGTGAAAGCCATAAGAGTTCATCTTATATTTATCTTGGCAATTTTAACAGGTGATTTAAAAATTCTTGTTTAAGCATACATAGAGTCTTCTACTACACCCAATTGAAGTCATATAAGCCCTCAATCAATGGGGTGATCTTCCTGGGCTGTTAGGTTCAATATTACACCTCAAAAGGAACTTATAGGCACAGACAACCAAAATGTGTTTCTATGGTTGGAGGAAACCACTTGTAGCTCCCAAAATCTGTAAGAGTCGGACATAAAGACTTAGGGTGGAAGTCCAGGGTTTTGGGCTCTAACCTTAGGGATCTGTCCTCACCCACTCAATCTTAGGGTTAGTACATGCATACAGGATTTTCCTACCCGTAATACAAGGTAAATTTTAATCCAAATTATTTAGGTCAACTTGTACTAATTCATTCATAATTTTATTGATTAGTTATCACTTGAATTTAGGTGACTATATAAATTGCCTAATGTACGGTCCCTTTTTCCTTTATTCATAGGTTGATGAAAACCGAGGGAGAATACGGAAAACAGACTGCAGTCGGAAAATAATGATGAAAGCAGTCATTTAGCAATACTTACAATCATTCCCGGCACTCTCCATGTGGATGCAAGACTGAAATTATAAATTTTTTTACACTATATGATACAAGTCGAAAAATCCACACATAAACATGAGTTCTATTAGAGATGAAGAATATCAATTATTTTGACTAAGTATAACGTGGCTTAAGTGCATCTCAACGAATCTCCTAGGATTTTTACAATTGTGAATCTTATTGGAGCGTAATTCCTTGACCTATATCACCACTCATGTAGAGAATCACTCTCGACACAACCACACAATTACTAATAAAAAATAAAAGAGAGGCCTTTTTTACATGCGCAAGAATTCAATTGAGAACTGCTATAAATTGGGCAGTTATTTACAAATTAATCACACGATAAATTATAAATAAAGACTACACAATAAACTATAACACAAAAATGCTGCTATTTATTTTACTAAAAACCTCTGAGGAAAATTGCTCTACGATCACTTCAGCTGAAGCTCCAAGATCTTCACCTTTGTAGTCCTCTGGGAATCATCTCCGTGATCCCTACCACAAAATAATAAGAGTGTCAAAAATAATCTCAGAATAATTTAGCAAATCAAAATAGCATAGAAAAAATCAAGACTAAAATAATACAACAACACACAACAAGAACTTAACTAAGAAGCTCTAAAAATCACAAACATAAATAATAACACTAAATATAATCAAATAATGTACTGCATCCCTGGCAATGGTGCCATCTGATGAATCATCAATTGACAATAATAATAATACACTCTCATTATAGCATGGGCCAATCGACAATCAATTGAACCGAGAGAAGACCTCCATAAAGAGCTCTCAGCTTTAATTTTTACCTAGGCAAGTCCATGGTCGAATACATGGACACAAAAAATTATTTAATTAAATTTATGAGTTAATTATTTATTTAAGTGATTTATAGGTTTCTAGGTTAAGCTCAATGCAAACAAACACAAAGAGTATGCAATTTTTAACTAATTTTTATGCAATTATTTAATATAACAAACAATAATACAATAAATAAACATGGACACACAACACAAAAATATGCTCCTGATTAGATAAATTAACTACTTGAGAGTTTAATTAATTAGTTAGCGTGAAATTAGTGCCAAGTAGAGTAAATTTATCCTAAGTGGAATTTCATTTTGAATCAATATTAAGGATGAATAGACAAAATTAATACTCTAGACTACAGTGTATAAAATACAGATCAAAATTGTGATTTAAATACATTAAATTGAAAAGCATGAAATAAGCTTTCTAACGACACCAATATCATCAAAATCAGATCAATGGGTCACAAGTTATTGATAAAACATTGTAATGACATAAATGCAAGAAAACATGTTTTATTTTATTACGAATAACTTCAAGTTAGATTAAAATGAAAATATCTGCTCAAATAATTTTGTAATTTTTCTAAAGAGACATGACTTATCTACTATTTCTGAATCTTCCTTGGGTTTCATTGCAATTTCACCAGACCCACGCTCTTCGCATGTGACCGTGGCTAGGTTTGGTAGGCAGCTTGGCTGCACGTGGCATCCTTTGATCCCTCGATGTAGGCTCGGATGCTCCGATCTTGAGGTTTGAAGTGTTGTCTCAGGTGTAGGCTTGGAATGAACGTTGGTTGTAAGATCTGATGGCAATAGCCTAATCGAATGGCTGCAACTATTCTTGTTCTTCCCTCTCCTCCGCAGGCGATATAGGAAGAGCGGAGCTCCGATGATGTCGAGATTCCTCCTCATTGCTTCTCCTTTTAATTGGAAGGTCGTTCGACCTTCGTGAAGGCCTAACGAAAGTGGTGGAGCCCAAGGGATGCTTTGAAGATTGCTAGAAAGACACCCTAGTGGAGTATCATTGGAGAAGAATAGTGAGAACAGAGTTCTTTGAATATTCCAATCAATCAACGTTCCCCATCACCTGCAAATGTTAAGCACACAAAGCCCAAGACAATACGAATCTACCAGGATGTCTATGATATGGAATGGATGGTTGAAAGTGGATGGAAGAAGAAGAATCCCTAATTAAGGTCCAAACCATTACAAGGTTTGGAAAGAATCGAGGCGGAAGGAATAATGGAGAAATGGAGAAGGAGATATGCGGTGAACACAAGGATAATAGATAGACGGTGGTGTGGTGAACCATTGAATGCTTATGTAAATTCTCACTCATTGTAGCATGGCACTCATTGAATCACGCAGAACCAAGAGAATGATCTCCACGAGGACTATCTCAACTTAAATTTATATCCTGGGCAAGTCCAGGGTCGAACACAAGGACACGAAAGATTAAGATTTTTTAGTTGTGGTTCAATAATGGTGATCAAGCTACTCTGAGAGGTTATCTAGGCTAAGCCAGGTCACAATGCACTACAACATGAATGGATGACATTTTTGGTGATTTTTAATGCAAATTAGGTTAATGAAATAAAATGCAAATGAAAGCAAGCACATTAAATGACCTAGGTGACTACGGGTTTTAAGCCAATTATGCTCCTGAATTATTTACTCACTAAGGAGCTTTACTGCCCTAAATCCATATTTTACAACAAGTCATGATCAAAGATTGGTCTAGATCAATTATGCATCATATTTCAAAGCATGTTCAATGAGTGATCAATTTAGCTCCATAAGGCACATAAATCATGAATTAATTATGAGCAAGTTCCCGTTTAAAGTTTCCGGTTATTTAAAAATTACCAATTAAATCAGGGAGCTTAAGGACACAATAGATCAATTTATCAAGCCGATTAATAAGATCAATAAAACACTCTACATAACCTAGGTTCTCTAGATTTTCATTCATACACAATACGTTAAAAACAATGTGTAATTAGTCCACATTAAAGGGTATTAAATGATCGTTAAAACAAGACCAATTTCATGCAATTTGGATATCATGTGCTCAAGTTATTCACATATCAATTCAGGGAAATAAATAAAAGAAAATATAAACTTTTTAATTCAAAAAGGTCTAATTAGGAACTAGAATGCAATTAATAAAAGTTGCTGGGGCTAAAGTGCAATTTTTATAAAGTATGAAGTGGATGAAAATGCAATAAAAGAAAGGCACAAGGCTAATCTTGTAATTTCTCCACTCGATACTCACTTTACACGTGCGTGATAGGGAACAAAATGCAATTTTTGAGAGAAGCATGAGTTCAAGTATAAAATTTCCTTGTCACGTACGCCCGCTCACATGGGGGTGATGTAGGCTTCGGGTGCGGCTCAGGTGACATGGCTAACTAGTATGACTCGGATCTGGCTCGATGCACCTGAGGTTGTGTCATGAAGCGGTTGTTCGACAAAGAGGATCATGACTAATCAAGGCCACTGGATCAGATCAGGGAGATATGATTCGACTGTACGTCGTGTTCTTCCCCCACTGCCACAGGTGGCTGTGCTCGGGCATAGCTCCGACGTTGCTGCTCTAGCTCCTCTTCTTGCTGCAAGAGGCGGTAAAGATTGGAGGAGGTTGTTGATGCCTCCACGAAGATGATGCGATGGTGTAAGATCTTGGAGGCAGTCTGGAGCATGGTGTCGATGAAGGCTTCATCTCGTGAAGCTCAAAGTCGGAGGAGAGGCCCAGATTCCTGACAATCAAAGGGTTGGGAGAACCTGTATGCGTTAGATGAAACCCAAAGCCAAGGGGTGTTCGAACTGGGTGAGGCATAGCGGGGCTCGTCGACGATGCAGGAGCTGAGCCCGAAATGGGTTCCAGCCTTTGTGAGGCCGGAGGTGGAGCGGGGCATAGGAGGTGATGGAGAAGTGCTGAGGAACTAAATGCGGGCGGTGCGAAGGTGTCGGTTGTGATGCAGAGCTCGTGCAGTGATCAGAAGTGATTGGAGGTGGCCGTGTGTGTAAGGAGAAATAGAAGAAATGGAACTTAAATCTTAGAAAGGAAGAAAAGTACGGATCTCACTTGAGGAAGAAGGTGGGTCATAGAGATGAACTGGAGAGGTGGAGGACAGACCTGGGGTTGTATCTTGATGCTCCGGTCTTTGCTTCACGAGCTGGAGGTCACCAGCTCGAAGCTCGAGCTGTTGGTGGAGTTGCGATAAGGCACAGCTCCCTTGGATCTCTTCAGTGAGATAGCTCGTTGTTCACGATATCTCCCTCACTCTCCCTATCACGAAGGTGGAGGCGATGCTCTGGAGCTTCATGCGCGTAAAGGTGGATATGCGAGAATGAGGGTGGCAGTGGAGTATTTGAGGGAGTAGGAGATGGTTGGGTGACGTGGGTGTGCAAGGCCGCGGTTGACCAATGATGAGGGGCGAGAGGTAGGTACGTGTCACACGAAGAGGAGGCAAGTTAGGGCTTGGACTCAGCGAGCTCAGGAGAGCGAGGGAGTAGATAGAGGCATCGGGAAATGGGAAGGGGGTATGCAGTTGAAGATGTTGAACGTGGGAGAGAAGAGTTGTGGGAGGAAGACAATGCAAGGGAGACATTGGATCAAGCGATCCGAAGGCCCTAATCGAGGCACTCAGGCGCGGTACAGATTAGATCAAAATATCAAATATAGAAGTAGAGATGTCGGCGGATGCAGACGACTAAGATGGGATCCGAGGGATGATCCTACGACTAAGAGGAGTGAGGGTGATGTGGATGGTAGACAGCCTTTGGATGTGTAACCATCTAATGGCTGGCATGGAAGCGGGAAGGTGCGGCGTAGATCAGATCTGAGGCTCTGGTCTGACGGTGGAGAGGCACGAGGGAGTGGACGGAGATGATGAGGTGTGGGCAGAGGAGATGGATGGCCAAGAGGGGGGTCATGTGGCGTAAAGAAAGAGCAGTCACGTGGGCGGCCTAGAGGGAGCCATGTGGCCCCACCAGATTATTCATAAAATAGGAAAATAAGGTAGCAATAAAAAATAAATAGGAGGCAATTTTAAGAAAAAACTCAAAACATGAAAGTTGTAGATCTTAATGAGGTCTACAAATCTAATGTTGACCAAAAACACAAAATAAGTTAAAGAAAGGGAGAATTTTTTTGGAAGCATTTTTAAGGAATAAAAACACTTGATTTTGATTGTTTTGAATTTTTAATTTGATTTTTAATCTAAAATAAATATATACAATATTTATCTTTTTTTGGTAATTTTGAATAAAAGAAATAAAAATAAAAGGGAAATAAAATATATACAAATACATACAATAACTAGGGTTAATTAGCTATAGAGTCAGAAGTTAATTTTACTAATTAATATACATATTGGGGTTTTGTCTCCTCTGGAACTCACGGGAAGGTCTCACATTATCCTAAATAAAAATGTGGTGCGAGCAGAGAGTGGGGTTGATCCCCAGGAGCTCCAACACTTTCCAGCCTATTGCTTTGCGGTTCCTCTCTAAGACCTCTAACAACTTAGACTACTATTCTAAAGTCAAGTTTGAGCTAATGATAATAGGATATCTCTGTTTGAGTCTCGCAAGTAAGGCATATTTTAGTGTAAGAGGTAGTGATTTTAGTTTTGGCAATGAGGTGTCATCAATAATGTTTGGCTGAACTAAATTTGGTTGCGTGTTGCATGAAGGTGGGCTCCACTGTGTAGTACTCACCAACAACTCAGAAGTATTGAGAGTCAGATCGTCAAAGATATCCAAGTAAGCAAAAGCCACGTCCAACTCGTCATCTATGTCCCATGATTGTTCCGAAGGGGATGGAACAGACAGATCCGGATGGATCTCTACGTCATCAAGGGAATAGGTATATGCGTCTCTCAAAGAATCAGGCAACACCTGGAAAACTTCATCATGCACTATGTCCTTTCCAGATGAAAGGGTCTTACTCTATCCTGAAGGAACCTGTCTACAAATCCCAACGGTGCTGATCATTCTGCAATCTTCTTCTGAAGAAGAGTACTCTGTACTACTCTCAGAATTGGATCGTTGACACGATTTGCTTCATCTCAAGGTTCACTTCTCCGCTTGGAGAATGTAACTTTATCATTCCCATACCATAGTCGAAAGCTGCGCCAGTGGTACTAAGGAAGGGCCATCCGTGAATGATATGAGAATCTTCCAATGATTGGGGGTCTCTATGTCTAAGACTGTGAAGTCAACCTGATAGTCTTGCCCCTCAATCGAGATAACGATGTTCTTCACTTCTCCCTTAGGTTTCTTCATCGAAAGATCTGCGAATCGGAGTAAAACTCTAGATTTGCGAAGTGGTCCCAACTCCAATTTCTGATATAATGCTAAGGGAAATAAGTTGATTGAAGATCTGTTATCTAAGAGTGTGTGTGCAAACGCAATGTCATCGATACAACTCTCCACGTAGTGAGCACCCATGTCTCTCTTTTTCCTTGGCCACTGCTGATTCTTGACCATAGGTTGTGGCTACTGACAAGACATGAGTCTTCACATATTGGTTTGGTTTCTTCCTGCTAAACCTAGTAGGTGTGCATCTTACCTTAAGGTATTTTTGGTATGCCGGATGGTTAGCTGCATACTCGTCAAATGACACCTTAACTGTGATATTTTCTTTACTAAACTGTTCCATGTTGGGGTTATCTTTCTGAATCTTTTTTGATGTGGTTTCTTTTCGGTAGAGCATGGGGGAAAGGGATTGAAGCAAGGGAAACATAGGACGAAAAATCTGAATGATGAACTAAAATATCATTCTTTACATTAATTGAAACAGAGTTCTTTATACATGAGTCTTTTTGAAGAAACATGGGAGCAAAATCAAAACTATCTACTACAAGGTGTGGAATAGAAGCTGCAGTGGTGTCCACCACAACCGGAGGTGCAAGATCCTCCATGGAATCGGAGGTATCTCCACATTTTTGATGCTGTAATCATGCTTTCCTTCTCTTCTTGGCTAATTGAGTAAAGATCCTCGAATGGTGCTGATGGGGCTACGGAATATGTTGTCTCTCCTCCTCATCCTCTAAAGACTCCTCAGGTAGAGCTCCAGAGATGCCCTCCTCGTGTCCCTTTCCCCATTAGGTACAATCACGGTCCTTCCACTCCTGAGTGACATATGGTTAGCCTCATCACATGAAAGAATCTCATGTTCATATCTAAGTTATGCTTAATAGAATACCTAACTAAAGTGCTGCTGAGAACAAGATCGGTTCAGGATATTAGAGTTAGCCTGAACTTGGGCTGGGATCAAGCTAGAAGGTGCAGACTTCTCGTCACTCCATCTAGACAGGCAGTTGACATCCACCCATAAGTCGTGATTTTCATTCTTGTAGGAACGAATCTCATCGAGTATCTATTACTGTATGTCCATGGGACCAGCCGAAGATGGAAGGGGGTAAGACTGGGAAGAAGAATGGGAGGACTGGCCCTGCTTGCTAGGGTACTACCTCAACTATTGTTGGTGCTGAGGTATCTGTTGAAATTATGGGCCATATTGGCCCGCCTGGTAATGGTCCGATCGACCATACTTCTAGTACTACTACCGTTGCTACTCATGTGGCTGAAATCCGGGACTTTGTTATGAAGGAGGTGGTGCAGAGGTGAATGCGGTGTTGTGAAAGGTCGTGGGACGTTCGTAAGCCTATCGGTCCCCCAAACTTATCTACCCAGCAGGGTTCTGAATATACCATACTCCTTTCACCACCCAAACCGGTGGAGGCTCCTCCCGAACTGTCTCTACTAATGGAGGTGGCTACTAGAAACAATGGGTGTAGGACTAGTCCTGCTCCAATGGTTGGGTTTTTCCTGAAACCAGTTGCTCCTGAATATAGTGAACTCGGTAAACGAGGACAACGGTTGCATTCACGACATGTATCTTTATCTTAGATACCTTCTCAGTAAACTCCTCCATCTATATTGGTATCTTAGAGACACTCCTGTCTGATTCAACAATCCTTTGGTCAATCCTCTTCACTACTATAAGCTTTCCCGAAAGAATCCCCATGCTTGGGATCACGTCCTAAGAGAGATCGACTACAACTGACTTTCCCCCTCTAGATGAGAGTGAACTAGTGGACTCTGTGTATGCCCTACTGGCATTTTATGAGCAGCTAGTCTCAGCCATCTGCTCGAATACCTTCTAAATGGTATCCACTCCACATGATGTATAGCTGCCTCCACAGGCAGCGCTCACTAAACCCCGCATCTCATGGTTGAGATTAGTGAAGAACAACTGGACCAAGATATTGTCATCTATACCATGACAAGGACATTTATGCAGGATATCCTTGTACCTTTCTCAGGCATCACAAAAGGCTTCATGGGGTAGCTGGGAAAAGCTAGTGATGCACATCCTAGTCATGTTAGTCCTACCCAAGGGGTAGAACTTCTTCAGAAAACGGTCCTTGAACTGGGCATATGTACTGACTGTAACTCCAAGGTTCTTTACCCAGTAGTCAGCTTTGCCACCCAAGACAAATGGAAGGGTTTTGAGCCTTATATAATCCTGGATAACCCTAGGATGTCTAAGGTTAGCACAGACAAGCTCAAAGTCCCTTAGGAATGCATATGTCTCCTCAGAAGCATTTCCATTGAAGTGCAACATCAAGTTCATAAACTACAGCTTCAACTCAAAATCTACTTCCGGTTCTGTAGGACTCAAATAATTCTGAATTCTGTACTGTTCGGGGTTTTATGCCACATCCATTGATGGTTCTACCCCAACATTAAGCTGTCTTAACTGAGTCAGAGTAATGTGTATTGCTGCTCAGATGTAGCTAATCTGGATAGTACCATCCGCATGGGATCCTCGGGGTCTCCTACTTCTTCTTCTTCTTCTTCTTCTATCTTTTTCGGAGACATCTTGCTTGAATCTTCTTTCGGACCTTCATTAAAAATGTGGTCTTGATTAGAAGAGGACTCTAATATCAAGGCGTTCTTGTTGAGGCGAAGGTCTTCCTCGGTGAGGTGGGAGGAGAGAAAGGGAATGGTTAGTGTGTGACCATCTTGAGAGTGAGTGATCCTTGACTCAAGAGCATCATGAGCCCTGGTCGGTCCGGGTCGTGAATGGACCTTTGAAGACGTACTCCTTGGAGGGTTCAATGAGAGATTCATAAAGATCTGAATAAATATCCCACCAATTAATCATCTTCGATGTCAAAAAGAACAATTTATAGCACGAAATTCAATGAGGCACAAGTTTTACAGTGCACATAAATGTGTAGAGTAAACTCACACAATACAAACGCAATGCAAACCATTCTGATTCACCAACTTCACACGTGAGGTTCATAAGAGTTCGACTAATTTATCTTGTCTGTTTTAAATTGGTGATAAGACAATCTTTTAATCCATTACAATAACAGGATCCTGAGAGTGAGTCCAAGAGCTTAGGTCACAAATCCAGGGATTTTGGCTCTAATCCTTAGCAGTTGCATCCTCACCCACTCTATTTGGAGGTAAGTACCTATGATCCAAATGAGGGCTTTATGCACATGTAAAAAAAGGTTCTTTTTATTTTGATTTTTTTATTTGATCGACTAAATTCAGTCTTAATTTTAGAATTTTGGTTGTCACTTGAAAACTAAATGTGAGCACAATAATGAATGTCTACCGTTCAGTCCCAATTCCATTTTTAATCCTAAGTTCTATAACAAGTGAGGAATAGGAAATTAGAATGCAAAAGAAAAACTATGGTGAGTGCTCGAAAGAAGGTATACTTACAATGACTCCCAGCACTCCTCATGTGTTATGCCCATCTGAATTTAAATTTACATGAAATGCATGCAAATCGAGAAAAACTGCACCTAAACAAGATACTATTAGCTGTGATGAAGTGAGTTAATGTTTGGCTAAGTAGTACGTGTTTATGTATATCTCATTATGAATCTCATAAGATGATCAATCTTTTAAGATGTGTGACCTAAATTACGAAGGGTGCATACAAATTTGAATCTATGCTACCGTGTACCTATACTAATTTTGCCACTCAAGTCAAGAACCACTCTCGACACAATCACAACACAAGAAAAAATAATGTGCGGTCTCTTTTTACACACGTGATCTCTCAAACAAGAGCCACTCGAAATAAGCAATTACCTAAATTATTACAAATAATTACAAGAATATTTCACAAATGCAATTAATTAACTAATTATTTGATTGGCTAAGTCTTCTCTCCAAATGGTCGATTCGAGCCTCTTCAGCTTGAGTTCCAATCTCGAACCTCTGCATAGCTCCTTGTGAGTCTCTCCACGGGTCCTAGTCAAATCAAATATGGTCAGATAGCTCAAGAGATATTTTACGAACAAGATTAGAAATTAATTAAAGCAAAAATAACAATAACACACAAACAAACAAGGATCAACTTTAATAGCTCCAAATTCACTTGATCACTAAAATCAAACCTAATAGAAAATACTAATCAAGTCGTGTCCCCGACAACAGCGCCATCTAGCAAACTGCTGAATGCATATGTAAATTCGCACTCGTTATAGAACGACACTAAGCGAATCACGTAGAATTGAGAGAAGGATCTCTGCGTGGAGTGTCTCAGCTTAATTTTATATCCCGAGCAAGTCGTGGGTCGAACACAAGGACACGACAGATTAAGAATTTTTAATTACGGTTCAATAATGGTGATCAATCTACTATAAGAGGTTATCTATGCTAAGTCGTGTCACAATGCACTACAACATGGATGAATGATATTTTTGGTGATTTTTAATGCAAATTAGGTTAATGAAATAAAATGCAAATGAATGCAAGCATACCAAATGGACCGAGTTAACTAAGGGTTTTAAATCAATTAAGCTCCTAAATTAATTACTTACTAAGGTGTTGTACTGCCCTAAATCCAGATTTTACAACAAGTCGAGATCAAAGATTGTCCTATATCAATTATGCATTATATTTCAAAGCATATTCAATGAATGTTCAATTTAGCTCCATAAGACACGTAAATCAAGAATCAATTATGAGCAAGTTCCTTATTAAATTTCCTGGTTATTTAACAAAATACCAATTAAATCAAGGAGCTTAAGGATGCATTAGATCAATTTATCAAGCCGATTAATAAAATCAATTAAACACTCAATACAACCTTTGTTCTCTAGATTTTCATTCACCCACAATATGTTACAAACAATGTCTAATTAGTCCACATTAAAGAGCATTAAATGAGTGTTAAAACAAGACTAATTTCATGTAATTTGGATATCGGTTGCTCAAGTTATTCACATATCAATCCAGGGGTTTAATTGAAAGAAAACATAAACTTTTTCATTCAAAAAGGTCCAAACAGGGGTGGGAATGCAATTAATAAAAGTTGTTGGTGCTAAAGTGCAATTTTTACAAAGTGTAGAGGGATTAAAATGCAATAAAAGAAAGGCACGTGGTTTATCTTGCATTTTCTCCACTTGGCACATGTTGTGCATGTGCGTAACAAGGAACAAAACAGAATTTCTAAGAGAAGCATGGGTTCTGGTGTAAAACTTCCTCATCACCTGCACCCCCTCACATGGGCCTATGTAGGCCCAGGGAGCTGCTCGAGCGACGTGGCTAACTGGTGCGGCTCATATCTAGCTCGACACCCCCGAAGCAGCGGAGTGAAGCAGTGGTTTGGCAAAGAGGCTCAGGACTAATCAAGGCAATTGGATCAGATCAAGAAGATCTGATCCGATGGCTAGTTTACATCATGTTCTTCCCCCTCCGCAATAGGTGGTTGCAGTCGGGCGATGCTCCGATGAAGCTGCTATGGCTCCTTCTCTTGCTGTTGGAGGCGGTGAAGATTGACGGAGGTTGCTGATGCCTCTGCAAAGATGATGTGGCGGTGTAGGATCTCGGTGGTGGTCTGGAGCGTGGCGTCGATGAAGGCTTTTCCACCGTGAAGCTCAAGGTTAGAAGAGAGTCTTGGATTCCAGTCAATCAAAGGGTTCAGAGTACCTGTATGCGTTAGATGAAACCTGATGCTAAGGGGGGTTCGAACCAGGGGCTCATCGCCAGTGGAGGAGCTGAGCCCAGAGTGGGTTCTGTCCTTTGTGAGGATGGAGGTGGAGCGAGGCATAGGATGTGATGGAGAAGCGTTGGGGAGCTAATGAGGGTGGTGCAAATGTGTTAGGGGTGAGGCAATGCTCGTGCTGTGATCGGAAGAAGGTGGAGGAGGTCGTGTGTCTAAGGAGAAATAGAAGAAATGAAACTAAAAACTACGAAAGGAAGAAAAGTACGAAGCTCACCTGAGGAAGAAGGTGGGTCATAGAGATGAACTAGAGAAGTGGAGGACAGACCTAGGGCTGGAGCTCGATGCTCCGGTCTTCGCTTCAAGAGCTGGAGGTCACCAGCTCGAAACTTGAGCAACTGGCGGAGCTGCCTTGGATCTCACCGATGAGATAACTCATTCTTCGTGATCTCTCCCTCACTATCCCTATCACGAAGTTGGAGGCAATGCTTGGAGCTTCATGCACATAAAGGTGGATACATGCAAATGAGAGCAACTGTGGAGTATTTGATGGAGGAGGAGAGGGTTGGGCGATATTGGTTTGCGAGGCGGTGGTTGACCAAGGATGAGGGGCGAGAGATAGGTATATGTCATGCAAAGAGGAGGGAAGCTAGGACTTGGACTCTTCGAGGTCAGGAGGGCGAGGGAATAGACGGAGGTGCGGAGAAAATGGGAAGAGGGCGAGTAGTTAAGACGATAAACGTGGGAGAGAGGAGTTGTGGGAGGAAGACGATGATGTGGAGCTGTTGGATCAAGCGTTCCAAATTTGGAAGGAAATATCACGATATATCGATATCAACATGGGACCAATATGGGCACTGATATGGCGGTATATCCCGATTTCCAGACCTTTTTTCACAAAGGCTCATCGATATGGGCGATATTTCGATGATATATCGTCGATATATCATCGAAATATCGTATCGATACGATATCAAAATGATATCGATATCGACACGATCTTCCATGTCATGGAAGGAAATATCACGATATGCCAGCAATATATCGCCGATATATCCATATCGACATGGGACTGATATGGGCATCGATATGGCGATATATCCCGATTTCCAGGCATTTTCTTCACAAAGGCTCGTCGGTATGGGTGATATTTCAGTGATATATCGTCGAAATATCGTATTGATATGATATCAAAATGATATCGATATCGATACGGCCTTCCACAGTTCCAATGACCCTAATGGAGGAGCTCAGGAGCGGTGCAGATCATATCAGAAGATATGATCTGGCGGTAGAGATGTGGGCGGATGAAGATAACTAAGATGGAATCTTGGGGATGATCCTACGGCTAAGAGGAGTGATGGTGATGTGGAGGGTGAACAACCTTTGGATGGGTAGCCGTCCAATGGCTGGCATGGAAGTAGGAATATGCGGCGCAAATCAGATCTGTGGCTCTAATCTGACGGTGGAGAGGCGCGTGGGAGTGGATGGAGATGATGAGGCCTGGACAGAGGAGATGGACAACCAAAAGGGGGACGGGTGGCATGAAGAAAGAGCGGCCATGTGGGTGGACTAGAGGGCGCCACGTAGCCCAACTAGATTATTCAAAAAAAGGAAAAAAGAGATAAAAATAAAAAAGAAATAGTAGGAGGAAATTTTTAGAAAAACTCAAAACATGAAAGTTGTAGATCTCGATGAGATCTACAATTTCATGTTGACAAAAATAAAAATAACTCAAAAAAGGGAGAACTATTTTTGGAAGCATTTTTAAGAAATAAAAACATTTGATTTTAATTGTTTTGTTATTTTTTATAATTTTAGTTTCATTTTAACCCAATATATACATACAATATTTATCTAGTTTTTTTGTAATTTTGAATAAAATAAATAAAAATAGAAACAAAATATATACAAATATATAATAACTAGTGTTAATTAACTACACAGATTCAGAAGTTAATTTTAGTTAATAATGAACATATTTTATTGAATAGTTTAAATAAGGAGGATAATGAACAATAAAAAAATGATGAATCATAGATTTATCACGGTGCTAATTTGATTTTTATATCATGGAATAGATATGAAAGATTATAGGAAATAAAATGAGAAATAATCACTGAAACAAAAAGAATGTGAAAGACATGAGTTGACTGGAGGAAGAAGATGATCTGGGAGATGATACATACATGAAGATTGAGTTCTTATATTCCGATCATCGCTTAATGGGCTGGAGGTCACCAGCTCGAAGCTCGAGCAGCTTTGGGGCTACAACAATGTAGAGTAGCCTTGGATATTTCCAGAATCAATTCTCATTCATCGCTCGATCTCACAAGCTTATCTCTATCATAGATTGGCAAGGAATGGTTGGGAGAGACTCTAAGAATGGTGGATGCAGTTTCCAGTTGGCAGAACAGGGGTTTAGAGGGGGAGAAGTTTTGAGGTTCCATGTGGTGAAGATAATGGTTTCAACCGCCGGTTAGAGGAACACGTAAGGGAGATGAGGAGATTAACCATTTAGGCGAAGGTGTTGGATGATCCGGGGTGAGTAGGTGATCGCGGGTTAGAGGGTTGGTTGTTAGAGGTTGATGGAGGAAATGGGAGAAGTCATATGGGTGCGAAGAGACACATACCTTGGGATGAAGAGCTAGAGGTTGAAGAAGGACTGCGGCCATTGGATCCTAAGATCCAACGGTCTTGACTATGGTGAGATGGAGAAGAGGTTGGGCCACATGGTGCCTTCAGATGGTGCCACATGGCCCAATGAGGATGAAGATAAATACAGAAAACAGTAAAAATAGAAAATAAATAAAAAGAAAAAGAATTAGAAAAAGTATTCAACATGAAAGTTGTAGTTCTCGATGAAAAATGAAAAGATGGGAGTCGTTAAATAATGGCCTGACAAATCAAGCTCACTGCCAATGAGACGACTACTCGAATCCTCTCATTATCCAACAATTAACCCATACAAGTAATTAAGCAATTAAGAGCAAGAGTTAAAATTTATTATACCATACTAAGAATGTATAATGGCAAGCAAGTAGGGGTCGAACACAGGAAGCATAGGAGTAGAGCATGTAGGATATGAATCAAAACACCAATTATCTCTCAAACACTTAGCAAAGTTGCAAATTTTTATAGGTTTTTAATTAATCTTTTTTTAATAATATACATATATATATATATTGATTTTTTTAATTTTCTGATTTTGTATTCTTTTTATATTTTTTATATTTTCTTTTTTCGTTGAATTAGAGAATAAGCTATATAAGATATATATATACAATATAAGCTAGGGTTAATATAAAAATTAACAAAAATAATCAAAAATGAGAAAATAAATTATTTTTGGGTTTTTAATAATTTTTCACTTTTTGTGATTTTTAAAGAATTTTTGCTAATTTTTTATATTTTTAAAGTAAAAAACCCAAATCAGGGTTAAAATATAGAACCGAATTTAAAATGGAGATGAGATTTAGTAAAGAGTAGCAAAAATTCTCCAAATTAATTTTAAAATAAAGATAATAATAAAAATAAAATTAAGAAACATAAACTATATTTTTGGGATTTTTTAAGGATTTTTTATTTTTTAAAGGTTTTAAGGGTTTTTCTATTTTTTTGAGTTTTCTTTCATCTTTTTTAGTGATTTTTGGTATGAAGATCAAATATACATAAATATTTTTGAGATTTTTTAAAAAAGTTTTTATATTTTTTAGTATATTATAATGCAAATAGGGATAAAAAGGCATGTTTTTTATTTTTTATAAGTAATAAATAGCTTCAAAAGGCTAAATAAAAATTATAGCGTGGAAGCACAATGCAAGAGGAATCTATGTCCTTTTTTGGGATTTTTTGAGTTAATTTGCTATTTAAAATAAACACAATCAATAAAGAGAAACTACACTACTAGCAAGGGCATATATGTAAATACCAAGAAATCCATGGGCCAAAGTGTTATTTTTACAAAAAATAGTATAACTGATTATTCAACTTTCTGGACCAAATACAAAATTCGAGATCGACAAAGTCCTCTCTACAAAAACTCCAAAATCACATGTGTGAACACGTGCTCCACTAGCGGGGACATGTTTGTAATATCCAAAAGTTGAGGGGGGTGGTTTGCAATTTCCATAAAAAGTTAACACTGAAATAAAATGTCCATAGGCTAAATAGAAGTAAATGGACTCCCAAGGGTCTCGATGTAAAAAGCCCCCTCACATGAAGCGTCATGTGAGGTGACGTGTCTTGGACTAGAAGGCATATATTATAAAACCTAGGGGCCTTAATGCAAATTACAAAATAAATTTAAACTGTAGAGGAATGTTTCTGTCCTGATATTTAAATAGAAAATTTGCGAGGGCAAGATTGCAAAATACACACACAAGAGCTCTACCCAACGTCGCTTGATGATCCACTTGACATGTGTCATCGGTCGAACGGCCGATACCCCTTTGCAGCGACCGACCAAGATTAGATCCTCAAGATGAGATCGACGATGCTGGAAAAGTTTGATTGGACGACGGCTGGCAGACCTGGACGACCGTTCTTGGTTCTATGGTGGAGAGAGGTGGCTAATGAACGGGGAAGAACCACCAGCGAGGCAAGTTTTCCCTGTCAAGATCTTCCTCCTCTTACCTGCGCTGAAGCTTCAAGATGACAGAATCGCTTCCTGCGAGAGTCCTCCAGGTGCTGGTGGCTCCAGAATCCCCAGCGAATGTCGGAGGGCTCACGCAAGGCCGCCGGAGCAAGGAAGCTCCAAGAACCTCCGCCTCCTCCAAAATGAGCCTCAGCTGCTAACTAAGCTTTGGGACCTGAAAAAACGGATTAAGGGGTCGAGGGAAAAGTGCCTAGACCCTCCAGGTGGCAGAATAAGGTGGGATACATCGGTTGAGGTTTCCTCCGGTGAGCGGCGGAGTGGATAACGTGGATCTCCTATTCTGTGCAAGAACAAGGAGGGTGAAATTCGACGGATGATGAGGAGGCGAAGTGGAAGGAGGTGAGGATGATTGGAGAGGTGGAGGGTGTCAAGGATAAGCGGAATAAGCTGGCGGAGCATGGAGCTTCGCCGATGAAGTTCTTGAGATTCACGGTACGAGGGATGGAATTAGAAGGAAAACTCGTGGATTACGACTACTACTACGCTAAGGAGTGAAACAAAAAGAGAAAGAGGGAGTAAAGCTCACTAAGGTACGCCGGGAGCAAGCTCTAGTGACGTAGCTCTGACAAGAAGGATCAGCTCGATTCAACACCCACGGAGGCCCCCGAAGGTCGGGATCGATTCCTACTTTTACCAGGAAGGTCCTTGGATACCTAGGTTTAGGGTTTGAAGGTGGAAGAGTGATCAAAAATCAAATGGAAGGTCAGAGGTGATTTTTATACATGTTGACGAGCAGGCTCCAAGATCGATGAAGATGAGGCGAATCACTGATCGTTAGCCAGAGGAAACCTGAGGGCGTGAAAAGTGGTAGAATGAGGTGAAAAAGTGTTGAAGAGGCTGACGTGAAAGGATGCAAGGCTCGACCTACAAAAATCCGAGAAGAAGACCTAGTCACTAGGTCTGACAAGGAGCAGACCTCGGTCAGATAGTTGACCGACGTCAACCAACGGGAGGCTCTGGTTGGTCCACGTGGGCCAACCAAAAATTCCTTGGTAAAAAGAATTAAAAATTCGATAAAAAAATATTAAATGATTTTATTAATTTTAAGTTATAAAATAATTTTTTTTTATTATTTTATAAGGTATTTTATTATGATTTCTATTTATTTTTTAGAGAGTTATAATTACAAATTACTTTTTATGGGCTATATATAGGTATATTCATCTATGTATTTTAGTCTTTTAATTTTATTTTATATTTTTAATTTTATTAATTTAATTTATCATTTTATATATGTATAACTTATTTTTATAGACTTATATATATTTTTATTTAATTTTTTTGATATATTATATACACATAAATAAATAGAAGTATTAATTATATAGGTATAAGGATAGGTATTTTACCTATGTATTTTCTATACATATTTTATTTTGGTGTTTTATTTATTCAAGTTGTAATATTTACATACATTATAAATAATATTTACAAAATTATAAAAATATAAAATTATAAAAATAATGAATAATAAATAAAATGACTATTTTAATCGGCTAAAGTATACAATAGGGGTCCAAAACCTAACTTTCACACTGTAACTCCAAAAAATATGAAACAACCTTCATTAAATAGCTTATTTAAGTTATATATAATTAAAGTGATTTTGATATATTGTGAGTTTTTATTTGAGAGATATCGGTCTGGGAAGTTTGGATTTTGGAATCTTATTCTAGGTATAACTTTTTATCTGTATATTATTTTTCTATGAAATCAATTTTGTATTTTTCTATATTTTATTATATACAACTTTCATGAAAGCTTCTTTATTTGAGGCATAAAAAGTGGAACTAAAAATAGGTCCCAAAATGAATAAAAATGGATTAAATAAAAGGGATTTTATTGTATTTTGGACCCTTATCTCGCCTACTTTATTCCTTGTAGACCTAGTCATCAAGATGCCTAGGTCTCGGTATTTTGGGTCATAAAATATTTTCAATATTTTATTCTTTTATTTTCTTTTCTTTATTCTATAATTCTGGCATTAAAAACAATATTTTATACACTATTTACACAATAATGCATGGATGCTAAAATGCATGAATTAAGGGTATTTACACACATTTACTATGGTTTTTTATGGCCAAAATGATAGAATAAAGGTGATGAAATGCAGATTCACTGTGTAAGTGATAGGTAGTTCCCCACCTCAGAAATGACAAAGAAACATCCTCCCTTAACAACGTAACTCTAATTCCCCAGTCTAGCAGCTCTTTCCTCGAGGAACGGGGTATTCCCTTCTAAGTTCAAGTTCAACCAGCTCAAGAAGAGGGGAAAGAAGAGAATGGACCGTGACCAGTGTAGCTAAATCTCCCACTGCAAGCTTCATGATATGAGAGGGTGGGATACATAAGCTTTGCTTTATTCACTGTATACACTTCGGTAGACAATTTATTTTCAATCAGGCCTGTCCAAAATTTTTGGAGTTTTCATACTTTTACACTTTTTTGATGTGAATATGTACAACATATCTACATGATGCAACATATACATAAGGAGTTTTTCTTCTTGAGCCAGTAGACTATCCCTCTTTTGAAGCATTATTGCAACCAACAACTCCTATCTTTAGACCTCAATGCTACTAGACCAAGTTGAGATGCACATCCCTCCCTAAAGGAAGACGAGAGGTTTTGCCTAGAAGTACTACCCTCGTATGCTACTCCAAGCCAAAGAATTCTGCCTCCTCATCACCTCATCCGTGTGGAGATATGTGTAAGGTGATAGTCCAAGTAAAGCCATTGTCTGTGAGAGTCATGCGTGTGTTGTTAAGTGTTCTACTTAGGATCATCAAGATGACATGTGAACATAGCCTAGGGGACTCAAAAAATTAAGTCACTAATGCACCTGAAAAGTCTTAACCTCGAATCCTATAAGGTTCCTCTGAAAGTTAGGTGGATTAAGGTCTTAACCAAGCTCCATTTTCCAATTTAATTCTAGACTAGTTTAAATTTCAACTATTATTCAAAAGAATATAAAAATATGCACAATTTTCAAAATATGCAAAATTTTATGAAAAACTTTTGAATGCAAAAAAGAAATGCAAGTTTTTGCAAAATATGTACAAACATCTACAAACAGATTTTTGCAAAGTTTTTTTTCAAACATTTTTTAAAAATTTTGTACTATATACATAATTTTTATACAAAAATATTTACAAAATTTTTACACACAAAACATTTTTACAAACATTTGTACAAAAATTTCTTTTATGGAAAACTATTAACAAACATGTGCAAGAAAGAATGCACGAACATTTTAAAATTTTTGTGATTTTTAGGGATAAGGTTTTTAGCCATTTTATTTATTAACACGCTCGCACAAAGTGCGAGTTATGGCTAAAGTATATATACAATATATACACACCCCCTATACTTAGCTCGAACGATGTCCTATAGTGATGAAAGTGCGATGAAAGGAAGACATAGCTCATGTTGAGTATTGGGAAGTGAAAAGAATGCTATGCTACAACGATGAATAAAATAATGGCATGAATAGAAATCGGTGATCCCCCTATACTTAGGATTAAGTAATCCTATGTATAAAAGTATGTACACAAGGGGAAAACTGAGGGTTAGAATGTACAGGGTCTACCTCCCCTATACTTAGGGTGAAATATCCCTAAGTATAGGCAGCAAAACAGAGGTAAAAAGAATCAAATAAATAATCACAAGTCTGGCACCCCCCATACTTAGGGTAAAGTGCACCCTAAGTATAGCATAGTTAGAAGATGAAGACATGGTGTTATACTAAAGAATGTGCGATATGGACAATTGGATCTATACAGATGTGGGGAAGAAGTGATAATCAGGCATGAGATGCAAATGATGTGAGTGAAAGACCACAACTCATGCAAAATGAATAGGGGCAGCGCCGACGATCAGCGGATCATGATCTAGATAAGGCTTCATGCACTGACCGTTAACTCGAAAGGTGGAATCTGACGATATCTCAGATATATCAATGCTACCATTATCGTGCACCTTTTGGACCAAGTATGGTCCCTTCCAATTGCTCTGCAACTTCCCTGGAAATAATCTCAACCTGGCATCAAATAACCATACTCTCTGGTTCGTCTCAAACTGCTTATGGTTGATATGAGTATCATGCCATATCTCCACTCTCTCCTTATATTGTAGGCTACTCAAAAAGGCTGTGTGTCTAAGCTCCTCCAAGGCTGCCAACTCTACTTTCCTCTGATCTCTTATACTCTCTGGATCCAATAATAACTTTGTGACTGCCCATAGTGACTTATGCTTGATTTCCATAGGTAAATGGCATGGCTTTCCATAAACGAGATGAAAGGGAGATGTACCCAAAGGTCTCTTGAAGGAAGTCAGATATGCCCACAAGACCGAGTCCAAAAGCTATGACCAATCCTTTCGGTCTGGCCGGACGACCATCTGCAGAATAGTCTTGATCTCCCTGTTCGATACTTCAGCAAGACCATTGGTCTGATGGTGATATGGAGTGGCAACTCGATGGTCTATGCTGAACTCGTTAGCAAGGGCCTTTTCCTTATCATTGATAAAGTGAGTCCCCCGTCTGATATCAGCACTCTAGGAACCCCGAACCATGAAATGATATTCTTCCTCAAAAATTTGCAAACAGTCTTAGCATTTGCGGTTCGAGCGGGGATGGTCTCAACTCAACGACTGACATAATCCATAGCAAGTAGAATGTACTCGAATCCCTGACTCTTAGGGAATGGACCCATGAAATCGATGTCTCATGCATCAAAAATCTCACAGAAGTGAATGGGCTGCATCAGCATCATATCAAGTTGTCCACAGGTGCCCATCCTCTGACAATCAATACACCTCTTCACGAATTCATCAGATTTCTTGTAGAGGGTAGGCCACCATAGGCCGGATTGGAGCACTTTCTATGTTGTCCTCCTACCAGAATATGTCCTCATGCCTCATGCTTGTGGCAGTATGTGAGGACGCTGTGGTGCTCCTCTTGAGGAATGCAACGACGCCATATGCTATCACCTTCTTCATGATAAAGGATGGGATCCTCCAAATGGTATGACTTGGCCTTCTCTAGGGTAGTCTCAAGTCGCTGCTTGGGCCAATCTTGTGGGACTTTCTGGGTGACAAGATAGTTCACAATGTCAACGTACCATGGAAGCAAGCATGTGGGAAGGTCTCTGTAATAGGTGCCATCTGCTCTGATTCCTCAAGGTTATCTAATCGGGAGAGGTGATTCGCCACCACGTTCTTTACTCCAGGCTTATCCTTAATCTCAATATCAAACTCCTGGAGTAGAAGGATCCATCTGGTCAATCTCTCTTTGGCATCCTTTTTTGCCAGAAGGTACCTGATGGCAGTATGATATGTGAAAATCATCACTCTAGATCCAAGGATATTAGATCTGAACTTATCGAAAGCAAAGACTATGGCTAGCATCTCCTTCTCTGTGATAATATAGTTCCGTTGGGCGGCATCCAAAGTACGACTAGCGTAGTGAATGGCATATGGCAATCCATCCCCTCTCTGTACTATCACAACCCCTATGGCAAAAGCATAAGCATCTACCATGATCTCGAATGGGAGAGACCAATCGGGTGGATGAAGGATCGGAGCCTCAACAACTAATCCCTTGACAGTCTCAAAGGATGCTAGACACTTATCATCTAATGAACTCGGTGTCTTTCATCAGCAGATCAGTAAGTGGTCAGGCAATACGACTGAAATCCTGAATAAATCGTCGGTAGAAACCGACATGCCCTAGAAAAGACCGCAACTGTCGCAAGTTGGACGGTGGATTGAGTTTCCTGATGATATCCACCTTGGCTGGATCAACCTCCATGCCCCTGTTGGAGATGATGATATGAACAAGCACCACCCCCCGAGTCACCATGAAATTATTCCTCTCCCAAGATAAGACAAGATGTACCTCAATACAGCGCTGAAGTACGTGGTCTAGGCAGTCAAGTCAAGCATCAAACCCGTCACCGTAGACCGAGAAATCATCCATGAAGACCTCTAAGCAGTCACCCACCATGTATGAAAAGATGGAAAATATGCACCTTTGGAATGTCACCGGGACATTACATTAACCAAAGGGCATCCGTCTGAAAGCATATGTCCCAAACGTACAAGTGAATGCCATTTTGTCCTGGTCTTCGGGCACGGTGGCCACCTGGTTATAACCGGAGTAACTGTCAAGAAAACAGCAGTGACTCTTTCCAGATAGCCTATCAATAATCTGATCAATAAATGGCAGTGATAAATGATCCTTCTTGGTGGCCTGATTCAGTCTTATGTAGTCCACACAGACTCTCCAAGAAGTGGGTACCCGGGTAGCTATCTCCTCTCCAGACTCGCTCACAACTATAGTGATTCCCGTCTTCTTGGGCACCATATGTAATGGGCTAACCCACTTTGGGTCGGAGATGGGGTAGATAAAATCAATGCTCCACCATTTTGATATTTCTTTCATAACCACATCTTGAAGGTTCGGGTTCAGCCGTCGTTGGAACTCACGTGAGGGCTTAGCATCCTCTTCGAGATAAATATGGTGAGAGCACAGGGCCAGACTTATCCCCTAGAGATCAGCTAACTTCATCCAATCGCTTTGCGGTTCCTTTCAAGAACCTCCATCAAATGAGATTCTTGCTCTTCAATCAAATATGTTGAGATAATGACTAGGTACATCTCAGGCTCACCCGTAAGGAACCTGTACTTCATCGACTGTGGCAAGATCTTCAACTTTGGACAACTGGGATCTAGCAAATCTAACTTCTAAAAGGTCTGAGTGAGAGCAAACAAATCAGCATGAGAGAATTCTCGTTGTGCATGAAAATCCGGTGAAGACGGCCCTGCTGGTATCTCTGTAATCTGCGCTATCTCAATCTCCACCCTAGTTATCGGCTATGTGGAAATCAGACAACATAAATGCTCATCAAAATCATCCCAATCAATGTATGAATCCAAGGGATCTGAATCAGAAGAATAAGAAATAAACTCCGCCTCGCTATCCTGCTCGCGATCATCAGCCTCAAACGTGTCCTCTGCCAAGAGTGTGCTATTCGAACTCTCATCTGTTGGAATCTATAAATCTGCAGCATCTGAAGGTGTAGCAAGCACTCGATATACAGGATCAGACCAAACTGCTTCATCTGTAATCACAAAATCGCACTCCTGGTGGACGTCTCTCTCTACATCTGTCATCTGCTCTGATTCCTCAAGGCTGGTGGAAGATGGGTGGTCGAGGGGGGAACAGGGTGGTAGCGAAATCAGGTTCAGAGAGCTGGTCGAGGCTCTCTGAAACTTCCCTAGATGAATGGAAAGGAGTGCTCAAGAGTGGTGCTGTCAAAGATAGCCTAAGGGACCTCCTTCCCGCCATCGTGATGTAGGGATTATGACGATGAGAGCTGGAATACAAACACAATTAGAAATCAAACCCCAATTCACCTACGCAACACTAAGCTGATGACCGTGAAAGCTCAGTCGTTAATATTGTCAATTTTATTTAGGTGATCAATCAATCTATCAGAGTGATTAAGCGAGTTGTTGGGAACCTGATGCTCCCAGGATACTGGCCCAATCCCACAGTTAGTTTTTCCCAGCCAGTATGGGTGCGGACCGTTAACCGGCCACCCGATCTGCCCAATCTGCTAAGGAAGTCTCAAACTGATTACTGTCTACCTGGTGAAATCCTCACTGGAGAACAACAAACCGCAAAACTAGTAGTCTAAAAGGAGTTCAGTTATGGCTCTAGCCTAGTGTGCGGGTCACCCTCTCACTGCAGATAAACCAACCAATGAGGGGGTGACTCTCCCCAAAACAAGAGATTTTATAATGAAGGTATTTTAGGCTAAAGTTTGCATTAGCAATCCCAATTATATTGTTTTCACTTTTTTAGATATTTTTCAAATAAAAACAACATCTAATGAATTTTTTAATTTCCTTTGGTTATTTTGAGTGCAAAAACAGGGGGAGGATGTCGAAAAAGCCGATGCGTGATCAAACACTATGATGCATGCAGATATAGAAATGTGTACTTGTCTCCAGCACTCTACATGCAGGGTGATCCATGCATAAATTAAAGTCAGAAAATAAACTAAATATATGATGCACGAAGAAATCGATCTTAGACGAGCAATTTCTAATGATCATGAAGAACAAATAGATAACTAATTAGAGAGAGAGGCCTGAGTCTGGTCTCGGAGGTCAATCGATGTCTGCCACAACAGATCCTGCACGCATTGTATACGAGCTCTAGCGGTGCGTGGTCTCTCTAACGATCAAGTTAACTTTTTCTTATTAGTTATTAGCTAGGTCCAATTACTATCTATAGGAGCAGGCAAGCAATTAGGTGTTGCATCTTAGCTAATTACATCACAATCACTAAAAATCCTAAGTCTAGGGGATAAAACTTCGAGAATCAAATTTAAAGTAAGGTGATATAATCAAAACTCGACAAAAGCCGCAGTCAGGTCCCCCGAGTGCAACGACACTCAACGAAACAGACCTCGATAAGTTTAAGTCCACACAAGTGAGTCCAAGTCCAAATGTTACAATAATAGTTTGCTGAAAAATAAACTACTCTATTCTATTTGCTATAATTGTCTCCTCTTTCTCTCCTACTTTCCTGCTCTTCCTCAGGTGCGGGTACTCCAACAAAAAGCCGAAGCATTCTCATGCGGTCCCTCGCACAAAAATCGAAACAGAAAAGATGTCAGACAATAGTTATATCAAATAAAGACAATAAAAAAATAAAGAGAAATATAAATATGACTATTAAACCATGCTCCCCAACAACGGTGCCATACTGATGACACTCCAGACAACTCGGGTTAAGTAAACAAATAATCAAGGGTCATTGCGACCCGAATCACCGAACTAAGTTAATCAAGAAGAAGAAATGTAAACCATTCAATACAAGATCAAACAATTAATCACACAAAATGTAGGCGGCTTCACTATTTATTTTTTCCTGGTATATCAACCAGGGTCAGACACAAGGAGCATGAGTAAACCTACGAAGTAGTCAAATCTCAGAATAGGAAAACATATTTTTGGTGGTTTTTAATTTTGGAAATTTTTCAATTTTTAATAAGGGAATAAGATCAAGCAAATAAGAAAACAAGGCATACAACAATCTTTTTTGTATTTTTCTTTATTGCTAAAAATGCTCAGGAAATTAATATAAAAATATTTTTGGGGTTTTAATGTTTTAATATATTTTGGTAATTTTTTGTGGTTTTACAAATGTTTTTGTCCACGTGCTACATTCAAAGAGGGACTAACATGCAAATATCTGAAAATACTAGGTCCAAATTGTAAATGTCTAAACTACAACTTTATTTAAGGGACTAATTAGCAAATCATAAAAGTACGAGGGTAAAAGAGAAATCTACGCCTGAAGAGACACGTGGTGCGCGTGGGAGGGGTCGCTATCCTGCGTCTCTGATCATTCCCTACAACCGATCTGATATCTTTGATCTGGTTGGCTACATGCATATCAAATGGCTCCAGAGAATCTGATCCAACGACGGAAAGGCTGATGCTAACGAATGGTCGTGATGGATTCTGGAAGTAGCGAGATCATCCAACGGCGGGCAGAGGATCTAGAAGAACAACCCATGGATGAACTTTGATCAGCCAATGGAGGTGATCCACTGCTCCGATCAAGTTGCCCAAAGGTCCTAGAGTGTCGCGAGGGGGCTCCACTCCCGGTGGATGGATCCAATGGAGGTGACGACGGTCGGATGGGGTTGGTGGTGAACTCCTCCTGGTGCTGCTCTGCCTGAGCAGTGAGGGCTCTAGACCGCTCCCCGGTGCGCGAGTAGACCTGCAAAAGGAAGATAGGGTTCGGTGCTACGCTCCGACCCAAGTTATTGCTTCAAAGCATAGGGGAAGCAGTGGTGAATGGAACTCGACCTCCGACGATAGTGTGAGAAGGAGGTCTAAGCCTAATCTCTACCCGATGATCGAGTCTCAGGTTGGTTGGGTTGTGTAGGAAGGTGCGGAATGAGATATAACGTAAATCAGAGCGGATAGATGTAGGGAATGAGGCTCCAACAAGTTGGTTGGAGTGGGTGGATGTCTGCGAAGGAAAAATGAAAAGACGAATTAAAATGAGAAGTGTAGTGGATATAGGTGATACCTTAGGCTACTGATGTGCTCAGCAAGATCAGACGAAGATGGAAAGTTGGGTCCTTGCCTCGACCATGCTGCGGCGGGCGGGGAGGCTATACGCGATGGAGATATTCGGCCATGTCGAGCTACGAGTCTCCAGGCGATTCCCTAAGGGTCCAAAGCCAGTGCTCTGATAGCTGTCACTTCAACGAAGTGGGCTAAGGAAGAAATGGGGTGCGAGGGACGAGCTACGGTGCTAGTAGGCGAAAGAAAAGATTTTATAGGCAGCTCGGGGGTCCAGAAAGATCGACATGGAGCACAGAACCCTACGGGGATTCGGATCATTCGGGATCCGCAAGGATCGCGGAGGTCCGAGGAATCGTGGATCCAAGAATCAAGGCGAATGGCAATAAAAGTCAGGTTGGGTAATTGGGAGAAGAAGCTTCGACGAAAAGATTTCTACCCGACCCGAGCTAGGAAGGGGCATTGACTGGAGTCAACGAACCCTCCTGGACCAATCATAAAATTCGAATTTACAAAATAATAGGAAATTCAATAAAAAAATAGCAAAATAATTTAAAATAAAAAGTGTACAAAAATGTTTATGATTTTTCAAACTATTTTTCTGTGATTTTTAATTATTTTTATGAAAAATACATCAAAGTATATACAACATATAGTGTTATATACAAGTACAATAAACCTATGTATAATGTACCATTATTTTTATTTTATTATTTTTACACAAATACCTTTATTTTATATTTTACTTATTTACAAAATAATTTTAGGAATATAAAATAGTTTTTTATTTTATTTTTATAAAATATTTAATAGTATATAATAAATAGTGGAGGTCATAGGTACACATGTGTTTTCTACATTGAATGGATGATTTTATTTTTATTTCATTTTTCTGATTTATTCTATTTTATGTTATTTCTAGAAATATATACAAGGGAAAATGAATAATATTTTCATTTTATTTTGTCAAAATAATTACATAAATAATATATGTAAGTACATGTAATATATACACTATACAAAGTGAACCCTATCTCTCTCTACTTATTTTATTTTGCGATCAGGTCAAGGCTTGACCTTCTCTTGGAGTTTGGGTCACTCTGTGTTTATTCTAAATACATCATTCTTTTTCTTTTCCTTTATTCTTTTCTTTTAAACAATGATGCATGCTAAATATGCAACATTAACACATGCATGCAATTTGCTAATTTATTGTATTTACAAATATTTACATGATGTTTTGCCAAGAAAAAGAGCTAAAATAAAATAATAAAGCGTGAGAATCAGGGATTCATCAGCCGCATTTCCTATTTGTTGTCTTAGTTCAACGGGAATGCCTTCAAAGAACCATTTGCACTCCTCGAAGGTTTTATGTTGGTTTGTGACAACCTTAGGTTTAGTCAGGATATATATAGCTGAGAGCTATCCCCTTTGTCTTAGGAGATAAGGCAACTTACTGGTTGAAGAAAATGGGGGTAGTTATAACCACCTATGCTCCATTAAAAGATTTGTTTTTGAAGAAGTTCTACCCTTTTGGTATAACTAATCAGATGAGGACCGAGATAACATGCTTTGCCTAGTTGATGCATGAGCCTTTTCACGAGACATGGGAGAGATTCAAGGATTTACTACAGAAGTGTCATTGTCATGGCATGGAGACAATCATCTTGGTTCCGTCTCTTTTTAGTGGTCTCATCCCTAAGATGTAGGGGTTAGTGAGAGTTACCTATGGAGGTAGCTACTTATCTAACGGAGCATATACTGTCTCGAAGGTATTTGATGGATCTACGATTCTCATTCTTTAATCTTTTATTTGAGCTTTACCTTTAAGAAAAATTACATGTAATTACATGTAAATACAATAAATTAACATCGTGCATGTCGTTTTTAATATCTCATAATTAACACCTATTTTCTCAAAAATAAAAGAATAAAGAGAAAAGAAAAAGAAGGATGTATTTAGAATAAATATAGAGTGACTCAAACACCAAGAGAAGGTCAAAGATTTGACTTGATCGCAATGAAAATAAGTAAAGAGAAATAGGGTACATTGTGTTTTGTACATACCACCTATACTTGTACAAATAATTTTTTTATGTATTTATTTGACAAAATATAAATATCTTATTATTTTGTAACACTTGTATATAGACCTAGTAATAATATAAAAATAAATAAAAATCAGAAAACATAAAATTAAAATAAAATCCACAATTCATTGTACAAAGGACACATGTATATAATAAAATAGCAATTTATTTTACAACCTTAATTAATTTATAAAAATCAAATAAAAATCATTTTGTATTCCTCAAATTATTTTGTAAATAAATAAAATATAAAATAAAAAGTATTTTTGAAAAACCAATAAAATAAAAATACTTGTACATAATACATAGGTATAGTATACCTGTGTATAACACATCATATTGTAAATACCCTATTTTATATTTTTTATAAAAATAATAAAAAATCACAGGAAAAATAGTTTAGAAAATAATAAACATATTTTATTTATACACTTTTTATTTTAAAATCATTTATTATTTTATATTTAATATTATTTTATTTAATAAAATGGAATTTCCTGATTGGTTGACCCAAGTTTGTTGACCTGGGTCAACCTTCTTCGAAGTCGGGTCAGACCCGATTCTGTTCGCCTGAGTCCATTTCTCCTATTTTTCTTGACCGGGTCCGGCATCTATTCACCTCGATTCGACTGCTTGATTCCTCTCCTAGGACCTGTGATCCTCGCGGATCCTTCAGGAGGAGGACCAATCTAGGTTTTCCGTCCCTCGACGGTCCTTCTAGACCCTTGAGCATGCCTATATAAACTCTTCTCCACTTGGAACGCACGTCAGCTCGTTCCTCGCCACCCTTTTGCCACCTTGCTACCTCCAACTGAGTAACAGCTGCTTGGAGCAACCTTCGGAGCTCAGATTGGTGTTGCATAAACGACGCTCAAGCTACGTGGTTGGACCTCCGCCGCGTTCGGCCTCCCTGGTCCATCGCAGCCCAGTTGAGGCCATTACCTCGCCAACCACTTCGCATGGAGCTATTGAGCACATCAGTATCTTCAGGGATCCATCATATCACCCCCATTTCCACTTTCACTTCGATTTCGTCCTCCATCGCCGCTGCAGTTCACCCGCTCCGGCCAGTCAGTTGGAGCCCTGCATCAACCATCTACCTGCATAGATCACTCCCCCTACCCGCCTTTCATCTTCCAGCGCAACCTATCCCCTGAATCCTACTTATCGAAGTAGGATTAGGTCAGGTTTCCTTCCCCTGCCTTCGCTGAAAACCAAAGAGCATCCATCCTCGTTTCGCTTGTTTTTATGCTAAATAACCTTGTTGGAGCTTTGTCTTTGAGCACAACATTCTCTTGCAAGACACGACGTACTAGGGAGGCTCGGACTACACTTCAATCACTGAAGCAGCTCCAGGAGACGCAACGCCGCAACGCCCATCCGACTGTCCTCCCTTTCATCGGAGATGCCCACTCAACGTGGAGTACTTCCATGACCGTTATGGACTCCTCAACAGCTTCATTGGAGCTACGGATCATTCTCTACACGTATGCGAAGTTCGCCAGACCCATGTTCTTCAAGCTACCTTCTCTACCGCTTAATCTGGAGTCTCGTCCCAGATCGAGCCCTCTGTTAGCGTCTTATCCTAACGCTCGGATCACATTTTGGCACCTCATCCGAGCCGCCTGTCAAAGTAGCTTTTTAGGTCGTTAGATCATAGTTGACATGTCAGATCTGACCGCACATCCTCGACATATCCCCAGGTCGTTAGATCCTTTTCCCAAAGCATATCAAAGTCGTAAGCCATCTCACGTGTAACGCACGCCTCCATTTGGTAAATTTCGCTATTTCCCCTACAGTTATGTCATTTCAGCTTAGTCCCATAATTGTAATAATTAGTTAAAAGACATTTGCAGTTAGACCATTATGCTTTAATTATTTGCATTTCAGTCCAATCGAGTTTGAGTAATGTGTGTCCCCACGTGTTTTGCTGGGTTATTTGCAATTTGTGCCATGTACTTGTTGCTGGTTATTAAATGAAGTTTATGTTTTGATATTTGCACTTATACCCATGTTTACCTAGATCACGTGTTATGCATGTTTTAAATGGACTTTTTGCATCTTTGACCCTGGAATTTTGATATATGTTATTTGTTCAGTCATAAAACTTAACGTATTTACACATGGATCCTTGTAAATTGTTTTTAATTTCTTATCTTTTATTGGATGAAGAAAATAGCAAATTGGCCCCAAAACTTCTACAAGAATACTTATTAGTTCCCTTTTGCTGGCTAATTACATGGTAATTTTGGTTTGCCAAATTGGTTGCATTTTATATTATAAAAATTCAAAAACCCCTAATAAGTGTAATGTTTGTATTATAAAAATTATAAAAATGTGAAAAATCTTTTAAAAATTATACAAAAACTTCTATAGTTGTACTTTGTTGTCTTTTACCTCCAATACCATTTTTGTTTAAAAATACCTTAAAAAATTCCAAAAATTTCAAACACTCCAAATCTTATAAATATTATATAAAATTAAAGAAAAATCCAAAAATAATGTTTTCAATATTTATTTGTATATATTTATCTATAGTTTATCATAAAAATATATCTAGGAGATTTGGGCATTTTAAGCATTTTTAATTTGCAAATTACTCCTGATTGTGTACTGTTTAGTATTTTTGGCTCTGTTTGATTTTTAGAAAATTACAAAAACATTTAAAAATCCCACAAAAAAGCAAAAAATATTAAAAAACCTATAAAATCCAAAAATATTTTTACTATAATTTCTTAAGCATTTTTTATAATTTTGAAAAATACAAAAAAAGTGTCTTGTGTGTCTTTTATTTGTTGAGCTTGTTTGCCTTTATTTGAAAATTAAAAATTTGCAAAAATAAAAAACCACTAAAAATATTTTATTTTCTGAAATCTGACTACTTAATTTTTAAATCGTGCTCCTTGTGTTCGACCCTGATCGTTATACCAGGTAAATGAAATAGTGAAGCTGCTTACATTGATTGATTTTACGAGCGGTTGATTTTTCTCATTGATTGCGCTGATTAATTTGGGTCACAATGACATTTGATTAATTTCATATTTAACCCAAGTTGATTAGGTGGTCACTAGAATGGCGTCATTGCCAGGGACCACGGCTTAGTGATGCAAATCGGAATTCGCAACAGTGAAAATAAATTCGACTATGGAATTTTCAGTGGAGAAGAAACCAGAGGGGTTGAGAGGAGAAAACTCGTCAGAAAAATGAGGGATTTTGGAGAAAGAATCGCGAAGATCGCTTGGGAAAGGAGAGAGACAAGAGAGAAAAAAATGTCAATTTTAATTCAGCTTCAACTGTTCCAAACAATTTCTTACCATCCCCTTTATATAGGAGGGTTAGGATTACAAAAATAGAAATAAAATTCAAATTCAAATTGACTCTAATTGATTTGAATCAAACTTCAAATCTATCTTATCCTAATTGACTCTAATTTTAAATTCAAAATTCAAATTGAAAACCGACTAACTAATTTGAGATCACTTGCGATCTCTTTTATTTAAATAAAAATGTGACGACTTGATTACGTAAAATAATTAGACTCTAATTTACGGATAGAAAAATAGAAAATGAGGATCTATTTATTTGTTTTGTGCCGCAGCAGTTCTCCTCCGCTTGAAATTTTCTTCTCTTGACGAATTGCTAGATCTGCAGACTTGAAGCGTGATAATTTTAACTCAACATTCTCGATCATGCCATGGAAGAACTTATGCAGAGCAAATGGCGGGATCCATTCATTCTTGGAGCGGAGGTTGAGATCGTCACCTTCATGCTGAAAAAAGAGATGTGGCCTAGATAGCAGCGCCCATGTGCAAGTTTCTCCCTTGATGTGGTGTGGAAAAAATTGATGCAGCATCTTTATTTCGAGTTTCGCAGCATTCAGAGAACCCATAGTAAATGAATGGCACAAGGTTAGGAGGGGTGGAGACGTGGGTAATGAACTAAGCCATGGGGCCTTTAAATAGGTGAAACCCATGGTCCTAATCCTAATTGGCTAAGGAAGCCACCCAGATTTCCTTCTTTTTATACTTCCCTTTAAATATTTCTGCATAAGGGGGGTGCAACGCAATTTTTGTACCCCTTCATCCCTTCTTAAGTTACCACCAAGTTGTCCCTTGAAGTTGATTATTTTTGGAGGGGTTCCTTTGAAAATTCACCACTTAATAGTCTTAGATGGGAGGGAGTCGAATTTCCTATCATATTGTCCCAACATTAGGGTTTTTCTGCTCTCCACGATGTGACGATGGTGGGAGCAAAAGCAGAGCAGGAGGCAATGACAGCTACGAGGAAGTCGGCGCGGGCGGTGGTTGCGTGTGAGGCACGCATGGTGGTGGCGGTGGGTGATCACACAAGGCGGGTGGCGACCTGTCATGTTGAGGTGGGGATGCGGGATCTTTCAATGGCGACGATGGTTCGTGGAAAGCGGGCAGGGCTGGCGATGGTAGATGGTGCGACGTTGTGCTAGTGGGGTGTGGTGAGTGCGGTGCCTTCGGGCAGGGAGGGGGAGGTTAGTGACGCGATCCGTGGATAGGGGTTTGGAAAGAGGCTTTGGAAGTGGTGCGGGGCCGACGGGGAGGGGTTGATAGCGAGTAGAGGTGGTGGGAGGGGTGTTGGCGGAGGTGCAGGAAGTGCGAGGTTGGCGGCGGGAGGGGGTGGTGGCGATGGGGCTGGGGGTTTCGCAGGGGGTGCGAGGTCAGTGGGAAAGGGTGGTGGCGATGGAGCAAGGGGTTTGTCGGGGGTGCAAGGGTAGCGGGTAGTGGTGGTGGCGTTTGTGGGGTTGGGGTTGCGGGTGCGAGTCCAGCGGGAAGGGGCGTTGGGATTGGGGCATGCATCACAGAAGCTGTGGGGTTTGCGGGTGGGGGTACCTATGATGGCTTGGACGGTCCCAGAATAGCAAGTATGTCATCGTTGACTTCATTATTTCCTCATGAAATGGTCTGGATAGCGAGCGGGTTGTCATCGTCACCATTTTTTCCATCTAAAACGACCTGGACAACGCACATATCATCGTTGACGGCAATTTTTTTTCGTCGTCAACTTGTACCATAAAGATATCAATGTTGTACCTTGAATCTATCCATTGTTTAACCAAAATGCTTGTCTGGAGGTGATTCTTGAATTTTTTGTTTATGCGAACGTGCATGCCAGCCACGAGATAGGCGGCTTTGATCGAGCTTCGTCTTCCAATAAGCGACATGACCGTCAAATCGTGAGAATGATTCAATTTCCTTGCTCTGATACCAATTGATGCAAACCAAAATTTGCAACAATGAAAAACAAATTCGATGGTGGAATTTTGGTGGAGAAGAAATTGGAATGGTGAGGAGAAAACTCGTCGGAAAAACGAGGGATTTTGGAGAAAGAATTGCTAAGATCATGGGGGGAGGGAGAAGGACGAGAGAGAGAGAGAGAGAGATAAAATCCCAATGTTATTCAACTTTAACTATCCCAAATAATTGCATACCATCCCCTTTATATAGGAGGGCGGGATTACAAAAATAGAAATAAAATTCAAATTCAAATTGACTCTAATTGATTTGAATCAAACTTCAAATCTACCTTATCCTAATTGACTCTAATTTTAATTAGAAATTCAAATTGAAAACCGACTAACTAATTTGAGATCACGTGCAATCTCTTTAATTTAAATAAAAATTGCGACGACTTGATTACATAGAATAATTAGACTCTAATTTAGGGGTATAAAAATAGAAAATGAGGCCCTATTTATTTCTTTTGTGCTGCATCACTTAGTAGTTTGATTTTATTTCTTTTTGTATATATCTTTTATAACTATTTTCTGACCATCTTCTGTTTCGCTTTTTGTGCAAGTAACCGCCTGGAGGACGAGCTGGTTCACTTTGGAGGGGCCTGCATCTGAGAAGGAGCAAAGGAGGAGAGGAAGCAGTTATCTTAGGTAGAATATTTTTGTAAAAACATTATTGTAATATCTTATAATTTTCTAGACTTTCTGGACACAATTGGACACTTGGATTATTCAGGGTCTGTTTCACCAAGTGCCGGTGCACTAGGGGGACCTCACCACAGTTTTTCATGATTTTTCACATTTATTTTCTATTTGATTCCCAAGGATTTGGCCCCTAGATTTAGGATTTCTATTTGCTTGAGCTCGATAATAAGCTAGGTCCAAACACCCAAATAAACTATCTATTCCTATAGAACTTAATTGGACTTAGTCAAATAGAAGAAAAAGCTAATTAAATTGGTTAAGAGACCATGCCCGAGAGAGACCTTATACAGCGCTTGCAGGATCCAATGTGGTGGGCACCGATCAACCTCTGAGACCAGACTCAAGTCTCTTTTATGATTAGTTAACTACTAGCTCTTCCCGCTAATAGAAGTTGCTCATCTTAGGGACGATTCGTTAGATGTTACATTTATTTATAAAAATACATAAAAAGTGATAACCAATAAAATTTGGGATGGTAAAGAACACTTGACCTAAAATCGAACTTCACTAAAAATCTTTGTTTTGGCGAGAGTCACACCCTCATTGTTTGATTTATCTACAGCGAGAGAGCAATCCGCATACTTGGATAGAATCATGCATGAACTCTCTTTAGACTACCGGTTCAGACAATTAGTTATTCTCTAGTGAGGATTTCACCGTGTAGCTGGTAATTGGTCCAGACTTCCTTAGCAGAGTAGGTAAGATCGTGTTGTTGGTAAACAGTCCGCATCCCATACTAGCTGGAGATAATTAGTTGTAGGAACTCAGGCTAGTCTCCTGGGAGCATGGACTCCTAACTGCTCTCTTAACCATTCTAATAGATTGAATTATCACATAAATAAATTTTGACAAGATTAACAACCGAGCTTTCACGGTCATCACTGCGTCGCGTAGTGAATTGGGGGTTCGATTTCTCATCTTGTTTGCGTCCCAGATCTACTCTTCATAAATCCCCACATCATGATGATGGGAAGGAGGTCCCTTAGGCTGCCTCTGGTAGCATCACTTTCCATCACTCCTCCCTGTTCATCTAGGGTGGTCTCAGAGAGCTCAGATCTGCTCTTTGAAGTCGAATTCTCCTCCGCCCTGTTTCCCCTCGACCACCCTTCTTCCACACCTGAGGTACTAGTACAGAGGCCATCATATCTATATGTTCATTTGACAACACCTTAGCTAGGTTCTTTTGCCTTTGCAGAGACCGGTGACATGACCATCAGCGAGGGAAGGACTGATGAGCAGCCACAAGGATCTGTGTACGTATTGGACCAAGCTGCCATCAACAACACACTACTAGCCTCCTTGGAGACCATGCAGAGATAGATCATGGACCAAGGAGCATTCATGAAAGAGGTGAGGAGAGAGCTCATGCAGATGAGAGGTGGATGAGAGGAGCCGTAGAGACCAGCTGTTGGTGGAGATATACCCAGAGCTAAGGGAGGAGACGGACGTCCGGATGAGCCGCTGGAGCCAGCCAGACCAGCACGCACGATGAGGCAGTTGCACAATCCAGGTGGAACCCTCACCCACAGATGGATCCAGCTGCTCGAGATCCTTAGCGACTTCAAACTTTGCCCCCAGACTATTCAGGTACTGCCCAAGTTTCATGGGCTAGCCACCGAGGAGCCCATCTCCATTTGCAGGAGTTTGAGATGATCTGTAGCACCGACCATGATAGATGGGTGGACAAAGATACCATCAAGCTGATTGCCTTCCTGTTCTCTTTGGTTGACAAAGCAGCCTATTGATTGAAGCATCTTGGGAGGGTCGTTACTACTTGGGAGCAGTTATGGACTGAGTACTTGAACAAGTACTATCCACTCAGCCGGATCAATGCAACGAGAGCTATGATCAGCAACTTTACAATGATCCCAAATGAATATTTCCATGAAGCATGGGATATCTTTAGAGAGCTCATTGACAGGTGTCCACACCAAGAGATCATCAAGCCCAACCTCATTCAGAGTTTCTTTTGTGGGCTGACACTTGAGATGAAGGGGCTTGTCAATGCCTCATGTGGAGGTTCCTACTTCGCCAAGGATGAAGATCAGATGTGAGCCATCTATGAGAAGATGGCAGAAAACTACACTGTGATGTCCCAGACCCGTGTCTACACTCAGGTGAAGCCTCTCCCGTAGGCGATTTCTTATCAGAGGATTGCATGCGTAAATGCCAGTCCTTCGACATCTTCTTCGACAACAACTCTAGTAGAGTCGTCGGTTGCCGACATGAGCATTATCAACCAAAAGTTGGACCAGATAGAGATTATAGAGAAGAAGCAGTGCCAGGGCCTGAACAAGCTCAACAAGATTGATGAGTTGGCCCAAACTTTGAGTGACTTGAAGACCTAGATCATATGTCTCCAAGAGACACAGACGGCTTCTCAGCCTCATCTCAGGGCACGGAATGATCCGGGGAGCAGCTCTTATTAGACTTCTGCCTCATACCGCCAGGTTCACCACATCCAGGCAGTGCCGGTCCAGCAGCTCCAATAGTACCATCAGCCACCACCATCTCCAGACACTCAGATGGTGGTATACCAGTCGGATCAGCCCTTGGAAGCCCTACCCTCTCCACTTCACGAGCAACAGGAGCTGTTGATGGAAGTCAATGGGATCTGGTACTTTCAGTACCAACTACAGCATGGGATTCGTCATGACCATCCTATCTTTCGAGGGTCCACTAGAGTCACCTCTTCCCAGAAGCAGCCTCCAGCTCAGGCAGGGCAGGGCATCCAGCCTAAATAGCCCCAGTACTCCCACCACCACCTGCAGCATGGTTCTCGCCCCCAGTATCAGGGACAACAGTCGAGGCAGCCACAACAGCCTCAGCAGTACTCCCAGCCCCCTCCTCACTACCAGTAGTAGAGTCAGCCTCATTTCCAGCGAGACAACTCGTCCAGTTCTCATGCACCAGTTTATGAGAACCCAGCACTTGATGACCTCGCATGCTTGCTCTCTGATCAATAGGTCTCCTTCCAGTGAGAAATAAATGAGTTCTGACGGGAGATAAGGGAGATAATAAAAGGCAAGACTGCTATACCTGCTCAGAATGAACCCAACCTGAACAATCTTAAGAGAAAATCTGAGCAGGTACAGTTTACAGAGACCACCATTCCTAGTGATATTTTGGATGATACTCATTCTTCTATATTTGATGATGGTTTTGTGACACTTAGGAGCGGTAGGAAGCCAGCCGGCGGTGACTCGTCTAAGTAACATCCTGATGAAGATTCCAAGATGCTCGACGAGAACGAAAGTAGTGCTAGAACGTTGGTACTGAGGCTGTCGTATTTCCATTTTCAGATGGTGGTGTTGATGCCACCAAGATTCTAGATGCCAGGGTAGAGTACGGTACCGATGCCGCAATCTCAGATGTTTTCAATGGTACTGATGCCACCAAGTCTCTTTCTGTTGTGTTGTCTCGTCATGTACTTAAGGACACTTATAGAAAAATACAAAAAAATGGAATAACAAGAAAAATAAAAAATAAGAATAAAGGAAAGTTTTTTGTATCTCCTGAGAGCCCATCTATTGTGCCTGATGATCTTTGCATGGATTTGATCCTATTGAATACACATGAACCTACTCCTGACCCTCATCTCTTTGGAGAGGGTCCTTCCATCCCCTTCCCTCAAGAACTCCGCTTAGGAAAGGGGACCAAATAAAAAATCCAAAAAAGAGGCACCAATTAGAGTTTAACGAGCAGATGATGGATAGATTCCAGATACAACTGACTCTTTAGGAGGCACTTGAGTACATCTCTCTTTTCCAGAAGAACATGAGAGAGAAGACCACCATCCGCAGGAAGAAGAGGAACCATAATGCAGAGATCCATGTGCTCACTCGTGCCACCTGCTTTGCTATCCAGAACTGATTGCCAGCCAAAAGACCAGATGCAGGAGCTCCTTAAAACAGATGCCATATCCACGAGCAGTGGTTCGATCGTACTCTATTAGACAGCAGTTCTTCAACTACCCTCCACCCGACTGTCTTACTCGACCGATTTGAGTTTGGCTCTCTTGGATAGAGCAGGACAGTCCTTCAGTTTGTTGATATATAAGTTAAGAGGCCGAAGAGTTTACTAAAGGACATTGCCACAATTCAGGGTCTGAAATTCCCCATGGACTTTGTTGTACTGGACATGGAGATCCCTGAATCTGAGACTAATACCCCCATCATCTTAGGATGACCTTTCTTGGCCACAACCAAGGTAGTGTCCGATCATGATAGCGAGAAGGTCTACTTTCATGTTAAGGGCGAAAGTGTACAAATAGAGTCGATCGAGGAGACTAGACCCATAGATTCGGCTTTCTCAGAGCATACTACCGACTCAGAGAAGATGAAAGATGCAGAGCTAGACGTCCAGTAGGAATGTGATTTTGTGATTACAAATGATGAAGCAGTTTGGGTAGATCCAGTTTCATGAGCTCTTGTCACACTTTCAGACATTGATGAGTTAGAATTGCCAGCTGATGAGAGTTTGGAGAGCACACTCATGGCACAACACACCTTAGAGGCTGACATTTGCGATCAGGGTAGCGAAGAAGACTACATTTCAGGTGATGCAGATTAAGATCCCTCTGATTCAGACACTAATTTCGATTTGGCAAGACTTTGATGACTATTTATCATGTCTGATTTCCACAAAGCTGACAACTAGAGTGGAGTGCGGGCTAGTACACTTGACAGATACACCATCAGGGGTGTCTTCATCTCATTCATAGATTCAACGGGAGTTCTCACATGCAGATATGGTAGCCTTCACGTAGACATTTCAGAGGCCAGATTTGCCAGCTCCCACTTGTCTTGAATTGAAGACCTTACCACAGAGCATGAAGTATAGATTCCTTCCGGGTGAGCCAGTTATGTTCCCAGTCATTATCTCAGCAGATTTGATTGAAGACCAAGAATCTCGTTTGATGGAGGCTCTTGAAAGAAATCGCAAGGCAATAGGTTGGAGTGTAGCTGATCTCTAGGGGATAAGTTCGGCCCTGTGCTCCTACCACATCTATCTTGAAGAGGACGTCAAGCCATCGCGTGAGTTCCAACGAAGGGTGAACCTGAATCTTCGAGATGTGGTCATGAAGAAAATATTTAAGTGGTGTAGCATCGATTTTATCTACCCCATCTTCAACTCTAAATGGGATAGTCCATTACATATGATACCCAAGAAGACGGGTATCACTATAGTTGTAAGTGAGTCTGGAGAGGAGATAGCTACCCGAGTACCCACTTCTTGGAGGGTCTGTGTGAACTACAAATGATTGAATCAGGCCACCAAGAAGGATCATTTCTCGCTGCCATTTATTGATTAGATCATCGAGAGGCTAGCTGGGAAGAGTCACTACTGCTTCCTTGATAGGTACTCGAGATACAATTAGGTGGCCATATCGCCCGAAGATCAGGAGAAAATGACGTTCACATGTCCATTCGGAACGTATGCTTTTAGATGGATGCCCTTTGGTTTATGTAATGCCCCGACTACATTTCAAAGCTGCATGCTTTCCATCTTCTCAGACATGGTGGGCAAGTGTTTACAGATCTTCATGGATGACTTTTCGATCTACGGCGATGGATTTGACAAGATCAACCTTGTTTTATCTTTGGAGAAGAGTCATTTCATGTTGACTAACGGGACGATCCTTGGCCACATCATCTCCGACAAGGGCTTAGAGGTCGATCCGACCAAGGTGGATATCATCAGGAAGCTCAATCCCCCGTCCAATTTGCGACAGTTGCGGTCTTTTCTAGGGTATGTTGGTTTCTAACGACGGTTTATACACGACTTTTGTCAGATTACTCGACCGCTTACTGATCTGTTGACAAAAGGCACCACGTTATTTGTAGATGATAACTATCTTGCATTATTTGAGACTCTCAAGGAATTAGTTGTGCATGCTCCTATCCTTCAGCCACCCGATTGGTCTCTCCCATTCTAGATCATGATGGACTCTTCTGATTTCGCCATAGGGGTTGTGCTTGGATAGAGGAGGGATGGATTGCCTTTCTCCATTACTACGCTAGCCGAACTTTGGATGCTACTCAGCCAAACTACATCGTGACTGAGAAGGAGATGCTAGCCATAGTTTTTGCTTTGGATAAGTTTTGATCTTACATTCTTGGATCTAGAGTGACTATCTACATAGATCACACCACCATCCGATACCTCCAGATTGACTAGATGGATCCTTCTACACTAGGAGTTTGATATAGAGATTAAGGATAAACCTGGAGTCAAGAATGTGGTGGCGGATCATCTCTCTCGATTAGAGCATCTTGGGGATTCAGGGCAGACACACCTATCACAAATACTTTCCCAAACGAGGCGATTCTTGCTATCACCTCACTTCCAAGGTATGCTGACATTGTGAACTATGTTGTCACCAAGAAACTTCCACAAAGTTGGCCCAGGCAATGACTTGAGACCTTCCTTGCGAAGGCCAAGTTGTACCATTGGGAGGATCCCACCCTTTACTATGAAGGGGGGATAGTGTCTGGTGTTGGTGTATTCCTCAGGAGGAGCACCACAACTTCCTCACCTACTACCACAAGCTGGATGCAGGAGGACATCATTCTGGGAGACGAACAACACAAAAAGTTCTCCAATCCGGCTTTTAATGGCCTACCCTCTTGAAGGATTCAGATGAGTTCGTAAAGAGGTGCACTGTCAGAGGATGGGCACTTGTGGACAACATGATATGATGCCGATGCAGTCCATTCACTTCTCTGAGGTTTTTGATGCGTGGGGCATCGATTTCATGGGTCCATTCCATAAGAGTTAGGGATTTGAGTACATTCTGCCTATTGTATATTATGTTAGTCATTGGGTTGAGATCATCTCCGCCCAAGCTGCAGATGCTAAAACTGTTTGCAAATTTTTGAGGAAAAAACAACATTTCACGGTTTGGGGTATCTAGAGTCTTGATTTCTGACGAGGGACTCATTTTATCAATGATAAGGTAAGGGCCCTTGCTAACAAGTTCAGCATTGACCATAGAGTCGCCACTCCATATCATCCTCAGACTAACGGTCTTGCTGAAGTTTTGAACATGGAGATCAAGACTATTTTGCAGAAGGTTGTCCGCCCAGACCGAAAGGATTGGTCATAGCTTTTGGACTCGGTCTTGTGGGCCTAAAAGACTTCCTTCAAGACACATTTGGGCACCTCTCCCTTTTGGCTCGTTTATGGCAAGTCGTGCCACTTGCTAGTGGAGATCAAGCACAAGTCACTTTAGGCAGTTACCGAGTTACTATTGGATTCCAAGAGTGTAGGAGATCAAAGGAAAGCAAAATTGGCAGCCCTGGAGGAGTTGAGAGACATAGCCTTCTTAAATAGCCTACAATATAAGGAGAGAATGAAGATATGGTATGATTCTCACATCAGCCATAAACAGTTTGAGCTGAACCAGAGAATATGGCTATTTTATGCTAGGTTGAGATTATTTCTAGGGAAATTACAAAGCAAATGTAGGGGACCATACTTGGTCAGAAAGGTGCACGACAATAGAAGTATTGATATATCTTAGTTGTCATCTGATTTCACCTTTCGAGTTAACGGTCAGCGCCTGAAGCCATATCTTGATCATGATCCGTTGATCCTTGATGTTGCCCCTATTAATTTTGTATGAGATGTGGTCTTCGACTCACATTGTTTTCATCTCATACCTGATCATCAATTCTTCTTCGCAACTATATAGATCCAGACTGTCCATATCATTCATTCTTTCTATTTGAGACCCCGTCATCATCTTATTATTATGTTATACTTAGGGGACACTTTGCCCTAGGTATAGGGGGGTATCAGACCTGTGATTATTCATTTGATTCTGTTTACCTCTGTTTTGCTACCTATACTTAGGGATATTTTACCCTAAGCATAGGGGAGGTAATACATGTACATCCTATTTTCCGACTTTCCCCTTGTGTACAATCTTTTAAACTTAGGATTATTTGATCCTAAGTATAGGGGGATCACGGACCTCTATTTATTTGATGCATTCTTTCATTCGTCGTTTTAATATAGCATTCTTTTCACTTCCCCATACTCAGCACGAGTTATGTCTTCTTTCATCACTCTTTGATCACTCTGAGGACATCGTTCGAGCTAAGTATGGGGGTATCGTATATATTGTATATATACTTTAGCCATAACTCGTACTTTGTATTTGTTAATAATATGGCTAAAAATCACAAAAAATTTAAAATTTCCTCTCACATAAACGTTTGTAAAATCCTTTTGTAAAAATTATTTTTGTCCAAACATTTGGAAAAATGATTTTGGTTATAAATTTTTTTTGTAAATATTTTTGTATCAAAATTATGTATATAGTACAAAATTTTTGGAAAAATATTTGAAAATAAAGGCTTGCAAAAATTTGTTCATAAATGTTTGTAAAAATATTTTGCAAAGCTTTTCCCTTTCTTCTTTCAATAAAATATTCCATAAAAAATTGCATATTTTGAAAACTTTTTCACAAAAAGAGTTTTGTATATATTTGCATGCGATTTCTTCAGAATCTTGGTTTATATTTAAACTAGTTTAGAATTAAATTGAAAAATGGAGCTTGGTTAAGACCTTAATCCACTTAACTTCAGAGGAACCTTATGGGACTTGGGGTTAAGACTTTTCAGGTCCTTAGCGACTTAATTCTTTGAGTCCACTAGGCTATGTTCACATGTCACCTTGATGAGCCTAAGTAGAGCACTTAACAAGACATGCATGACTCTCATATACAATGGCTTGAATTGGACACGTACCTTACACGTAACTCAACACGGATGAGGTGGTGAGGAGGTAGAATCCTTTGGCTTGGGGTAGCATACGAGGGTAGCACTGCTAGTTGGAACCTCTCATCTTCCTCTAGGGAGGGATGTGCACCTCAACATAGTCGAGTGGCATTGAGGTCTAAAGATAGGAGTCTGTGGGTTGCACTAATGCTTCAAAAGAGGGATAGTCTGCTGGCTCAAGAAGAAAAACTCATTATGTATATGATGCACCATGCAGATATGTTGTACATATGCATGTAAAAATGCAAAATTATGAAAAACTTCAAAAAAAGGGGATAGGCCTGATTGAAAATAAAATGCCTATCGGAGTGTATATAGTGAATAAAGCAAAGCTTATGCATTCCATCTTCTCATCCCGTGGAAGCTTGCAGCTGGAGACTTAGCTACACTATTTAGGCTCCACAAGATACATGGCAACACTGGTCACGATCCATTCTCTTCTTTCCCCTCTTCTTGACTGGTTGAACTTGAACTTAGAAGGGAATATCCTGCTCCTCGAGGAAAGAGTTGCTAGACTGGGGGATTATAGTTACCTTATTGTAGGAGGTTGTTTCTTTGCCATTTCTGAGGTGGGGAGCTACATATCACTTACACAGTACAAGGAAAGATTCACAGTCATTAGAGTTTGCATATGTAGACTTGTTCTGACCTCGTTATTAAGGAATCCCAACCATAAAACTATGGAACTTGTAGACTGTTGAGTCTTAAACCTATTTCCCAATAAGGTTTCTCCAAATTAATAATCAAGAGGTCTGACTGAGCTCCATACTCCAATTTTATGAAGATAAGTTTAACAATCAACTATGATTCTTTTCTTTTCTTCTCTTCTTTTTCACTTCCTTTTCAAATAAGTGTTTTCTAAGGGACTAGCGAAGGTAAAGTATAGGGGGATGATGAATCTACGATTCTCATTCTTTATTCTTTTATTTTAGCTTTATCTTTTAGTAAAACTACATGTAATAACATGTATATACAATAAATTAACACTGTGCATGTCATTGTTAATATCTCATAATTAACACCTATTTTCTCAAAAATAAAAGAATAAAGAGAAAAGAAAAAGAAGGATGTATTTAGAATAAATACAAAGCGACCCAAACCCCAAGAGAAGGTCGAAGATTTGACCTGATCGCAAAGAAAATAAGTAGAGAGAAATCGGGTACACTGTGTTTTGTACGTACCACCTATAATTTTTTATATATTTATTTTGACAAAATATAAATATCTTATTATTTTGTAACACTTGTATATATCCCTAGTAATAATATAAAAATAAAAAAATTAGAAAACATAAAATTAAAATAAAATCCACAATTCATTGTACTAAGGCCACATGTATATAATACAATACCCATTTATTTTACAACCTTGATTAATTTATAAAATTCAAATAAAAATCATTTTGTATTCCTCAAATTATTTTGTAAATAACTAAAATATAAAATAAAAGTTTTTTTGTAAAAATAATAAAATAAAAATACTGTACATAATACATAGGTATAGTATACCTGTATATAACATATCATACAATTTATACCCTATTTATATTTTTAAATTAAATATTTAAAAATCACCGAAAAATAGTTTATAAAATAATAAACATTTTTTATTTTATACACTTTATTTTAAAATCATTTACTATTTTATATCTAATATTCTTTGATTTAATAAAATGGAATTTCCTGATTGGTTGACCCAGGTCAATCTTCTCCCCAAGTTAGGTCAGACTTGATTATCTTCACCGGAGTCCATTTCTCTGATTTTTCCCGATCGGGTCCGACATCCATTCACCTGATTCGACCACCCGATTACTCTACTAGGATATGTGATCCTCGCGGATCCCTAGGGAGGATCAGATCTATCTACGATTTCACGTCCCTCGACGATCCTTCTAGACCCTTGAGCACGCCTACATAAACTCTCCTCCGCCTCCAGCACAAGTCAGCTCATTCCTCGCCACCCTTTTGCCCCCTAGCTACCTCCAGCTGAGTGACATTCTTTTGGAGCAACCTTTGGAGCTCAGATTGGTGCTGAATCAACGACGCTCAAGCTACGTGGCTGGACCTCTGTCTTGTTCAGCCTCCCTGGTCCGTCACAGCCCGGTTGAGGCCATTACCACGCCAACTACATTTCCTGGAGCTCCTGACTCATCAGTATCTTCAAGTATCCATCATATCACCCCCATTTCCACTTTCACTTCGATTTTGTCCTCCATCAGCACCGTAGTTCACCCACTACGGTCAGTCGGTCGGAGCCCTGCATCAACCAACTACCCGCACAGATTGCTCCCCCTACTCGCCCTTCATCTTCCAGTATAGCCGATCCCCCTGGATCTTGCTCATCGAAGCAGGATTAGGTCAAGTTTCCTTCCCCATCCTTTGTTGGAAACTAAAGAGCACCCATCCTCATTTACCTTGTTTTTATTCTAAATAACCCTTGCTGGAGCTTTGTCTTCGAGCACAACATCCTCTTGCAGGACACGGTGCACTACGGAGGTTCGGACTACACTTCAACACTCTCGTCAGAGCATCTCCAGGAGACGCAGCGCCGCGATGCCCATCCGACCGTCCTCCCTTTCATCGGATCCGCCCATTCTACGCGGAGTACTTCCGCAATCAGCGGCTTCATCGGAGCTACGAATCATTCTCCATGCTTGGGCGAAGTTCGCCAGGCCCCTGTTCTTCTAGCTACCTTCTTTGCCGCTCGATCTAGAGTCTCGTCCCAGATTTGATCCGAGCCCTCTGTTAGCGTCTTATCCTGATGCTCGGATCAGTTCTGGGCACTGATGAATCCACTTTTCATCATCTTTATTCTATCATTTTGGCATCAAAAACCCTAGCAAATGCCTGTAAATAGCGTTAAATATAGCATCTTAGCATTCATGCATGTGCATCCAATTAGTGTATAAAATACTGTAATTAAAGCCAAAATTATAGAATAAATAAAAGAAAAGAAAAAGAATAAAATATTGTAAATAATTTATGACCCAAAACCCCGATATCTAGGCATCATGATGAATAGGTCGACAAGGACTAAAGTAGGGGGAGATAAGGTCAAAAATACAGTATAAATACTTATACCTTTTATTCATTCTTTATTCATTTTGGGACCTATTTTTGGTTCCACTTTTTATACATCAAATAAAGAAACTTTGTACATGAAAGTTGTAGATAATTTAACAAAGAAAAATACAAAATTGATTTCACAGAAAAATAATGTACAGATAAAAAGTTATGGTCTGAATAAAAATCCAGAATCCCAACTTCCCAGACCCATATCTCACAACTGAAAATTCGAAATGCAACAAACTCACCTTTAATTGTATATAGAATAAAATAAGCTATTTAATGGCGGTGGTTTCGCATTTGGCGAAGCTACGGTTTGAAAGTTGAGTTTTGGACTCACATTGTACAAATGTACAGATTAAAATATTCATTTTATTATTTATTCATTATTTTTGTATTTTTATATTTTTATAATTATGTAAATATTACTTATAATAATTATGTACATTAAAATTGGAATAAAAACCTAAATAAAACTTAAAATAAAATACTTACATATTTGATACATAGGTATACTACCTATACCCATACCTATACGATACCTATTTATATTTTATTAAATATACAAAACATATCAGAAAAATAAAATAAAAATATATTTATGTGTATAAAAGTATTTTATAATTTCACAAAATAAGAAAAAAATAAAATTAAAATCACAAATTAAAAATCAAATAGACAAATATATAGGTAATATACCTATAAAGGGTATAAATGTAAACTTATAAAAATACATCTCATAAAAATAATTAAAAATCACTATAAAATACTTTGAAAAATTATAAACATTTTTTATTTAATACTCGAAATAAAATAATTCATTTACTATTTTTTATTGAATTAATAAAACTTTTTCCAGAGGGTTTTTCTGGTTGGTCCACGTGGACCAACCAGAGGGCTTGGACAGTTGACCCTAGTCAACTGTCTGACCCCCCTCTCTGTTCTTGTCAGACCTAGGTTTTGACCTCACTTCCCCCATTTTTCGAAGGAGTTCCTTTCACTAAACCATCTCACTCCCTTCTTGGACTCTCTTCCCCGTGCATCAGGCATACACGCTGAGGGTATACCTTGGCCTTTGGATCACTGCAGCACCAACCATGTGTCGTTCTTGGAGCTGCCCCGTCAACTGCATAAAATGGGACCCCTTGACTTCATTCGAAATTTGAACCCCAAACTTTGGCCCTCTCGTGCCCTTAGTGAGCTCAATCGTCTCCTGGAGGTGACAGCTCCAGGATCGACCCTTCCAGGTGGCCGATCAGCGCGGCTAAGGGTGTTCCCTCGACCTCTGGCTCCCCTCCGTTGAGGTACACCTTCCCTCGTCCTTCCTGGGCTTGAGGTCGTTTATCCCCCTCGTTTTAGTTCCCTTTCTATTCCCCTTTGTTAGAGCTTCGTCTAGCCACTTTAATCGTCGTCGCTAATCTATCGATTCGCTCAGTCGATAGTTGGCCGGAGCCATCTCCGGCCACCTTCGTTTTTCACGCCATCCACCGCAGCACACTCCCATTCCATCTCGCCACGTGATCGGGGCATTTTGCCCCAGATCATATTACACATTTTTGTGCAGGCACCAGGACATTTCAAAGCGTCTGGAGCGTTTTTGGGAAGTCGTCAGAGCACCTGGAGCTTCGCAGCTTCCTCCTCGCCGTGGAAGAGCTCCGGAGCAGCTCGCGCCATTCCGTTGCCTCCAGACATCAGAGGGAGCCTCTAGCGTGCTCGTGGGCCTCATAGCAATCACCGATCACGTCGGAGGGCGGAGGCCGTGTCGATTTAATCTCGCCGGCTCTCTGTTCTTTGCGTGTTCGTCCAACGCCCCTCCGAGCCGTAGAATCCCCAGTGGTCGCCCAGCTTCACAGCAGTCGTCTGATCAGATGTGTCATCGTCGTTGGATCAACCTTGCCTAATCTAATCTTGTGTGTTGGCACGAACCGTCATCGGCTCCTGCGGTGTCGCCACGTGTCACAAGTGAAGCCTCTCCGTCGTTCGATCGCTCGTTGCGGCCCACCATCGGATGCACGCCACGCGTCGCTCACATCTCTCCGCCGTCCGATTCATTAGCTCTGGGTAATTTTGCCAAAGCTCCTTGAGCGTTTTTGTATTTTATTATAACTGCTAAAACTTTCAGTTGCTTTGTATAACTTTTGCAATATTTACGCACAACCCCCTTGAGCTTGTGATTATCGCATCTAGGTCCTTCGCCAAGCGCGTGCTCGTCACGCGTGCCTTGGAGATTTTGCAGAAGGGCCCCCGAGTGTTGTATTATTTAAGTTTAGTTCAGAAACTTTCCATTTCAGTTATAAACGTCTGGACTTTTTACAATTCAACCCCCGAGCTTTTGTGGTATTACATCCGTGCCCCTCCCAAGCGGGTGTGTAACCCACGTGAGCCTGGGAATTTTTGCAAGAAAGCCTTTATGCTTTTGGTTTTGTGGTTTGGCCCAGATACTTTTTGTTTCAGTTCAAACTTTTTGTGAAAATTGCAGGCGTATCCCTGTTTGTTTCAATATTTACATATATGCCCCTGCCAGGTCTTTAATTGTTGCTTGCTTGAACCATTTAATTAGGGCATCATTTTAATTCCAAAAATTCTCAAAAATTCAACTTAAGCTCCTGTGTGCTTGTACTTAACGCCATATTTTTAGTTTTTGATTTTATTTTATTTTCATATTTATTAAAAATAAAAAACTCTCCATTTCAGCACTGTCTAGTTTAGAAAATACCAAAAAAAATATTAAAATACCTCAAAAATCCAAAAGATTCCCTACTATCTTTCTTATCATACTTTAGTGTCAGTCCAAAAATCACTAAAAATCTCAAAAGAAAAACCTTAATAATTAGAAAATACATAAAAACTTCAAAACATTCTCGAAAATTGTAGAAAACTCCAAAAATTGTAAACTCAAGTTCTGTAGTCTCCTGATTTTATTGTCTTTATTTGAAAAATAGTTTGGAAAAATTTTGTGGCTATCTGGTATTTTTAATTCCCCATTTTACCCCCAACCAGTAGCTTGTTCACTGTTTTGGTTTATTTCAGTGTTTAAAAACACCAAAAACACTTTGAAAAATACCCAAAAATCACAAAAACAGTAAAAAATTATAAAAATACCAAAAAGATTTTATTTCTGAATTTTTTGGCTATTTTAGCATATTTTTATAAATATTTTATCAACCCTTCTATTACATTGTTTTTATATTCCAATATTGAAAAAGAAAAAAATATAAAATACAAAATTATAAAAATTAGAAAATTTAAAATCAAAATACAAAATTTAAAATTAAAAAAAATAAATTAAAAACCCACAAAAATTCATGCATTGCATAGTGTAGACATCACTCACATTCACACACACACACACATCCTTTTGAATTAACTTGTTTGCTCCTTGTGTTCAAACTCTCTGCATACTTGTCCTATACATCTTTTGTGCAGAGTTAAAAATAAATTTTAACTCCACATTTATTTCTAATTGTTGATCTATAGTGTGGGTTAATTGTTGATTAAATATATTTTATTGTGGGTCACCGCGGCGATCTCGGTTGTCTCCGCCTTGTGTGAGACATACCATTTAGACCCCTGATAACCTGTGTTTATCAAATGGTGCCGTTGCCGGGAGCAACAACGAGTAGTTCATCTTTTTGTCTGTTTTTGTTTATTGTCTACCATCGCTTTATTTTATCTCTCTTGCATTATTGATATATATTGATTGAGCTTTCTGACCACTCTTTTTCTTGTCTTCTTGCGAGGGACCGTGGAGCGAGGCAGATTGCCTAGGGGATCCGAAGCATCCTTGGGAAGCGGAGCCGGCTGTTCTTAGGTCAAGCTGGCAGGAGAGAGCAGGAGGAGTAAGAGAGAGTGATTAGATTAGATCGCATTTTATTTTCGTGAGAGAATGACTTATTAATTTGTAATAATACAAGACTCAGGACTTGGACACTCAGACTACCGGGCCTAATTTCCGGGTGTTTGTTCACCCGGGGGCTCACCGCTGCTTTTCTCATGTTTTTCGACAGTCATTTTCTGGTTTTGATTTTATATTCCATTTCTTTTGTGGATTGAGCCCTTAGACTTTAGGCTTTCTTGATCGATTAGAATAGGTCCAAACACATTAATAACCTTTGCATGCTCCTATAGATCGTATTTGGACTTAGACTAATTAAACAGTTAATCATTAGCTTTCGATCCGCGTGCCGCGAGCTCATCCCTCCAAGCGCTTCTCCTAAACTCGATGTGTCGAGAGAAGGAGGGGTGAGCCTAGATCGGACATTAGGATTGGAGGTTAGTGGTTAGCTTGTTGTTCTTCACGCTAGCAGTTGCCTATCTTAGGACGATTTCCGCATTGCATACCGCCATGTAGTTAGGTTTACAAATTCTGCTTTGCATCCCGCATGGAGAGAGCTGGGATTCGTTGTAAGTCTTCTTACTTTGCATCCATCATTTAGGCACAAAGGTGAGATTTTCATCTTGGTGTCGACTTGCATCGGCTTTTCCGACTCTATTCTCCCTCTATTTTTGGACAAAGTACGATCAAGAAAAAACAAAAATCGTTAGGCACTTGTTTGAATCAACTCAAAAGAAGCGATAACATCAAAAAAATTAAAAAAGGGACTGCTAAGAAAACCTTGACCAAAATAAAATTGGTAATTGGATTCCTTGATTGGGGAGAGTAACACCCTCACTTGTATTCAGGTTGCATGGGAAGGTCTCCTTCCAAGTGAGGTGAGCGCTTCGTAAGGATTAGAGCCCAAAACCCAACTTGTGGCTGCCTTGTGTATCGCCTAGATTTCCGAAGTATTGGCGCTACTATCGTACGTAGGCGAGTAGGGCTTGGTCGCCATTGGTGACTCACTATTGTGTGAGCATCGACCTTGTCCGAAGTACCGAGCATAGGCCACGCCTTCACGGGTGTGTCTGTCTCACCGTCTGCGTCCGAGTAGGATCTTGCACGCTCACGGGTGATTCTGTTGCGAGCGAGATCTGAAGTATCGGTTTCGCCTATCGGCTTCCTCCCTCTATTTCTTTGGCTGAGTAGGGATCCAGGAAGGGTTACAAGGACCTCAAAAGGTGCAAGTTACAGGTTACACAGGAGGAGGACAAGTACGGGAATACTTTTCTGGCAGTACTCTATCTCCTTTAGGCGTAGCGTTTCAAGGACTCGTGAAAAGATTAATTCCTGAATTCAAGTTAAAAATTAATAAGATAAAATCCAAACCTTCACGGCATCATGTGTTGAGTTGGTGAACTCACCCCTGTTGTGTGTTTGATTGCTAGATTTATTTAGGTCAAGATCAAAAACACAGCACAATTGTGCGCAATTTTGCTTCTCCTTCATTTTTCTTCTTATGCATTTACCCTGCTCTTCCAAATAATCAAGATGAAGGGACGGAGGTCTCTTAGGACGACTTTGTCGGCACTGACGGGTCCGCAAAAGCCGCGTTAAGAAATTGTTTTTAATGGTCGATCGTGAAAATAGATATATGTCGTTCGTTGTAGGCGGCGATCGGAACAGTGAAGAAATAACCACAATTTTTAATCAAATGTAATCAAGTGGTTTTTATGTTTATTTTACTTGGGCAAGTCCCAAGGTCGATCACAAGGAGGCAAAGGAACAACCTAGATTAATGTCTATCCAATTTTGAGTTCGGTTTTCAAGGCGGTATTTTTTTTGGAATTTTTCAATGCAAGATGAGATGCAAAATGCAAATTCGGCCTATTTTAGGGACTAAAATGTAAAATACGTTCAAACGGTGTCCGAAAATTACGAAACTTGGCCGAGATGTAAAAAATGATGAAATAAGTGCACTGTAATTTGTTTGGAATTTTTTTGATGCTATATGAATTTTTTATGAATTTTTAAATGCAAACAAATTAATTTTCAAAATTTAATTTTAATAAATATTAAACCTATTTATTTTCGAGAACTAAAATTATCTAAGATCTATCACAAGGTAATGGATCTTAGAAAAATCCTAGATCACAAAAATGTAGGGTCTAATACCTATTAAAAATTAAACATTGAAATATGCAAAATGATTTTTATAGAGCAAAGTGTGCATGCAAATGCAATGATTTTTGGGCACAATGTTAATCAAATTAATCTCTACGATATTTGATTTTTGGGGAATTTTTAGAGCCACGGTTAATTAACTATGAATTTCCGAGCATAGATTGGGCAAAATATTCCAATTTTCGCAAAACACTTATTTATTAATCAACCGTAATTCACAAAAATGTCCATAGCATGTCAAAATGTAGAGCATTAAGCAATGAACAAAGTGCTATTTTTAAATAAATAAAATGATGCAATGTAGAGATCTATAATGGATGACAAAGACAGGGGTACAGATGCAATATAAATAAAACAAATAAATAAGCAAAGATGGACCTAAATGTAATTACCTAAACTGGGGAGGGTATTTGTGCAAAATGTCCAAGGGGCACGTGCTGCGCACGTGCCCTTGGATGCGGGGACTGAGGCGCGAATATGGGAACTCCAGGGGGGGTCACTGCAATTACCCCAGAGGGTCACGTGCAGATCACGTGACCCCTGGGATGAGGAGGATGGGTGACGTCGACCCCCCACGCACGTGCGCCTCACGTGTGGGGGTCTCGGGCTCCGTGCCCGGCGGCGAAGGCGGTGGGGCAGGCGGTGGTAGCCGCTGTCGAGGGCGGTCGGTGGAGCGTCGGCCGAAAGTCAGCCTCCCTCTGGCCGACACACGGCCTAGAGGGCGGCGTAAGAGGAGTCGAGGGCGAGCGGTGATGAGGGGTGGCTGGCGTCCGGTCAAGGCGGAGGCGAGATGAGCTGGCAGGCGGAGGTGGCCGTGGGTCGGAGACTGGAGGAGGGCGGAGCACTGGTCCTGCGGAGAAGGCGATGGCTGTCGTGGCGGAGACGTTGAAGGCGGAGGAGCTCCAGGCGGTTGAAGAGGTGCCGGAGAAGAAGGTCTTTGGCTCGACGGCGTGATGCCGGAGCTGAAGCAGCTCATGCGAGGAGGTCGCGCTGCAACGAGGGTCGATCGACCCTCGGATCTCGCCGTCTCAGCCCAGGCGAGGCTGTCACCCTCGTGAAGCTCACAGCGGCGGATGGCGTTTCAGGGGGTTGGCGAGGGTTTTAAATAGGCGAGATGGGGGGTCGGAGGTGGTTGCGAGCAGGGCGGCGGCCGTTGCGGGAGTTGAGGAGGTCAACGGCGAAGAACCCGGGGCAGTTGGTTGGCGCGGCGGTTGCGGAGGGGGTCGGTTGCGAGGATCGGGGGAACGGCGGCAGGCGCGAGAGGAGCGGGAGGTTGAAGGAGGGGTAGGGGCCGTTCGATCGACCGCTGATCGAACGGCCCAGAATCGGCCACGTGGCGGGAGGGTTAAGGAGAGAGGCAGCGCCGCACGTGCGGAGCACGTGCCTGGGGGCACGTGCGACGCACGTGCTTCGTTTTTAATTATTTTTTTTTATAAAAACTAAGATTTAAAAAGGCGAAAAATAGCTGACACGTGGTGGCCTCTGGGGCTGCCACGTGTCAGCACCAGATAAATCGAAAAATAAATCGTTTGTAAAATCAAAAAGAAATAGCAAATGACCTCGGATCGAAAAAGTTCCTTCACGAAAAATGCTCGTCTCGACGAGATCTACAACTTTCATGAAGACATTAAAGCCAAATTCGGTCAAATGTGAAAAGTGAATTTTTGGGGTATCCCATGTACATAGAATACCTTGATTTTTGGGTTTCTAATTTTTTTTGTCATTTTTAAACAAGATAAAAAATCCGGAAAAATATAGAAAACTCAAAGATAAATACAGGAGACCTTAATCTAATTTTTTTTGGATTTTTATTAATAAAGAAAATAAATGCATAAAATACAGGTAAAAGCCGCGAAAATATACAATGTACAAAAGAGGCCCAAAACCCAACTTTCACATACGAACTCCGATTCACTTGAACTCGGTCTTGTTTTGAAGGTAATTGAATGTGCATTAGTTCAAGAGTGAGTAGGATCAAATCGGACACTGGATGGGGAAGATATGTGGCTTTTAGTCCGAAAATCCTGAAACTAGGGTTTGGGTTTTTGGTCCACTTACCAGGGTTAATTATTTTTTTGTATTTTTTATTTATTCTTGTTAGTGATGTGCACACAGTGGATGTGGTTTTGTGGCATTCGGATTTAGCATGAAGGAGTTAAAAATAGGGGAAGTTAGGCTATTCACAGGTCACTTTTGGCTTGGATTTTTGGCTTCTTATTTTATGCAGAAATTAATGCTAAAATGCAATTCTTATGCAATCATGCATGAATGCTAATTATGCAGAATAAATGCAGAAATGCAGTTGATTTTGAGGGACTTGAGCTTTAATTAATGAGACTTAGAATGGTGAATCTGAGATTCATCATCCCCCTATACTTAAACCATGCTCGTCCCTGAGCATCAAAAAGAAATGTCATGAAGTGAAATGAGACTGGGTTCCATACCAAGACCATGAACTGAAGGTGAAAGTGAAACTAAACTCGACCGTTGGATTAACAATGTGGCGGAACTTCTGTGAGACTTAGAATTTTAAAATCAACAGTCCTCAAGTTCTACATATCATTGACACAGTTTCAACTCAGAAGTTATCTTAGATCAATCCTCTTCCCAAAGTATACCCTATGAACATTGAATAACCGACTCATGTGTGTGAAGGGTTTTAGCTCTTCCCATTCAGAATGCCGGACTACCATGCTCCTCTCCTCTCCAGTAACTCGTCCTCGGGGAGTCAGGTATTTCCTTCTAAGGTCTGTCGCGCTGTGTTCACAATCGAATGAGGGAGAAGATAGAAGAAAGAGAAAAGAACTGGAGGGTGGCCAGTGTAGTCACCTCTCCTTGTAGAGATAGCCAGTGTAGCCGAGTCTCCACCAAGATCTGCAGGTTTCTGAAGCTTGGACCTTTTTGGTCGGATTTTTATTTGGTATAATGCTTCTATGTATTAGGAATTTTTGGTGGTTCTGCTTGGATCTTGTTGTGCCCCTACGGATATAGAATCTTTTGTTCCGTACATTTTTTGGGGTCTTAGAAAAAATTGTGCCCAGCCGTCCATCCCTTTTCCGAAGCTTTATTTCAACCCGTACTCCGGTCTTTAGATTTCCACGCTACCAGAAAAGAGACTCACACAGTCTTCCAACATCCCGTTTGGGTTGAGCTAAGTGCATAGTGCGAGAGTGCGAATTAATTCCCTATTCCAGATTTGTACCCAGAATGAAGAGACCAGGTTAGACACTAAGAGTCAAACGTTGTGCATTGTCATGTGGAACTTAAGGAATTAAGTCACAAAGACCTGAAGCTCTTAAAATTCTATTTCCCGGTGAAGTTCCTCTGAAAATTAGGTGGATTAAGGTCAAGCCCAGACCACTCTCGGTTTCGTCTCATAACTCGGTTCAGAACCCAATGACTTTTCACAGATGCAAATGCATGCGGTGATGGATGAAGTGCAGGTGCGTGAAATGCAGACACTTTCTTTCTTTTTTTTTTGACATTTTATGCAAGGGATTTTTTTATGCAGAAAATGGAATAAGAAGCCTCTTTTTCATTCGTTTTTTTTTTCAAGTTACCCACCCCGTAAATACATATAGACTTACGCGAAAGTACAAGATATGGGTAAAATATATACAAAGTATATATACAGACCCCCCTATACTTAGCGAGTGCTGTGTCCTCAGAGCACAAGAAGCGTAAAGAAGACATACCTCGGGCTAAGCGTAAGAGAGTGAGAAAAAAGAAAGAAAAAAGAAAAGAAGAAAAAGAATGAAAAGAAAAGCGGTCAGGAAATGAGGAGAGTATATACGGGTGGATGTCGGTTCCCCCTATACTTAGGCTCTGAACAGCCTAAGTATGGAAGAAGGGTGGATATGGAGCGAATGGGAGTTAGGAGAAGAATGATATATACATATGGCATTGGTCCCCCCTATACTTAGGCCTTGGCCTAAGTAAAGGAAGAAGCTGTACAAGGAGACCAATGTGGTCGGGAGGGAGGGTGGGTAGCCGATGATTAAGGCGGTTTTCGGCTGATCTTTTTGTGAGCCTGTGGTGGGAGATCGTAATGATGAGTCGGAGATGAGGCATATGATTCCCAACTATTGTCAGTGTCGTCCTCAGACAAATTATGATGGGTAGTGGATGAATTGTTTGAGTCAGATGAAAGATATCCATCATCGGAATTATCCTCAGAGGGATAGTAATTGAAAGTGGGCATACTCCAAGTATTCTGGTCTTTTTGTTTTTTCAATTGTTTTCTCAGAATTCGTTCCTTCTTGGGGTCAATCAGTTTGTCCTCGGATGAATGCTCAGAAGCACCGGTCTCAGTCAGCTCATACGAAACAATTCCAGTGTACTTGAAGAATGCAGGAGCATCAGCTTTGGATGAGTAGTAGTTAGGAACGGGAGTTGTCCAACGAGGATTGAATTTTGGATCCTTACGAAGATATGGTTTTAGGGCTGCCGAACATACTTCACTCATGTAAACCATCTTTTCCGGACCTGATGAGGGATCATCAACTGATTCCTCTTCCGAAAGGTTAAAGGTGACTCTCTTTTTATTTCGTCGTGAAGGTGTCGGTTCACTTGAGTATCCAGATGAATAGCCATTGAAATTCTCCTTGGTTGGTGCTTGGTCTGCGTGCTCGTTCTTAGTCTCTCGAATGTTTGAGCACTCTCGATTTGGGATGATTTGTTCAAGATATTCAGAGAATGTTGCTCCAGGGTGTGACCATGCATATGTCTCAGGATCGTAGTAGAAAGATTTGTCTATTTTGAGATCCTTGGGGATTTGAATATTGAGGAGATTTTCTAAACCAATAGTCTCATCAACAACTGCTATCTCAGGTGTGGTTGCGGGGTAGGGCTCTTCTACCGCTTCATGGTTACGGTTGTTGGGGACTTCGTGGGTTGCCTTAGAAGATCGTGGTTCCTCAAAGATAGGGTCAGATTTAAGTGCTTCCAATGCTGTGAAATTGATTTCCCGAGTCTCACAATCGATACTCGCCTTGGCCAATGCAAGAATGGCTTTCCGAGAATGATTGGAGACTGTGTAAATTCTCCTTGATGCTCAATATCAATGATCGTGAATTCTACCTTGAGCGGAGCACCTTGGAATTTCATGATGACAGAAATAATTCCTCTCGTCCGCTTTATCGATCGGTCCGCTAATTGTACAATCTCTCGTATCTTCCGAATCGGTCCGAGTTTGAGTTCATGGAATACAGAGGTCGGGAGGATATTAATTGGTGAATCATCATCAATCCGAGCATGGGTGAAAATTGTATCTTTGATTTTGCAGTCAAATCTGGGCAACCGCTTCACTATGCGGCTCTTAGTTTTTCTCCTCAACACCAAGGAGGAGGCCATTGCCAAGATATGTCTTTCAGTCTTTGTTCGTATTCTGCCCGACTTTTTGTTCATTAATTTATCTGTTATAAATCTTTTAAGGTCGGGGAAGTGTTCAATGGCCTGTATAAAGGGAAGTTCAAATATCAAGCGTTTTTCCAGTGCTTCCCGTACAGTCGGATCCAAATTCCTCAGATCATCTTCAGTTTTAATTTTTATATAATTTTCTGAATTTTCAATTTTTTTGTGATTTTCAAATATTTCCATTTTTTTGGTATTTTCTGGGTGGTGTGGGGGGTGTGGGGTGTTCTTCAGACGAAGAGGGGTTCTGGTGTTCAGGGTGGTGGTTAGTAGCATAATCATTTTCAGAACTGTCCATTGGTCCCTGAATATCCTCAGAATTTTCAATCTCAGATCCAGTTATTTCCTCATTCATTTTACTGTCCGAGCCACCATAGAATGTGATGAATCGATCGGTAAATTTTTGAAATCTCTCCTCTATTGACTTGAATTTCTTATTTATCCTCGAAATATCCTCCTCAAGATTTGGTTCATGATTAATTATGGGAGCAGTAGGTGTATGTTCGATAATTTCATCTTCCATTTTTCTCTTTGTGCTGAGAGGAGAGCTTCTTGGAATATCCGAAATATGCTCAGTATTTTCTGAAAATTTCTCCTCAAAAATAATGGAAGGAGGCTGCTCATAAGGTTCAGACATGTGTCGTTGATTGGTCAGACCTTGATATTGTGGAGTCAACATACAGGGTTTATGTGTTTCTAAGTGGTCAGTCCAGTCCTCTGTATGAGCATCATGTCTGACGAGGGGTCTATCATGGTCAATCCAATGTCGATGATTATTCAGTGCATGTCTTTCCATCTGAGTTTGATTTCTCTGCCAGTCATGAGATTTGAAGGGATTTTGATCTTGAAAAGTTTCATTGGCGAGAAACTGAGAATAAGACGATTCGGTCCAAGATGGTAGGTGGTCATTTACGGTTGGATTGTTCGAATAGAAATTTAATGAGGAGGCCGAATTTATCTGCGGGTGAAAGCCTCCCGCAAATGTTGGAGGATTATTGTAATAAGGGGATTGAGTTGATTTGGGCCTAACCGAAACAAATTCATTTTCATAGTATAGCTCTGATGGGTGTTCCGTCATTTTTAAGAGGAATGGGGAGTCGGATCTGTGAGAGTTTTTAGACAAGAGTTCCATTGTGAGGTTTAAATCAAGAGAGGGAAGAGATGATTGCACGGGATAGTCAAGAGAATTTTTATCGAATGTGTGGCTATTGATCTTGAAATCGGTTCACGTACACCAATGCAAACACAATTCAAACCCCGGGTTCACCAACTCACACAATGAAGCCGTAAGGGTTCGGCTATTATCTTTTCAATTTTAGTTGGTGATAAATTCAATCTTGCAAGCCGTTTAAACGAGCTGTTAGGTTTGGAGCTGGGCTCTATCCTAGTGTGCGTCTCTCTCCTCGCTGCAACATAAAATCAAACAATGTCGGGGTTGCTCTCCCGCAGAAATTCTTGATTTTATGGATTTTTTTTTAGATCGGCTATATTTAGCAGTCCCAGTTTTATTAAGGCGATCACTGTAGAATTTAGGTGAACACAAATACACGTCTACCGTCCAGTCTCAATTCCCTTTAGATTTATGTGATAAAACAAGAGAGAGGAACTCGGGAAAAGCCGATGCACGCGGAAAACTTATGATGAATGTTCAGTTAGAAGACTTACAGTGCCTCCTCGCAATCTCTATGTGGGATGCAATACAGAATTGAAAATTTATACTAAATGCGTGCAAGCCGATGAAAACCGCACCTAAGCAGAAAGTTCTATTAGCGGGAAGAATTGAGTTGAATTTGGCTAAGTTGAACGATCTAATGTGCGTCTCAGTTAAAGTACAGTGTGGCTTAAGATCCTACGAGCACAATCAGAAATAAAAAATGCTCTAAGAGCCGTATGTGCAGGTCTATCCTAATCGCCACTCAAGTCGGGCCCCGCCCTCTCCGGAGAGTGAAACAGGCCACGACACACCACAAATAGAGTTCAATGTTCTTGTACACACGCGAGAGTCCAAACGGACACCGCTATAAATGAGCAGAAAATAAAAATGCGGAAATTAAAAACCTAGACTCTACTCTCTCTCACGACTCGACTCGATCTTAATTTAATTGCGGTTTCTTCGGGTGTCGGTGAAGATGCGTCGGTTTCTTGAAAAACCGCTCCACGTGCGCCGGGTACCTCGCAAGAAAAATAAGAGAGAGATTGTAAGAGAGTGACTCAAAAAATAATCAAAAATAAAATAAATGAAAGAAATGCTGAAAAATAAATACAAGAAATAAAATGGGATTTACAATGAAAAATTCGGGGGTCAGACTACCCGAATTCGGAAAACCGAACAAAAAATTTTTAAAACACAAAACTAAGCCGTTTGCCTCCCCGGCAACGGCGCCATCTGACGGGTCCGCAAAAGCCGCGTTAAGAAATTGTTTTTAATGGTCGATCGTGAAAATAGATATATGTCGTTCGTTGTAGGCGGCGATCGGAATAGTCAAGAAATAACCACAATTTTTAATCAAATGTAATCAAGTGGTTTTTATGTTTATTTTACTTGGGCAAGTCCCAAGGTCGATCACAAGGAGGCAAAGGAACAACCTAGATTAATGTCTATCCAATTTTGAGTTCGGTTTTCAAGGCGGTATTTTTTTGGAATTTTTCAATGCAAGATGAGACGCAAAATGCAAATTCGGCCTATTTTAGGGACTAAAATGTAAAATACGTTCAAACGGTGTCCAAAAATTACGAAACTTGGCCGAGATGTAAAAAATGATGAAATAAGTGCACTGTAATGTTTTTGGAATTTTTACATGCTATATGACATTTTTATGAATTTTTAAATGCAAACAAATTAATTTTCAATATTTAATTTTAATAAATATTAAACCTATTTATTTTCGAGAACTAAAATTATCTAAGATCTATCACAAGGTAATGGATCTTAGAAAAATCCTAGATCACAAAAATGTAGGGTCTAATACCTATTAAAAATTAAACAGTGAAATATGCAAAATGATTTTTATAGAGCAAAGTGTGCATGCAAATGCAATGATTTTTGGGCACAATGTTAATCAAATTAATCTCTACGATATTTGATTTTTGGGGAATTTTTAGAGCCACGGTTAATTAACTATGAATTTCCGAGCACAGATTGGGCAAAATATTCCAATTTTCGCAAAACACTTATTTATTAATCAACCGTAATTCACAAAAATGTCCATAGCATGTCAAAATGTAGAGCATTAAGCAATGAACAAAGTGCTATTTTTAAATAAATAAAATGATGCAATGTAGAGATCTATAATGGATGACAAAGACAGGGGTACAGATGCAATATAAATAAAACAAATAAATAAGCAAAGATGGACCTAAATGTAATTACCTAAACTGGGGAGGGTATTTGTGCAAAATGTCCAAGGGGCACGTGCTGCGCACGTGCCCTTGGATGCGGGGACTGAGGCGCGAATATGGGAACTCCAGGGGGGGTCACTGCAATTACCCCAGAGGGTCACGTGCAGATCACGTGACCCCTGGGATGAGGAGGATGGGTGACGTCGACCCCCCACGCACGTGCGCCTCACGTGTGGGGGTCTCGGGCTCCGTGCCCGGCGGCGAAGGCGGTGGGGCAGGCGGTGGTAGCCGCTGTCGAGGGCGGTCGGTGGAGCGTCGGCCGAAAGTCATCCTCCCTCTGGCCGACACACGGCCTAGAGGGCGGCGTAAGAGGAGTCGAGGGCGAGCGGTGATGAGGGGTGGCTGGCGTCCGGTCAAGGCGGAGGCGAGATGAGCTGGCAGGCGGAGGTGGCCGTGGGTCGGAGACTGGAGGAGGGCGGAGCACTGATCCTGCGGAGAAGGCGATGGCTGTCGTGGCGGAGACGTTGAAGGCGGAGGAGCTCCCAGGCGGTTGAAGAGGTGCCGGAAGAAGAAGGTCTTTGGCTCGACGGCGTGATGCCGGAGCTGAAGCAGCTCATGCGAGGAGGTCGCGCTGCAACGAGGGTCGATCGACCCTCGGATCTCGCCGTCTCAGCCCAGGCGAGGCTGTCACCCTCGTGAAGCTCACAGCGGCGGATGGCGTTTCAGGGGGTTGGCGAGGGTTTTAAATAGGCGAGATGGGGGGTCGGAGGTGGTTGCGAGCAGGGCGGCGGCCGTTTGCGGGAGTTGAGGAGGTCAACGGCGAAGAACCCGAGGCAGTTGGTTGGCGCGGCGGTTGCGGAGGGGGTCGGTTGCGAGGATCGGGGGAACGGCGGCAGGCGCGAGAGGAGCGGGAGGTTGAAGGAGGGGTAGGGGCCGTTCGATCGACCGCTGATCGAACGGCCCAGAATCGGCCACGTGGCGGGAGGGTTAAGGAGAGAGGCAGCGCCGCACGTGCGACGCACGTGCTTCGTTTTTAATTATTTTTTTTATATAAAAACTAAGATTTAAAAAGGCGAAAAATAGCTGACACGTGGCGGCCTCTGGGGCTGCCACGTGTCAGCACCAGATAAATCGAAAAATAAATCGTTTGTAAAATCAAAAAGAAATAGCAAATGACCTCGGATCGAAAAAGTTCCTTCACGAAAAATGCTCGTCTCGACGAGATCTACAACTTTCATGAAGACATCAAAGCCAAATTCGGTCAAATGTGAAAAGTGAATTTTTGGGGTATCCCATGTACATAGAATACCTTGATTTTTGGGTTTCTAATTTTTTTTGCCATTTCTAAACAAGATAAAAAAATCCGGAAAAATATAGAAAACTCAAAGATAAATACAGGAGACCTTAATCTATTTTTTTTTGGATTTTTATTAATAAAGAAAATAAATGCATAAAATACAGGTAAAAGCCGCGAAAATATACTATGTACAAAAGAGGCCCAAAACCCAACTTTCACATACGAACTCCGATTCACTTGAACTCGGTCTTGTTTTGAAGGTAATTGAATGTGCATTAGTTCAAGAGTGAGTAGGTTCAAATCGGACACTGGATGGGGAAGATATGTGGCTTTTAGTCCGAAAATCCTGAAACTAGGGTTTGGGTTTTTGGTCCACTTACCGGGTTAATTATTTTTTTGTATTTTTTATTTATTCTTGTTAGTGATGTGCACACAGTGGATGTGGTTTTGTGGCATTCGGATTTAGCATGAAGGAGTTAAAAATAGGGGAAGTTAGGCTATTCACAGGTCACTTTTGGCTTGGATTTTTGGCTTCTTATTTTATGCAGAAATTAATGCTAAAATGCAATTCTTATGCAATCATGCATGAATGCTAATTATGCAGAATAAATGCAGAAATGCAGTTGATTTTGAGGGACTTGAGCTTTAATTAATGAGACTTAGAATGGTGAATCTGAGATTCATCAGGCACCGCTATCTAGCACTCCTCCTCATTCATCTAGGAATACCTCGGAGAGTCCGCTCTCCGAGCCTGAGTTTGCATCCACCCTGTTCCCCCTCGACCACCCTTCTCATTCTCCTTCACTCAGTCCAATAGTTTCAGAATTCAGTGTATCACAGAGTTCATATCATTTGACAGCACCTGAGATGGCCTCTTTTGCCTTTTCAGAAAATCCCGAGATGGCAGACAGAGGCGAGCACCCGGATGACCATGATCACCCTCCGTTCTTATTTGATCAAGCAACCATCAACAATTCACTTCTTGCATCCCTGGAGACCATGCAGAGGTAGATTCGTGACCAGGGTACCTTCATGGGTGATCTCATGAGAGAGATAGCTCAGATGAGAGAAAACCGACCTGGGGGCGGTGGCAGTGGAGGAGGAGGAGGACCTGATGTAGGAGGAGGTGACCCAGACGCTGAGAGACCGCCACAGACCATCATGAGGGAGTTGCACAACCCAGCCGCATCCCTCACTCATCGTTGGATCAGACTCCCGCCTATCCATGGAGATTTCGAGCTTCGGCCCCATACCATTCAGCTTCTACCCAAATTTCATGGGTTGCCGACCGAAGAGCCACACCTCCACCTCCAAGAGTTCGAGATGATATGCAACACGATCCATGATAGGTTGATGACTGAGGACACGATTAAGATGATCGCCTTCCCATTCTCATTAGTTGACAGAGCCTCATATTGGCTCAAACACCTGGGGCGATTCATTGATACTTGGGCAGATCTCCGGACCGCGTATCTAAAGAAATACTACCCTCTCGGCCGGACTAATGCAGCCAGAGCTATGATAAGCAACTTTGTCATGATCCCGAATGAACAATTCCATGAAGCTTGGGATCGCTTTCGAGAGATCATCGACTGGTGTCCTCATCACGACATCTCCAAGCCAACTTAGTTCAGAGTTTCTTTTGTATGCTGACACCGAGCTGCAGGGGCTTGTCAATGCCTCTTGCGGTGGGTCGTACTTTTCCAAGGGTAAAGACGACGTCTGGGCCATCTACGAGGGCATGGCACAGAATTCAACCGTGATGGCCCAAGCCCGAGTCTACACGCAGCAGAAGCCCCCGTAAGGAGCGGGATCATTCCAGAGGATCGCCCGCATTGATGCCGGTCCTAACACATCGTCGGCAGCCGCAACCCAAGCAGAATCAGCCGCAGCCGACATGGGCATAATCAGTGAGAAGCTGGACCGTCTCGAGATCCTCGAGAAGAAACAGATGCAAGGCATGGCCCAGATGGACCAGATTGCCAAAACCATGAGTGACCTGAAGACGCAGATCCTTTGCATACAGGAGGCACAAACTCAGTCCCAGCTGCCTCCCAGGTCACGTGCTGATCCGAGCAGTAGTAGTTCCAACCAACCCTCTAACTCGTACCGCCAGGTCAATCATATCCAGGCAGAGCCGATTCCACTGCTACAGTACTACCCAGTGCAGCTGCCATCTTCAGACACTCAGATGGTGGTCTACCAGCCGGAGCAGCCATTGGAGGTTCTCCCTCCACCTTCCTTCGAGCAGGAACCATTGATGGAAGTCAATGGGATTTGGTACGACCGGTACCCTCAGCCTGGGATCCGTCGTGATCATCCAGGATTTCGTTGGGGCAACGGTGGCTCCTCATCCCAGCAGTAGAATCCCGCTCAAGGACAGCAGAGCAACCAGCAGCAGCAACAACACCAGTAGCCTCAGTACGCCCATCAGCAGCAATACTAGAGTGGTCCTCATCCCGTCTATCACGGACAGCAGTGGAGGCAGCATCAGCATCCTCATCAATCTTACCCCCATCACCCCCAGTACCAGCAGTACCAGCAGCAGCAGCAACAGCCTCATTTCCAACAGGGAAACCCATCCGGTTCTCAAGCTCCCGCTTTTGAGAACCCAGCTCTCGATGATCTTGCCCGCTTGCTCTCCGAACAACGAGCATCCTTCAAGAAAGAAATAGATGAATTCCGGTAGGAGATGAGGGAAGTAATCAAAGGTAAGGCCGCCATACCCGCTCAGATTGAGCCTAACCCGAACAATCTGAAAAGGAAGTCTGAGCAGGTAGAGTTTACAGAGGATACCTCTCCTAGTGACTATTTGAGTGATATGTCTTATTCTTTCTATGATGCTGATTTTGTGACTACTAGGAGCAGTAGGATGCCCGCAGGCGGTGCCTCTTCTGAGAGACAACCACCAGCTGAACCTGGAGCGCCAGAGGAGCAGAGTAGCGGTGCTGATGCCGCTAATGATGATGTTGAAGACGGTGGTGCTGAGGCCACCAATGATGGAGATCCAGACGACGGTACTGAGGCCGTCGTGATACCAGATGAAGACGGTGGTGCTGATGCCACCATTTTGGATGCTGAGCCAGAGCACGATGCTGATGTCGCGGATGCAGGTGCCGGTGGTGGTACTGAGGCCACCACATCTACTTTTGTTGAGCCCCCCTCTGTGATGTTACCACCTTTTGTATCTATGGACTGTGGTAACAAAAAGAAAAACAAAATATGAATAAAGGAAAGGTTTCTGTTCACATTGCGGATCCATATGTGTTGCATGATGATGATTGTATGGATTCTCCTCCTTCACAGGCACAGGGACCTATTCCTAGCCCTCCATCTGTGGAGGCCCCTACCATCCCCTTCCCTGAGGCACTCCGCCGAGCGAAGGAGAATAAAAGAGAAAATCCTAAAAAAGATCAGTAGGTAGAGTTCAGCAACCAGATGATTGAAAGGTTCCATATTCAGCTGACTCTACAAGAAGCACTTGAGCACATCCCCCTCTTCAAAAAGAACTTGAAGGAGAAAACTACCATCCGCAGGAAGAGGAGGAACCAAAGAGATCAAATCCATGTGCTCACTCATTCCACTTGCTGCACGATTCAGAACAAGATGCCAGCCAAGCGACCAGATGCAGGAGCTCCCTATGTCAGATGCGAGATTCAGGAGCAGCAGTTTGATCGTACTCTATTAGACATCGGCTCTTCAATCAACCTTCTTCCGGCAGCCTTACTCGACCGATTCGAGTTTGGTCCTCTTCTTAGGAGCAGGACAGTCCTTCAGTTTGCTGATAGGTCGACTAAGAGGCCGAAGGGGTTGTTGAAAGACGTGGTCGTTACCATTCAGGGCCTGGAATTCCCCGTGGACTTCGTTGTGTTGGACATCGAGATCCCTGAGTCGGTAACTGATGCCCCCATCATTCTCAGACGTCCATTCTTGGCCACAGCCAAGGCGGTGACCGATCATGACAGTGGGAAGGTATGTTTTCACATAGAGAGCGAAACCATACAAATAGAGACGATCGAAGAAACCATAGCCAGTGAGTTAGAATGCTCGGAGCAGTCAAGCGAAGCCGCGCAGATGACAGAGTAGGAGCTAGACATCCACCAGGAGTGCGATTTTGTGATGACAGATGATGAGTCCAACTGGATAGATCATATAGCACCGACCCTCGCCTTTCCTACAGATTCACTATATCTTAAGCTCATGGCAGTCGAGAGCCGGGAGAGCACACCTGAGGCTGACAGTGTTGGGACGAGTGGTGCTGATGATTTTCATTCTTGCTCATCTTCTTCTGATCCCTCGGATTCAGACATTGACTGGGACGATTTTGATGACTATTTGCCATATCTGATTCTTTCTGAGCCAACAGCCATGACAGAGTGCGAGCCAGTGCAGTTTATTGATGAATCAGCAGGCCGCCCTTCGTCAGAAATTCATGCAGAGCGAGAGTTCTCACATGCAGACCTGGTCGCCTTCACACAGACATATCAGAAGCCAGATCTGCCACCTCCCAGTTGTCCGGAACTGAAACCTCTACCGCAGTCGTTGAAGTACAGATTCCTTGCGGGTGAGCCCAGTATGCACCCAGTCATTATCTCAGCAGGTTTGACTGGAGAGCAAGAATCTCGTCTGATGGAGGTTCTTGAAAGAAACCGCAAGGCGATAGGTTGGAGTATAGCTGATCTCCGGGGGATTAGTCCGGCTCTGTGCTCCCACCACATCTATCTTGAAGATGACGCTAGGCTGTCGCGTGAGTTCCAACGACGGCTGAATCTGAATCTTCGAGACGTAGTTATGAAAGAAATTTCAAAGTGGTGGAGTGTCGATTTTATCTACCCCATCTCCGACTCCAAATGGGTTAGTCCACTACATGTGGAACCTAAGAAGACGGGTATCACTACAGTTGTCAATAAGTCTGGAGAGGAGATCGCTACCCGAGTACCCACTTCTTGGAGGGTCTGTGTGGACTACAGACGATTGAATGAGGCCACCAAGAAGGATCACTTCCCGCTACCCTTCACTTATCAGATTATCGAGCGGTTAGCTGGGAAGAGTCATTACTGCTTTCTTGACGGGTACTCTGGGTATAATCAAGTGGCCATTATGCCCGAAGACCAGGAGAAAACGGCATTCACCTGTCTGTTTGGGACTTATGCTTTCAGACGGATGCCCTTTGGTCTATGTAACACTCCAGCGACATTCCAAAGGTGCATGTTGTCCATATTTTCGGACATGGTGGGTGACTGTTTAGAGGTCTTCATGGATGACTTCTCGGTCTACGGCGACGGGTTCGATGCTTGTCTTGACTGCCTAGACCGTGTGCTTCAGCGCTGCATAGAGGTCAATCTTGTTTTATCTTGGGAGAAGAGCCACTTTATGGTGACTCAAGGGACGGTCCTCGGTCATATCATCTCTAATAGAGGCATGGAGGTCGATCCAGCCAAGGTGGATATCATCAGAAAACTCAATCCGCTGTCCAATTTGCGCCAGTTGCGGTCTTTTCTGGGGCATGTCGGTTTCTACCGACGGTTCATTCAGGACTTCAGTCGGATTGCCCGACCGCTTACTAACTTGCTAACAAAAGACACCGAGTTTATTGTCAATGATAAGTGTCTTGCATCTTTTGAGACTCTCAAAAATATGGTTGTTTCAGCTCCTGTCCTTCAGCCACCTGATTGGTCTCTTCCATTCGAGATCATGACGGATGCTTCAGATTTTGCCGTTGGGGCTGTGCTTGGACAGAGGAGGGATTGTTTACCTTTTGCCATTCACTACGCCAGCCGGACTTTGGATGTCGCTCAGCGGAATTACACTGTGACTGAGAAAGAGATGCTGGTCGTAGTCTTTGCTCTGGATAAGTATCGATCGTATATTCTCGGATCTAGAGTGACTATTTACACTAATCACACCGCCATCCGGTAGTTAATGGCTAAGAAGGATGCCAAAGAACGTCTGACCAGATGGATCCTTCTGCTCCAGGAATTTGATATTGAGATTAAGGATAAGCCTGGAGTCAAAAATGTGGTGGCGAATCATCTCTCCAGATTGGAGAATCTTGAGGAATCTGAGCCCAGCGCACCTATCACAGAGACATTTCCAGATGAGGCGATCTTGGCTATCACCTCGCTCTCATGGTACGCCGACATTGTGAACTATCTTGTTGCCAAGACGGTTCCACAAGGTTGGCCCAGGCAGAAACTCGAGACCTTCCTGGCGAAGGCCAAGTTTTACCATTGGGAGGATCCCGTCCTTTATCATGAAGGAGGGGACAACATCTGGAGGAGGTGCATTCCTCAAGAAGAGCATCACAGCGTCCTCACATACTGCCACAAGCTTGAGGCAGGAGGACATCATTCTGGAAAAAGGACAGCACAGAAGGTGCTTCAATCCGGCCTATGGTGGCCTACTCTCTTGAAGGATTCTGATGAGTTTGTGAAGCGATGTACTGACTGTCAGAAAATGGGAACCTGCGGACAGAGAGACATGATTCCCATGCAACCCATTCACTTCTGTGAGGTTTTTGATGCATGAGGGATTGAATTCATGGGCCCATTTCTTAAGAGTCAGGGATTCGAGCATATTTTGCTCGCTGTGGATTATGTCAGCCGATGGGTTGAGGACATCCCCGCCCGAGCCGCAGATGCTAAAACCGTGTGCAAATTTTTGAGGAAAAATATCATTTCACGATTCGGGGTACCTAGAGTCTTGATTTCAGATGGGGGGTCTCATTTCATCAATGACAAGGTTAGGGCCCTTGCAGACGAGTTTGGCATTGACCATCGGGTTGCCACACCGTATAACCCTCAGACTAATGGTCTTGCCGAAGTATCGAACCGGGAGATAAAAACAATCTTGCAGAAAGTTGTCCGCCCAGACCGAAAGGATTGGTCACAGCTTCTGGACTCGGTCTTGTGGGTCTATCGGACTTCTTTCAAGAATCCATTGGGGACATCTCCCTTTCGACTCGTCTATGGCAAGCTGTGCCATTTGCCAGTGGAGATCAAGCACAAATCTTTTTGGGCAATCACTGAGTTACTGTTAGATCCCGAGAGTATAGGAGAACAGAGAAGAGCAGAATTGGCAGCCCTGGAGGAACTGAGAGATACAGCCTTTTCCAACAGCCTACAGTACAAAGAGAAAGTGAAAACATGGCACGATTCCCACATCAGCCATAAACAGTTTGAGCCAGATCAGAGAGTATGGTTGTTTGATTCCAGGCTGAAAATATTTCCAGGGAAACTACAAAGCAAGTGGAAAGGTCCATACGTGGTCAGGAAGGTACATGAAAATGGCAGTATTGACATATCCGAACCATCATCTTCCTCTACCTTCCGCGTCAATGGTCAACGCCTGAAGCTATATCTAGATCATGATCCGTCGACCATTGACGTTGCCCCCATTCTTCTGGTATGAGATGTGTTCTTTGACTCATATCATCTACATCTCATACATGGTGATCAATTCCATTTTCCGCTGAACAGATCCATCTGTCCATATCACTCTTTCATCTGTTGATCTATTTTCTTCTTTTCTTCTTTTCCTTTTCTATTTTCTTTATCTATCAAAAAGGTGCCACCCCTTGTTGTCAGTTTTCTGTACTTAGGACGTACTTTGTCCTAAGTATAGGGGGGTGTGCACCCCGAGTTTCTCTATTTTTCGATCCTCTCCATTGTCTCCTCTTCTTGTCTATACTTAGGGATATTTTACCCTAAGTATAGGGGGAGACAATCTGAGTACGATCTGTTTATTCCCACTCTTGACCCTCCCTGCGTTGTGTGCAGTCTGCTATACTTAGGATTATTTGATCCTAAGTATAGGGGGGACGGTCAACTTCTCATTGGTTCATTTATTTTTTCTTTAGACTTGTCTATACTTAGTACGAGTTATGTCTCCTCTTTTCTCTTCGATCTATGAGGACATAGCTCAAGCTAAGTATAGGGGGGTCGTATATACTACGTATATACTTTAGCCATAACTCGTACTTTCGTATTTTCCTAATAATATGGCTAATCATTCATTAAAATTCATTAAAATCCCTAATAAAAAGGTGTTTTGTTCCTCAAATTCTTTTGTGTATTTACTGATTAATAAATCAGGTGAAAATGTTTTTTTACAAAATATTTGAAAAATAGTTTGAAAATCGTTGTGAACATCTATTGAAAACTATTTTGAAAATGTTTTGTTACATGTTTTCAACCTGTGTAAAAATGTGTGGTTTGTAAAATTTATTTTCTTTGTGTGAAATAAAATGTTTGAAAATGATTTGCAAATGGTTTGAAAAATGGTTGTAAAAATATTTGAAAAACCTATATATACTGTTTTGAAAGCCTTTGCAAAATGATTTTCAAATGTGTGTACATGTTTGTAAAATGTTTGTAAAAACTATTTTGGACTATAGTTTTCAAAATCGTTTGAAAAACCTGTGTCAAATAAGTTTGAGGAATACCTACATCTCACTAAAATCCACTATATATATGTATAAAATTGATCACTTACCCTTGTAAATTCTTAAAATCCACTTCTTGTAGATATATGAAGCACTCCCGTGTACATATTTTCACCTAGTGTTTAGCCAAAATCTGTTTGTTTTCAAAAATCCCAAAAACATTTGCAAAATTAAAATCCAAAAACATTTGAAAAATCTTTCTGAATAAAATGCATGCATCATCTTTTCAAAAATCCATAAAAAGTTCAAAATCTTTAAGAATTGCATCACAAAAATATTTTCTACAATCTTCATTTGCATAGCATTCGCATTTTTCGGATTGAGTTTGATAGTTGAACAAGTCTAAGTAAAATCCAAAGATTGGAGTTTGATTGGACCTTAAAATCTACCTAATAACAGGAACCTTATAGGAACTGGGTTTGAGGTACTTCAGGTTTAGTTGACTTAAATCTTTGAGGATCACGAGACTTAGTTCAATGCATTCTTGACTGCCTACATAGAATATTTCGGAGCACACGCACGACTCTTGTTGATAATGACCTAACTTGGACACATGCACCTTTCACATGGCTCAACTCAGTTGGAGTGGTGAGGGGATTGGATTTGCTGGTATGAGACGCACACAAATGGAAACATTTGTCCTCCTCTAGGGAGGGAAGTGCACCCCAACCCGTCCAGTGATTAGGAAGTCTAAAGACAGGAGGTTGTGGGTTGCAATAAAGCTTCAAAAGAGGGATAGTCTAGTGGCTCAAGAGGAAAAACTCCTTATGTAAATGCTGTTGTATATAGTATTAAAAAAAAGTGTTCAGGCATGTACAAAAATAAAAAGCATGCAAAGTATGTACAAATGTGTAAAGTCAATAAGCAAGCTTGAGTTCCAAAGTCAAAATGGAACCTACCAATAGGAATTCAGGGAATTAAATAAACTAAAATAAAATAGAAAATAATTTTAAATTTAAAAATAATTAAAAATATTTATAAATTAATAATGTAGTTTAATATGATTTTTATTAAATTCAATAAATTAAATAAAATAAGGTAAAATTAATCAAGCCTTTACTAATTGGTATATAATACTTATAAATACAACGAATGAATTTTTAGTAAATTCTTTTTACAAATAATTACATAATTTAATAATTTAGTTATTTACAGAATAAATTAATGATTTTAAATATATTTTTATTTTATTTTTGTAGGTTAATTTAATAGGTTAAATAAATAGAAGTGTATACAATATATATACATTATACCTATAAAATAAATGCATTATTTTATTTTAAAAGACTTTTGATTTTATTATTTTTAGTTGCATTTTATATAATTAAAATAAATATATAAAAATATTTAAAAATACAATATGTACAAACAAAATTTGAAAATAAATTGTAATAATAATATAAACAAGTATAAATATAGTACACTATACAGGCAACCCCCCAAAAAGTCGACTTTCAAACCGTAACTCCAAAAAATGTGAAACCACCTTCATTTGGAAGATTATTTTATTTAGAATACAATGAATGTGAGTTTGGATTATTTTATATTCATATGGAGCAGGTATTAATCTTTCAACTATGGTTTTACGCTTGTTTCTGAGTGTTGTATCTTTTATTTTATATGTAATTTATTTTTGTAAATAATTTTATTATTTACATCCTATATTTATGTACAAGTTTTATTAAGGAAATAATTTAGTTGAGGTTATTTTATTGATAAATAAAATAGTACAAGATATTTACAAAATAAATAGTGAAGAAAATATGCATGATTTATACAAAATAAATAATGGACAATATATACATATTTTTGGGTTTTCTGAATGTTTATAAATTAATTATCCTATATCCCCCTACTTTATTCCTTATCAATCAGGTCAAGTATTGACCTTCTGTCGAGGTTCGGGTCAGTCTACATTTATTCCATAAATACATCCTTTTTTCTTTTCTTTTTTTGTACAAGAATAATAAATATACAATATTAACAAATCAAGGTTGAATGATAAATAATGATAATTAATTAATGAATATATATATATGTGTTTTACCAAGAATTTTATCTAAAATAGCAGATTAAAGATGTTGAATCATGGATTCATCACTCCCCTATACTTTACCTTTTATAGTCCCTTAGCAAACAATTATTCAAAGAAGAAGTGAAAAAGAAAAATAAGAAAAGAAAAAGGGAAGAAGTTAGAATAATTTTGATTACGGAGCTTATTTTCATAAATTTGAAGTATGGCACTCGGTCCGACTTTTAGACTATTAGTTTGGCGGAACCTTATTGGGAAATGGATTTAAGATCTAACAGCCCTCAAGTTCCACAAGACTCCTTTTCATATCGCCTCAAAAGTTTGGTCGGAACAAGTCTGCATATGCAATCTCTTATGACTATGAATCTTTACTAGTATGGTGTAAGTGAAATATATCTCCCCACCTCAGTAACGGCAAGGAAACAACCTCCTCTAACTAGTAACTCTAATTACCCGATCTAGCTGCTCTTTCCTCGAGGAGTGGGGTATTCCCTTCTAAGTTCAAGTGCAACTGGCGTAAGAAGAGGGGGTAGAGAAGCGAATGTATTGTGACAAGTGTAGTCACATATCCTTGGAGCTTGACCAGTGTAGCCAAGTTTTCAGTTGTAGGCTTCCTTAGTATGAGTCTTTGAAACATATGCCTTGCTTATTCATATTTTTCTCTGACGAAATTTTTTATTTATTTACTTTTTGCCCATCCAATTTTTTTGGAGATTTTCTATATTTTTTTGAAAATATATACAAATGTGTGGCATGTACTATAAGCACTTTTTCCTCTTGAGCCAGTAGACTATACATCTTTTGAAGCATTATTGCAACCCACAACATCTCGTCGTTAGACGTCGGTGCCACTAGACTAGGTTGAGATGCACTACCCTCCCTAGTGGATGATGGATGTTTCCACCTTCCACCCGTGTGCTACTCCAAGCCAAAGGATTCTACCCCCTCGCCACCTCATCCATGAAGAGCTACGTGTTGGGTGCTTGTCCAAGTTAAGCCACTGTCTAGAAGGGTTATGTGTGTGTTTTGAAATATTCTACTTAGACCAATCAAGATGACATGTGAACATAGTCTTGTGGACACAAAGAATTAAGTCGCTAGGACATGAAAATTCTCAACTCTAGTTCATAAAAGGTTCCTCTAAAATTAAGTGGATTAAGGTCTTAACCGAGCTCCATTCATAAATTTTATTGCAGACTAGTTTAAACATCAATTTAATTCTGAAAAATGCAAATGCACATGCAATAAATATCTACAAAACATTTTTTAAAAGAAAAGGAAATAAAAAACATTTTTTAAAAAAAGTTTTCAATGAATTTTGCAAAAAATTATGGATTTTATTTTTTTCAAATTTTATGGTATTTTTTAGTAGAGAATTATACCTATTTCCAAGAATTTACAAGGATTTTATACAAGATTTTACAAAGAGGATATTTACAAGTTTTCTATACAATTTTTACAAGTAAATTTTATCTACAAATTTTAGTAAAGGATTTTATATACAAAAGAATTTTATATACATATTTAATTTAAAAAAGATTTTAATTTACATATAATTACAAATAATTACTTCTTTTATTCACACGTTGATTTTACAAGTTTACAAAATAATGTTTATACCCATAATTTAAAACCCTCATGACAAAATATTTTACAAAAACTTTACAAACCATTTTACAAAAGTTTACAAAACATTTTCAAAGCATTTTACAAATAATTTAGAAAACAAATTTACAAACTATTTTACAAAACTTTTCAAATTATTTTACCAAAATATTTTCAAAACTAATTTTACAAAACTTTTTACAAATCATTTTACAAATAATTTTTCAAAAAGGTTTCTACAAACATTTTGTTTTCAACATTTTACAAATATTCATACAATATGCATACTTTTGACACAAAAATAATTTACAAAGATTTTACAAACAAAACAATTTTACAAGTGCTTTACAAAAAAAATAACAAAAATAGTTTACAAAAGTTTTCACAAACATTTTTACAAAGAATTTACAAATCATTTTACAAACATTGTTACAAACAATTTTACAAAATGTTTTATTAAAAATTTACAAAAATAATTTAGAAACATTTTTACAAATCATTTTCAAAATTTTTTATTCTAATTTTATAAATAATAGCCATATTATTGAACAAAAGTATGAATCATGGCTAAAGTATACATACCATATATTTGATACCCCATATACTTAGCTCGAACTATGTCCTCATAGTGACCAATAAGTGATAAAGGCATAACTCGTGCTAAGTATAGAAACATGGAAAGAATCCTATGCAACAATGACTCAAATAATAAAAAATAAAATGAAAGGAAGTCAGTGATCCCCCTATACTTAGGATCAAATAATCCTAAGTATAGAAGACTATACAAGCGGGGAAGACCAAGGAAGAGAATATACACGAAATCAATGACTTGAATTGTCCCTCCTATAGTTAGTGTAAAGGATCCCTAAGTATATAAAATAATATCAACAGTTGAGGGACAAATGTGGGAACAATCAAAGAAGTGAAACAGATATTACCTCCCCTATACTTAGGGTTAGATGTCCCTAAGTATAAACAATAAAAGCAGAGGTAATTGAAAAAAAATATGAACAACACGTGTTCAACATCCACCTATTCTTAGGATAAAGCACATCCTAAGTATAGAAAAAATACTAAGCGAGACATCAGGTGTTAGAAAAATGGAAGAAAGAAAGAAAGTAAAAGAAAACACGGATATAAAAAGAGCAGATAGAAGTGTAAATCTGGTATGAGATGCAAAATATGAGAATCAAATTATACATCTCATACAAAATGGATCGAAGTAATAATAGTGGTCAACCGGTCATGATTAAGAAAAGGCTTCAGGCACTAACCATTGACCCGAAAGGTGGACTAAGAAGACAAGTCAGATATATCAATGTTGCCATCATCGTGTACCTTTCTAACTATGTACGACCCCTTCCACTTGCTCTGTATCTTCTTTGGAAACCATCTCAATCGTGCATATAACAACCATACTCTCTGATTTGGCTCAAACTTCTTATGATTGATGTGTGAATCATGCCATATCTTCACTTTGTCCTTATACTATAGGCTACTCAAAAAGGTTGTATCTCTAAGATCCTTCAGGGCTGCCAGCTCTTCTCTCCTTTGATCTCCTAGACTATCTGGATCCAAGAATATCTCTATAACTTCTCATAGTGACTTGTGCTTGATCTCAACAGGTAAGTGGCATGGCTTGCCATAAACGAGTTGAAATGGAGATGTACCCATAGGAGTCTTAAAGGATGTCCTATATGACCACAAGACCGAGTCCAAAAGCTGTGACCAATTCTTTCGGTTTGGGCGAACAACCTTCCGCAATATCGTCTTGATCAACCGGTTTGAAAGCTCAACAAGACCATTCTTCTGTAGATGATGTGGAGTGGAAACTCTATGGTCTATGTTGAACTCGTTAGCAAGGGCCCTTACTTTTTCATTGATGAAATGAGTACCCCCGTCAGAAATAAGAACTCTACGAACCTTGAATCATGATATGATATTCTTCCTCACATCAGCGGCTCGGGCGGGGATGGCCTCAACCCAACGGCTAACATAATCTACATCTAACGCAATAGACTTGAATCCCTGACTCCTAGCGAATGGGACAACAAAATCAAAGCCCATGCATCCAAAACCTCACATAAGTGAATGGGTTGCATCTGCATCATATCTCTATGTCCACAAGTACCCATCCTCTGATAGTCAATACACCTCTTCATGAATGCATCGACATCCTTGAAGAGTGTAGGTCACCAAAGGCCTAATTGGAGCACCTTCTGTGTTGTCCTCCTCCCCGAATGATGTCCTCCTACTCAAGCTTATGGCAATAGGTGATGTTGTGGTGTTCCTCCTGAGGAATACACTGACGTCAGACGCTATCCCCCCTTCATGGTAAAGGGTGGGATCCTCCCAGTGGTACGACTTGGCTTTCGCGAGGAAAGTCTCAAGTCGTTGTCTGGTCCAACCTTGTGGAACTTTCTTGGTAACAACATAGTTCACAATGTCGGCATACAATGAGAGCGAGGTGATAGCAAGAATCGCCTCGCCTGGGAAAGTCTCTGTGATATGCGTGGTAGTCTTTTAATCCTCAAGCAACTATAATCAGGAAAACTGATCCTCCATCACATTCTTGACTCCAGGTTTATCCTTAATCGCAATATCAAACTCCTAGAGTAGAAGGATCCATCTAGTAAGACGTGCGTTGGCATCCTTCTTGTCCATTCAGTATCGGATAGTGGTGTGATATCTGAAGATGGTCACTCTAGATCCAATTATGTAAGATCAAAACATATCCCAAGAATGGACTACAGTTAGCATCTCTTTCTCCATAATAGTGTAGTTCCGCTGGGAAACATCCAAAGCCCTGCTAGCGTAGTGAATGGCAAAAGGCAAACCATCCCTCCGATATCCTAAAACAACCCTACGACAAAATCTGAGGCATCCATCATGATCTCGAATGGGAGAGACAAATCGTCTGACTGAAGGACATGTGTCTGCACAACCATATTCTTGAGTGTCGAATGATGAAAGACACTTATCATCTACAAGGAACTCGGTGTCTTTTATGAGAAGATCAATAAGCGGCCGGGAAATTTGATTGAAGTCCTGAATGAACTGTCGATAGAAACTGACATGCCCCGGAAAATACCGTAACTACTTCAAATTGGATGGTGGATTGAGCTTCTTGATGATATCTACCTTGGCCGGACCAACCTACATGCCCTGTTGGAGATGATATGACCAAGGACTATCCCCTGAGTCATCATAATCTGACTCTTCACCCAAGATAAGACAAGACTGACTTCCACGCAATACTGAAGCATGTGGTCTAGGCTAGAAAGGCAAGCATCAAAATCATCGCCATAGACCGAGAAGTCATCAATGAAGACCTCCAAAAATTCACCAACCGTGTTTAAGAAGATTGAAAGAATACACATTTGGAATGTAGCTGAGGCATTACATAAACCAAAAGGACATCCGTCTAAAAGCATACATTCCGAACATACATGTGAATATTGTTTTGTCCTATTCTTCGAGCGCAATGGCCACCTGATTATATTGAGTACCCATCAAGAAAGCAGTAGTGACTCTTCATAGATAATCTCTCAATAATATGATCAATGAATGGTAGTGGGAAGTTATCCTTCTTGGTCACCTGATTCGATCGTCTGTAGTCCACGCAGACTCGCTAAGAAGTGGGTACACGAGGAGAAATATCCTCTCCGTCATCATTGATAACTATAGTGACACCGACCTTATTGGGTACCACATGAAGAAGCTTTAGAGTCGGAGATGGGATAAATAAAATCGGTGCTCCAACACTTGAAAATTTCCTTCATAACCACCTCTCGAAGATTCGAGTTCAGTCTGCGTTGAAACTCTTGAGATGGTTTGGCATCATCCTCTAAAAAGATGGGGTGGGAGCACATGGCCAGACTAATTCCATGGAGATCAACTACTGGCCATCTGACCACCATGTGATATCTTTCAAGAACCTCAATAATGCGAGATTCTTGGTCATCAGTCAAATCAACAGAGATTATGACTGGAAACATTTTGGGCTCAAAAGCAAGGAATCGGTAGGTCATGCTCTATGGTAATGGCTTCAGCTCTGGGTGGGTGAGAGTGGGTAAATATGGTTTCCTAAGGGTCTGAGTGAATGCAACCTAATATGAATGTGAGAACTCTCTTTGCTCCTCTAAAACTGATGGAGACTGTCCAACTGATAATTGACATGAGTGTAATAGCTCGATCCCCATACTGGCTGTCGGCTCTACAGAAATTAAACATGGAATGTACTCATCAAATTCATGCTAATCAATATCCATGTCTGAATTGGAAGGATCTGAATCTGAATGACAAGAAATAAAATCAACCTTGCTACCAGACTCTGCATCTCTAGCCTCAAAAATATCCTGCTCCACAAGTGTGCTCTTCGAACTCTCATAAACAGGCAGCTGTGAATCTAAAGACTCTGAAGGTGTCATAAAAGCTTGTGAAATTAGCCTGCCCAAACTGCCTCATCATATGCAATAACAAAATCACACTTATAGTGGATGTCTCGCTCTGCATGTGATGTCTGATCTAATCCCTGCTCCGAGCTAGCTAAATCTCTCAAAATCAAATCCTCAATCGTATCTATTTGTATACTCTCGCCCTCGACGTGAAAGTACACCTTCCCACTATGATTATCAGATATAGCCTTTGCTGTCACCAGAATCGGTCAGCCTAATATGATCAGGGTATCGATCACACACTCAGGGACCTCCATCTCCAACACAACGAAGTTCACAGGGAACTGCAAACCCTGAATGTTGATGACAACATCCTTGAGCAACCCCTTCGATCTCTTGACCAAGCTATCTACAAACTGAAGTACTGCCCTACTCGATCTAAAAGGGAAAAACTCAAAACAATCAAGTAAGGTTGCCAGAAGAAGGTTGATCGAAGAAATGATGTCTAATAGAGTATGATCGAACTGCTGCTCCTGAATCTGACATCTGACATATGGAGCTCATGTTCTGGACTTTTGGTTGTTATACGGTTCTGAATAGCATAATAAGTGGCATGGGTAAGCACATGGATCTCAAAACAATGGTTGCACGTCTTCATTCTACGAACTGTAGTCTTCTCTCTAAGGCTCTTTTGAAAGAGAGGAATGTACTCCAAGGCCTCTGTAAGAGTCAGCTGTATATGGAATCTATTAATCATTTGCTCCTTGAACTCTAAAAGATGCTTCTTTTGGGGATTTTCTTTTTTATTTCCTTTCCCTAAGCGGAGTGCTTGAGGGAAAAGAATAGATGGACCCTCCTCAGAAGTATGAGGGTCTACACCAGGAATAGGGGTCTCCACATGTGAATGACTAGCATAAATTAAATCATCATCAACAACACAAGATGAACTAGTAGTAGAAGAAGAAACCTTTCTTTTTTTCTTTTGGATTTTCTGTTTTGTACATTTTTTGGTATTTTTCTATCACCATCACTGAATACATGAAAAGGAACATCAGAAGCACTATCTGTACAAGTAATCTTGGTGGAAACACCACCACCGTCAACAGTATGTGTCACGGCATCAACACCTCTCTCGGTATCAACAAGTATAGTGGCTACAACACCACCGTATACAACTGGGGGAATAGCAGCCTCAGTCCGCCTTCTCGATCATCAGGATAGGTGGCATCAGTACCACCATCAGCAACTGGTATAGCGACCTTAGTACCTCTCTCTCACTCATCTGGCTTCCCAGAATGTGCATGTGCATCCTCTCCTTTCCTCGATGAGGCATTGTCGGCTGGAACTCTACCCCTCATAAGTGTCACAAAATTAGCATCAAACAAAATATTAATATCATCAAGTACCTTACTCATAGTGGTGGACTATGTAATCTGTACCTGCTCAGATTTCCTCTTCAGGTTTTTCGGATTCAACACTATCTGGGCAAGAATGGCAGCCTTTCCCTAGGCGATCTCTCTCATCTCATGACGAAACTCATACATCTCCCACCTAAAAGCTATCTGCTACTCTGAATTCAAATAAGCAAGATCCTCTAAAGCCGGTTCTCATAAGAAGAAGGATGAGAACCAGATTAGTTGCCTCTCTATAAAGGAGGTTGCTGGGAATAATGCTAGTGCAATGAGTATAAGAATGAGGTTGTTGTGTGTACGAGTGTTGAGTAGGATGTGCACTCTGCCAACACTATGAACTCTGGTAATGTGTACGAGGGCTGAGTTGTGTCTACTCTCTACTTTTCCCTAAAGATGCCTGAGGCTACTGTTGAGATGGAGCACCTACTGTAGACCAACGGAAATCGGGATGGTCACGACGAATCCCTGGCTGTTGCTAGTACTGGTTGTACCAAATCACATCGACCTCAATAAATGGCCATGTCTACTCTAAAGTATATGGTGGCAAGGTAGAAATAGGATGATCGCTATGGTAGACCACTATCTGAGTATCAGAAGATGGTGGTTGCTGTGTCTGGTACTAGGGAACATGTTGGATTAGCTCAGAATGAATGTGGTGAACCTGGCACGTCTGAGTCGGTAATTATTATGTACTGCTCCTATAATCATCCTGTTATCGTGAAGAAGGCATAGAAGCCATCTATACCTCCCATAGGCACATGATCTGTGTCTTTAGGTCACTTAAAACAATGGGCCATCTCGTCGAGCTCGTCTAGACCTTGTCACTTCTTCAATGATCTCCATGCTGTCTTACTTCCATATTATAACTCTAACTATGTTGTTGTAATAGAAGAAGAAGATCCCGCCTCAATGTGTGCCACTTTATGATGTGATGCCTGATGTGGGGGCTTCCCATGTGTGCATACACATATCTGGTTCGTCATAATATAGTTCTCAGCCATTTCCTCATAAATAGCCCAGACCTGATCCTCATGCTTGGAAAAATAGGATCCTCTACAAGAGGCATTCACTAGCCACTTCAACTCAGGTGTCATCCCACGAAAGCTACTCTTAACAAGATTGGGCTTGCTCATGTCATGGTGTGGACACACGTCGGTGAGCTCTCTAAAGCAATCCCAAGCCTCATGGAACTGCTCATTAGGGATCATAACGAAGTTGTTGATCATGGCTCTAGCTGCATTAGTCCGACCGAGGGGGTAATACATGTTCAAGTACTCGGTCCTCTACTGCTCCCAAGTCATGAGGACTCTTCCAACATGCTTCAACCAATAGGCTACTTGATCAACCAAGGTAAAAGAGAATGCTATCATCTTGATAGTGTCCTCGTCCATAAATCTGTCATGTATAGTACAACAAATCCGCTCAAAATCATGGAGGTGTAAATGGGGCTCCTCAATGGCATGTCCATGGAACTTGGGAAAGAGCTGAATAGTCTAGGGACGAAGCTTAAAATCTCCAAGAATAATGGGTAACTGGTCAATCGATGAGTAGTAGTTGTACTAGGGTTGTACGACTCCTTTACGGTACATGCTGGTCGAGGTGGAATCCCAGCTCCTCCATCCCATGGAATATCAGCTCCCTAACACTGAGGTCTCTCTCTATCAACTCTATTCTCATCAGGAATATCCTCAGCTCTCTCGTCAGCTCACATATGTCTCAACTGGACAAGCTCATCTCTAACCTCTATCATCACCCTCCCTTTCTCCCTAATCTGGTTCTGCATGGACTCGAGTGATGAAAGTAAACCATTGTTGATCACTGCCTGATCAATCACAACTGAAGTGGTCTGGGGTGCTTTCCCAGCCATAACATCTGCCTCTGAAAAGAAAGGAATCTCTGAATCAGGCTCTGATAGATCTATGAATAACTGTTGTTGTAAAGAGAACTGATGATCAAAGATAGGGTTCTATTGAACCGATCCATGTGATGAACTGGAAGAATGAGGCTCAAGAGGAGAAGATGGAAACTTAGGTTCAAAGAGAGGGTTTAATCTCTCTTGAACCGACCCAGATGAATGGGTAGGATCGTCACCCTAAGAGATCTGCTTCCCATTATCGTGATCGTAGCTGAGAGAAAAGAAGTGGAAGTGAAAGAAGTAGATGAAAAATGGATGATATCTGGACTTCTCATACCAAACAAACACAATACAACTCCCAATTCACCAACTCAATGTAATGATGACTGTGAAGACTCGGTCGTTAATCTTTTCAATTTTAGAGTTGGGCGATCAAATAATTATATTATCAAGCTCACAGATGTAGTCTCCTAGAGTAGACCATGAATGAGACGATGAATCCCCCAAGTAAAGAACTATCCACATAAGAGCTTGGGATTAGTTGTAAGGAAATCCACCTCCTTACTCACGCGACTACTTTTGCTAATGTCTGAGGTAAGTGCTTGCAACAATAACAAAACTCGAGAGTCAAAGTCCAAGCGCATTTGGGCAACAATCTAGGGCTTTGGGCTATATTCCATATTTTTACATGCCTCACTCTGTATGGAGAGTACCTACAAACAAGGAGGTGGTTGCTCTCCCCAAAATAATGATGTGTCAGTTGCAATTCTTTTAGGGCCAGGTTTTCTTTAGCAGTCCCAATTTTATTTGGTTGTCTCTTTTTTTGGTATTTTCAAATAAATTGATCGAACGATTTTCCCAATTCCTTTATTTCCTAAGTGATATAAAACAAGGGAGGAAGTCAGAAAAGCAAATGCATGATGAAATCTATGAATGCGTGAACGAGATAGAAGGCGTACCTTACTCTAGCAGTCTACATGCAATATGATTCGCACATAAAAATTAAACTAATCTATATGATGCAAGAGAAACATCCTAAGCAGTAACTTCTATTAACGGGCAAGAACCAAGTTATTTGACTATGTACAAGCTATGAACCAATCTGTAAGAACAGATATTCTTATTTAGGGGCTTTAGACCTAATCGGTTACCTGCCTCAGCCAAGGAAATCAAACCTACTTCTAAGGACACAAGCACATGAAAACTGTGAGAAATAAATAAAAATAAAGGCGATAAAAATAAGAACTCCGTTGAGGTCCCCCAAGTGCACCGACACTTGGCGAAACAAACCCCAAATAATGTACAAAGTCTCTCTAGAAAACAAAAAAAGGGTGAGTACCAAAAAATATTACAAAAATAAAATGAAAAAATGTAAAATAAAAGCGCTCCAAGTAATCCTCCAAGTCTCCTTCTTCTTCTCTCCTACGCTCTCCTACTGCCCAATACATAAATGAGATGCCTCCGCTTCGCTAGGGTTTTCCGACACTCCTAAGAATGCCACATTTGCTATTCGAGCCCTCACACGAAAGAGAGAAACAAGAGATATGTCAGATAACTAACTATGAAAAATAAGATCAACTAAAATAAAGCAGGAAATGAAATAAAAAGAAACAAATAAAAAGGAAATAGAATATATATAAAACCAAGAGCAGAAGGCAAAGAATACCTAGCTATCCTCGTCGTGCCTCCTCGACAAAGGCATCATTTTGATGATTATAGTTTCAATTAAGGTTTTTATTTTATTTAATGAAGAAAATGTATGTGAGAGTGTCGTCGTGACCCAAACTGAAACATGAATCAATCAAACAATTTATCTAACAAAAATAAAGGAAATAAAAGGTGAATTGCTACTTTAATTAAGTACCTGATATAGCTCCGAGAGTCGAACTCAAGGAGGCAACTGTTATTAAATGAGGGTTATTCAATTTAAAGAAAAAACCAAAGAAATGAAAAAGGAAACTCAAAGCAAACAACTCTGGGAATTTTATGGATTTTTTTCTTTTTAAATTTTTTATGGGTTTTAATTTTTATATTTTTTTATATTTTCTAATTTTAAAATTTTTAATGATTTCTAATTTTGCAAATTTTTTCTAATTTTAATTTCAAACAAAGAAAATAAAAAAAGGAATAAAAGATCAATAAGCACTCTTTTTGTATTTTTCAAATATAGAAAAATAGTACAAGAAAAATCAAATAATAATATTTCTTATTTTTGATGTTTTTTACTGTTTTACACTTTAAAAAAAATATTTTTTAGGATTCCAAAATAAATTAAAACAGGAAACAATGCAAAAAAATCAAACAATTATTTTTGGGTTTTAAAATATCAAATCAAATAAAAAATAGTGAAAACTAATTTTACCATAAAAGTGTTTTTATTTAGCTTGCAAATGGTACCAAAAATATATTTTCTTGATTTTTTTCTAATTTTATAAGGTTTTTTTAAGGTTTTCTATAGTTTGCAATTTTATTTTTATAAAAAATTTCAAAGAAAATTATACAGAAGTTAAAGCAGATCAAAACCCACTATCCGTGCTTTTTTGGCATTTTTAAAGCTATTTTTGATTTTATATTTTTATAAAGAAATAATTTGCAATGGTTTTTGAATTATTAAAAACAATAACTAAAATTTTTGCAAAATGAAAACTAGAGAAATTAAAATAACATAATAGGAAATTAATCTATTTTAATGTAATTGTTAGAGCTTATGAGATTTTTTTCAAGCAAAATGGATAAAAAAAATTAAATCTGGACCATAGGGACTGATTTTGTAATTACGAAAAAGTTATTTAAAAAAAACTATAACTTGAACAAAAAGTGAGGCGGAATATTCAAAATTGACAAAATTGCACGTGCGGATCATGTGGATAAAAAACAGCTCAGGATCTATCTGCAATATTACAGAAGTGAGGGGGGATAAAAAGTAATTTAACCAAAAACTTACGCCTCACGTACGGATCACATGAGGGTCTTGAGTGGTGGGGTGCCTGGGGTTTGAGCTGATGCATTGCTAGAACACGACTCTTGGATCACATCTGATCCAAGGGCGTTTGTACGGTCTGGGGCAACGCATGTTCTTCCCCCTTTTTAGAACTGCGGTAGTGTATCGGCAATGATTAAACGATTCGCGGGCGGTAGAAGACTCGATCTCGATTGCTTGGAGATCTGCGAGCGATGGTTTACGGCAGAGGGTTGATCTAGTTGAAGTGCTTCAGATCTGCAGGTCCGTTCGATTATCCAAATCTCCAAGTTCTCGCTGCTAACCCGGGATGAAGGCTTTTCTAGATGCTATGCTCGGCGTCGGTCAATTCTGAATGCAACGTGTTCTTCGTCCAAGGGATGAGGATTCTTCGTGCTGCTCGACTAAGACTCTCATTTGGAGGTTCGATCAGAGAGGATTCAGATGTGCTTCATGCGATCCCATGTGGATTTGCTCTTGCCCGATTAAGTTCTAATACGCATCCGATCTAACGCTCCAGACCTGCACGTGGATGACACTATCTCAATTCGACAAGAATCGAATCACTAATTAAAAGCATATGATGAATCTCTCAATTCAATGTCCACAAACTAAAGGTGTAATATCTTTAGACCCAGATTTTGATTGTATGATAATGGAATAGGATGAACATCCTCAGGTGTAATGGAATCAGAGGATGAATCATAGATCCTACATATCAGAGGGGTTCAGGTTGCGAGAGAATTGTAGACAAATGATTAATGTAAGATTGATTAATGGATTGGATGGATAGAAGAGGATAAAATCAACAGAAAGATGACCTTGATCTGATGATCTGGAGTCAGCTACAGATGTATACGTGTTGATCTGAAAATCACACAGAATTGGAAACGAATTGATAATAGAAAATACCTAAAGTGGAGTATGCGAAGGATGTTGCCTGTGTATCTAGAGCTCGATGCTCCAGATTGTCATTGCCTCGACCAACGGTAAATCAGGGAGGCTCATGTGGCGGCTTGCCACACCTCGCTCTCAACTAGGGAATAGCATTAGGCCGGACCAGCCCAACCCGACCGCAACCCGACCCGATAGACCTGACCCAAACCCATTTAATGTCGAGTCGGGCTTGGGATTTAAAAATCCGCCCATTTTTAAAACGGGCTGGGCTCGAGCTTCGGAGAACCCGGCCCGAGGCCCGACCCCCCAACGGGCCCAACCCGACCCGACCCCCAAACCCCCTCCCCCCACCCCCCCGACCCAGCCCCCCTCCCCCGAGCCCCATCCCGCCCGACCCGACTCCATCCGAATCCCTGTTAGTAACCACATGAGGGGTACCGTAGAAGTATGAGTTTTGGATGTAAACCCCCAAAGAGGTCGGTAATCTCTCAACTGAACAATCCCTCAAAGGATTATCCATATGTTACTGGATGTGTTTGCAGTCCCTGATTTTGTGTCCTGCTTCCTTTCCAATATACTCTATACACTTCAAAAATTACATTTAAAAAATTATAACGGAAAAAATAGGTCCTTTGTTCTGGAGATAAACTCTAACAGGGGTTCGGATGGAGTCAATTTGGAATTAGACACAAAATCAGGGACTGCAAACACATCTCCATATAAACTTTATAAATTAGTTGATATTTATATTATAAACCCTAGGAAAGCAAATTTTAAAGATAATATCTTCTTTTTATATAAAAAAATTATCGGGATGGTCCGACCCAAACCCGGCCCATTTAACATCAGGTCAGGTTCGGGTTCAGGATGGCCCATCCAAAAATTAACGGGCTGAGGCTCGGCCCGAAACCCGATAATATTAACGGGCTCGGGTTCGGGCTAAGGTCCAGCCCGGCCCGATAATCACCCTTCTCTCAACCTCTCAATTCAATGATAGAAGGTGGAGGACTCTCACTCCACTCTCTTATACACATGAGATTTGAAAAAGGAGGATGGAAAATGGCAAATGAAGGATAAAATCCAGATCTGGAGTTTAAATAAGGGGTGGAAAAGATCAAAATTCAAACAACGATTTGCACACGAAATGAGGCGAATTGAGGTGAAAAACATACAGGCAAAAATTGTGGATGATTGAGCTAAAATCAGGTACAATAAATGGGTCGATCGGAGGTCGAAGAGGATCAGGAAAATTGGGAGATGGAGGCGGGTAAGTGATGAAACCGAATTTCATCATCTTAATGTTCCATTATTAACCCCCTTGCTTAAAGTTTTGTCAATAAAACCCAGATAATGTCCTGTAATTATCAGAGTCCTTAATAAATTAAAAATCACAAAAAAAATGATAAAATTAAAATCCGTGGTATTCTTAGCCTTAAAAATACCCTCCAAAATATTTTGTGTCTTCAGGTGACCTCGTTTCCAGTTTTGGTCAACATGAAACTTGTAGATCTCATTGAGATCTACAACTTTCATGTTTGAGTTTCTCAAATTCGGCCATTTGCCCATTCAAAAGTCAACTTGAATATCAGAATAATCTGATTGGGCCATGTGGCCCATTCTGGGTGCGCCACGTGGCCCGTCCTCCTTTGCCTTATCCGCATGCATCCATGGCCGTTGGATCACCTCTTGATCCAACGACTAAATAACCTCCACACCTGCTATGATTCTCTGCCATCCGATTTCACTCACACCTTGATCATCACTGCACGTCAGCGCCAAACGCACAACGTGCCACGTGTCACCTATAGATCCATTCGATCGCGCCCTGATCTTTCCATCTGAACCGCTAGCTCTGCAACCATCGCCAACCCTACAATCACGCCTCAGAATCAATCACCATCGTCCGCTCGCGCCCCGTCTCCAAAGCAACACGTGGCTCATCCGTCGCCATTCGATCGTAACGCCCAAAACCTAATCCACGCCGCTCTTTGGCGCTTCGATCTAGGCCGTTGGATCGCGAGATCCAACGGCTGAGGCTTCGTCTTCCACCTCCAGTCCTCCTCTCTCACATGTTCCCCATCTCGCGAAGACACTTCCCCCTTCCTATTATTTCGCCATCTCCAGCAATCACCTCCACGACCTGAAGAGCCCACGTCCTTCCCCGATCATCCACCACCTTCGCGAGTCCTCCCTCATCGCACGTCGCCCTTCCATGCACTCCATATCTTCCACTAAACCCACGACTCCACCCACCATAACCCACCACCTTCAAGCTTCAAATACGCCCTTCCCTCCACCTAATCACGCTGTCCATCTTTACGCGGGAGGAAGCCCAGCCCTCCTCCGCCTCCCTGTGACAGGGGGAGGCGGAAGGATCGAGCGAAGACGACTTCCCTCCCCGGTGAGACCCTCCGCCGATCGCGGCGGTGTTGCGGCGCCTTCAAGCCTGCTCGAGCTGCACCAACGGGCTGCAGGTGTCCAGCGACGACCCGGGGCTCAAATCGAGCCCCAGCCCAAGCCTCCGTCCTCCATATCTGACCAGGTAAGCCCCTTCTTCTTCCTCTGCATTTTTTCTTAATTTTCTCGTAATTAAGTCGGACCCCCTTTCCACTTTCACTGTCCATGGACCACCTCTCGAGCTTCCATTCACAACACCCTTTCACGCGCTCCATCCGGCCATCCTTCTCCGTCCTTCGCACCCCCAGACCACCTCCGATCCTTCTCCTCCGCCATTCACGGCGGACGAGCTCTGAGATACCACCGTCTCCGCTCGCATAGCTCCCCATTCCACTCCACTTCGCACGCACAAGATACTTGCTCGCTTCGGCTACGGACTAATACTGCAGGTTAGCTAATTCCTTCAATGGCCGGAGGACCATCGGACCCAACTTCGTCACAGTCGCCCTCGTCATCAGCGCTCCGATGGGCTGAGCCAAGATGCCAGACACCTTCCCCGAGCTCCCTTCTTCCTCGACGATCGACCAAGGAGCTCCGGGGAGGCCTAGAGAGCTGGAACACCAGCGGCGGAGGAGGAGCTCCTCCGCCGGAGTTCTGAACTTGCCGCCTCCTGCAGCTGAGGAAGAACGTACAGGCGCCGTTGGATGTTTACTCCCGGAGTTCATCCAACAGCGCAAGAGCAGCCACGTCATCACTCAGGGATCGTACAACAGCCATACGATCATCAGGATCGGATGGCCCACCATCATCCACGTGGCGACTCCAGAGCATCTCCGAACCGCAGCGTCAGACCTGAGGCTTGGACATCCCGAGCCTCCTCCGAGCCTACGCCGACCCTCCTGGAGCTTCGAGTAGCTCCCTAGCCTCATCCGAGCCAACCGAAGCAACACCGAGCCTCTGCCGATCCTCAGCCTCCCTCCGAGCCTGGATGGCGCGTGCATAGCACGTGCCATCTGGGTAATTTACGCAGAAGCCCCGCCGACTTCTTCAAATGGCAAACATGTCCTCGTGACGTGCAGACCTCGTGCGTAGGGGGAAATTTGCATTTAAACCCTCACGGGTTTTCAAAATTGCAAAAATACCCCTGTGCATTTGGGTATTTTACAGGGAAGGCCCCGTATCTTATTTTTATTGCATTTTAGTCCCTCCCAGGGACATGTTTGTAGTTATCTTTTTATGTTTTATTGCATTTATGCCCTTAACTTCATTATTGCATAACTTGAGCATCATGTTTCCATTTCAGTTGATTTCATTCTCATTTGAAAGCTTGTTTGATGTACTTTCTAATGGCATGATCATTTCTCATTTTTGGACATATTGATTTTGATGTATTATTTTATTCGCCATGTGTCTCTTATTATTCACTTATGCCTTGTTCACCTTGTCGATCAAGTTTGACACTTTAAGCAAATCTGAACTTGACTCATATTTAATTTGCTCATCACATTTATTCTGTTCTAGGGCATATTTTAATTGCATCTCATGGCATTTACTTCCATGATTAAAATATAAAAAAATGCATGTTTATTTCTTTAATGCATTGCCTTATGTCTTTATGCATCTTTTTGACCTATATTCTCTCTCATTCAACACTTAGTTAATAGATAAAAATCTGATTAATACGAGAAAGGCTCGTGTCCCTGAGTTCGACCTTGGTATCTTGCCAAATAAAAAAAATTATGACCATCTTATTCTTATTGAAATGTCAATGAGATGGTCCTTTGATGACTCGAATTGGCCCGACTGCGATGACGATTTCAAGTGCTAACTACACTCTTTTAGAGGGCCGATTTCACGGTTCGTCAAATGGCACCGTTGCCGGGGACACGGCTCATTTCTTGTATTTTTTGGATTTTTGTTTATTTTATTAAGTGTTTCATTTTTTATAGGTCAACTTGTTCATTTATGTTGGATTATAAAATTATCTTCTCTACCGATCTCTAACCATTGTTTTTGTGGCAGTGCCCTTGATGGTTTAAGGAGGCGAGGAGCAGGATGCTACCCGTAGTGAGGAGCCGCAGAAGCACGCTAGGAGTACGTCGAGAAGAAAGAAAAAATGTGACTTGAATTTTTATTTCCATGCATAAACTTGTAATAATTCGTCTTTTACAGCGGTCTTCCATCGAAGACTCGCGAGTGTAATCGAACGATCGTGGTTGTGTGGGGATCGTCCCCACTTGAGTGTCGACCTAGGACCAGGCACGCGTCTCTTCGAGCTTAGTTTCAAATTCACATTTTTATGTGCTTGCTCGTAGGTAGGACACACCTTAATTCAAGACGCACGTAGTTTCGCTTCACTTAGCCAATTTAAAAGATATTTTCTCCTCGCTAATAGAAGCATAATAGGTGCGGCTTTTATCGACTTGCATACATATTGATTTTGGTTTTCAAAACGACCCAAGTTTTTTCACGGATTTATCGCCAAGTCATTGCATGATTTCTCGCTTAGCCTAGATCGTGGTTTTTATCGAATACGCGGCTATTTTCGGTTTCTTTTTCCTATCTTGATCACCTAGGATTAATGGAAAATGGGAATGATGGGTAGATGATGATTGCTTGATTTTATGCTAACCTTAATTCAGTAACAACATTAAATAATAACTGGGACTACTAATTGCAAGTCAACCTAAAATGGAGTAAAATTTGGTTTTGGGAGAGCAACACCCTCGTTTACGCTTGATTTTCACTTAACATTTTTTCTCTGCGTAAAATATAATGTTTTATCATCAATAAAACCGACAAGATAATAAACCAACCTCGGTTGGTTTCATGTGTGAGTTGGTGAAATTAAAGGGTGTTGCTTGCTTGATTGAGCCATGTTTGCTTCGATACACTCCCCAGAGCCTTAGTCACTCCATCCATCTCCGTAGATTCATCCTCTCACTTGTAAATCCATCCATCTTCTTCGCTCACCTTGGGTCCCTCTCAACATCAAATTCCATCTTTATACTTAGTCTAATCTCAGCCTAAGTATAGGGGGGACCCGAGTCCCTGTGATTTTCTCTACTCTCCTTTCCTTTCCTTTATACTTAGGTTATTTCTAACCTAAGTATAGAGGGGTATACCGTATATACCGTATACTTACTTTAGCTATAATATGAAAAATCTGAAAAATTTAAAACTTTTTGGCTAAAGTAAAATCCTTTGAACTAAGAGGACTCAAAAGTTTTCACAGTTTTTTCTATACTATGTTACACTATGTTTATAAAAATATTTTCGAAAATGATTTTTCCTTGTTTTGAAAAAATCTTTTGAAAATGTTTTGAAAACTTTTTATTTGTGTGACATGGTTTTGAAAATTTTCTATCTCTTTGCAGGGAAAGTTGAGTCTAACCGTTATTTTAACCTCTAATTAAAATCCATAAAAAATGAGAAAAATCCCAAAAATTCTTTAGGAGCCATTAGTGACTACTAAGCCCAATTAAGTAATCCGCATTCAGTGAGGGTTCGCCCTTAGCAGATTGGATGGTTTAGAGGACATCGCGTAAGGCCCCGTCCTCATGCAATGGGCTTCGGCCTGTACTTACATCCATACTGGATGAATGCAGATGCTTAATTGAGTTTAGGCAGTCCTAAGATCTCTTGAAGTCCAAAAAAAAGTTTTGTTTTCAAATGAAGGAGTTGGATTAATCCTCTACACTTACACTTCCACCCAGGATCTGAAATGATCAAGGAGACTTAGTTTTATGAGGTCTTTGAGATTTTAGGTTAACCAGCCTTAGCCATCAGAGTCTTAGACTTAATCATCCACATTCCTCTAGGTTTCTAGATTTGCATGCTATATTCCATGCTTAGTCTTAGATAAAAAGAATATGATCATCACATCACATGCACGACTGCGGTTTTTGATGAGATGAGTTGATTTTTCACTTGAGGAATTGGGATGAGGAAGTCGAGTTTGGATTTGATTTAATGATGCTCGAGGATGGGATAAAATCTTTGGAGGCTTCATGAAACCTGAGTGTTAGCAATTTTAGCCAGTATGAGAACTTGATTCTTATACTAATCTCTTGACATTGACCTAAATGCCAGGGTGTGAATAAATAAAAAATGTTGATCAGTGTGCGCCAACTCTTGGTAAAAGCAGTGGAACTTGCCACAAAGTATACAAGTCAATGAAATTTCAAAGAAAAGCTCTCATTCCACAAAGTTACATATCAAAGAGCTTCCACCAAAGGCGAGCACTCCCAAACTTTTCAAAGTGTCCACTTGGACCACCGCTATTAGGACCAGGAGTCGGGCTTGCACCAAAAAAGGGCTCTGCATCGTAAATGCTACAAGTCTGGGTGTAGAAGGTACGATAGGTACTCTAAAAAGCACACCCCAGTGTATTCCTAGGAAAACAAGTGCAGACGACTCCAACTTGTCTTGACGGACGCACTGATCAACACCAAAAAAAATGCGTTGAGTAATGAGGCACTCGAGAGGATCCTTGTTCCAATGAGAGGGAGAGAAGAAATTACACAATCCCATGCCCTCCATCACTGGCCATCATCCACATTTTCTAAGTCTGACAACTAAAGAGACGGTGGAATGGATACAAGATTTGATTTATTCCCTAGTGTTGAGGATTGGGTCCTTAGGAGAATTTCTCGGACCAAGACTTTGGGTGAAGATGTGACTATACTCTCGGAATTGCATTCAACACTAAATTTCATATCCTTTAGATTATACGTACATCAGAGAGAGTATGGGAAATTAGAGGAATTGGGTGCCTCTTGATTAAGGCTGGGTTGAACTCTAGAATCTTGGACCTCTAAAGTTGAGTCGACATGATCGGATTGGATCCTGTACTCACATGCATAAGGGAGTTAATCCAGCTCATTCATTTTCTTTGATGCTCGGGGACGAGCATAGTTTAAGTATAGGGGGGTGATGAAATCCAATTTCATCATCTTGATGTTCCATTATTAACCCCCTTGCTTAAAGTTTTGTCAATAAAATCCAGATAATGTTCTGTAATTATCAGAGTCCTTAATAAATTAAAAATCACAAAAAAATGACAAAATTAAAATCCGTGGTATTCTTAGCCTTAAAAATACCCTCCAAAATGTTTTGTGTCTTCAGGTGATCGCGTTTCCAGTTTTGGTCAACATGAATCTTGTAGATCTCATTGAGATCTGCAACTTTCATGTTTTTAGTTTTCTAGAATTCGGCCATTTGCCCATTCAAAAGTCAACTTGAAGATCAGAATAATCTGATTGGGCCACGTGGCCCATTTTGGGTGCGCCACGTGGCCCATTTTGGGTGCGCCATGTGGCCCGTCCTCCTTTGCCTTATCCGCCTGCATCCATGGCCTTTGGATCAACTCTTGATCCAACGGCTAAATAACCTACACACCCGCTATGATTCTCTGCCATCCGATTTCACTCACACCTTGATCATCACCGCACGTCAGCGCCAAACGCACAGCGTGCCACGTGTCGCCTGCAGATCCATTCGATCGCGCCCCGATCTTCCCATCTGAACCGCTAGATCTGCAACCATCACCAACCCTACGATCACACCTCAGAATCAATCACCATCGTCCGCTCGCGCCCCATCTCCAAAGCAACACGTGGCTCATCCGCCGCCATTCGATCGTAACGCCCAAAACCTAATCCACGCCGCTCTTTGGTGCATCGATCTGGGCCGTTGGATCGCGAGATCCAACGACCGAGGCTTCGTCTTCCACCTTCAGTCCTCATCTCTCACACGTTCCCCATCTCGCGAAGACACTTCCCCCTTCCTATTATTTCACCATCTCCAGCCATCACCTCCACTACCTGAAGAGCCCACGTCCTTCCCCGATCATCCACCACCTTCGCGAGTCCTCCCTCATCCTGCATCGCCCTTCCATGCACTCCATATCATCAAATAAACCCACGACTCCACCCACCATAACCCGCCACCTTCAAGCTTCAAATACGCCCTTCCCTCCACCTGATCACGCTGTCCATCTTTACGCGGCAGGAAGCCCAGCCGTCCTCCGCCTCTCTGTGACAGGGGGAGGCGGAAGGATCGAGCAAAGATGACTTCCCTCCCCGGTGAGACCCTCCACCGATCACAGCGGTGTTGCGGCACCTTAAGCCCGCTCGAGCTGCACCAACTGGCTGCAGGTGTCCAGCGACGACCCGGGGCTCAAATCGAGCCCCAGCCCAAGCCTCCGTCCGTCATATCTGACCAAGTAAGTCCCTTATTCTTCCTCTGCATTTTTTTCTTAGTTTTCTCGTAATTAAGTCGGACCCCCTTTCAACTTTCGTTGTCCATGGACCACCTCTCGAGCTTCCATTCACAACACCCTTTCACGTGCTCCATCCGGCCATCCTTCTCCATCCTTCGCACCCCCAAACCACCTTTGATCCTTCTCCTCTGCCATTCACAGCGGAGGAGCTCCGAGCTACCACCGTCTCCGCTCGTATAGCTCCCCATTCCACTCCACTTCGCACGCACAAGATACTTGCTCGCTTCGGCTACAAACTAATACTACAGGTTAGCTAATTCCTTCAATGGCTGGAGGACCATCGGACCCAACTTCGTTACAGTCGCCCTCGTCATCAGCGCTCCGATGGGCTGAGCCAATATGCCAAACACCTTCCCCGAGCTCCCTTCTTCCTCAACGATCGACCAAGGAGCTCCGGGGAGGCCTACAGAGCTGGAACACCAGCGGCGGAGGAGGAGCTCCTTTGCCGGAGTTCTGAACTCGCCGCCTCCTACAGCTGAGGAGGAACGTACAGGCGCCGTTGGATGTTTACTCCCGGAGTTCATCCAACGACGCAAGAGCAGCCACGTCATCACTCAGGGATCGTACAATAGCCATACAATCATCAGGATCGGATGGCCCACCATCATCCACATGGTAACTCCAGAGCATCTCAGAACCGCAGCGTCAGACCTGAGGCTTGGACATCCCGAGCCTCCTCCGAGCCTACGGCGACCCTCTTGGAGCTTTGAGTAGCTCCCTAGTCTCATCCGAGCCAACCGAAGCAACATCGAGCCTCTGCCGAGCCTTAGCCTCCCTCCGAGCCTGGACGGCGCGTGCATAGCACGTGCCATCTAGGTAATTTACGCAGAAGCCCCATCGACTTCTTCAAATGGCAAACAGGTCCGCGTCACGTGCAGACCTCGTGCGCATGGGGAAATTTGCATTGAAACCCTCGCAGGTTTTCAAAATTGTAAAAATACCCCTGTGCATTTGGGTATTTTTACAGGGAAGGCCCCGCATCTTATTTTTATTGCATTTGTCCCTCCCAGGGACATGTTTGTAGTTATCTTTTTATGTTTTATTGCATTTATGCCCTTATCTTCATTGTTGCATAACTTGAGCATCATGTTTCCGTTTCAGTTGATTTCAGTCTCATTTGAAAGAAGCTTGTTTGATGTACTTTCTAATGGCATGATATTTCTCATTTTTGGACACATTAATTTTGATGTATTATTTTATTTGCCATGTGTCTCTTATTATTCACTTATGCCTTGTTTACCTTGTCGATCAAGTTTGACACTTTAAGTAAATCTGAAATTGACTCATATTTAATTTGCTCATCATATTTATTCTGTTTTAGGGCTTATTTTAATTGCATCTCATGGCATTTACTTGCATGATTAAAATATTAAAAAAATGCATGTTTATTTCTTTAGTGCACTGCCTTGTGTGTTTATGCATCTTTTTGACCTATATTCTCTCTGATTCAACACTTAGTTAATAGATAAAAATCTGATTAATACGAGAAAGGCTCGTGTCCCTGAGTTCGACCTTGGTATCTTGCCAAGTAAAAAAAATTACGACCATCTTATTCTTATTGAAATATCAATGAGATGGTCCTTTGATGACCCGAATTGGCCCGACTGCGATGACGATTTCAAGTGCTAATTACACTCTTTTAGAGGGCCGATTTTACGGTTCGTCAGTAAGTGAGGTGGAGTCGGGTCAAGGCTGGAGGGGGTAGTTGACTGAAAGTCAACAAAATGGAACCGACCAATAGGAATTCTGGGAATTAAATAAATTAAATAAAATAGAAAATAAGTTTAAATTAAAAAATATTTAAAATGAATAGTGTTTATAAATTAATAAAATAATTTATTATGATTTTTAATAAATTTAAAAAATTTAATAAATAGGGTAAATTAAATAAAAACGTTTATTGATTGGTATAAAATACCTATACATACAAGAAATGAATTTTTAATAAATTATTTTTACAAATAATTACATAATTACATAATTTATTTATTAAAACTAAATTAAGGATTTTAAATATATTTTTATATTATTTGTATACATTATTTTAATAGGTTAATAAATATAAGTATATACAATATAGGTGTATTATACCTATACAATAAATACATTATTTAATTTTTATGTCTTTTGATTTTATTATTTTTATTGAATTTTATATAATTAGAATAAATATATACAAAATATTTAGAAATACAATATGTACAAAAATAAATGAAAATAAACATTAATAAAAAATATATAAGTATAAGTATAAATATATTACACCATACTGACAGCCCCCAAAAAAGCTGACTTTCAAACCGTAACTCCAAAAAAATGAAAATACCTTCGTTTGGAATATTATTTTATTTAGAATACAATGAAAGTAAGTCTATATCATTTTGAGTTCATATGGAGCCAGTATTGATCTTTCAATTATGGTTTTACAACTTTTTTCTGAGTATTGTATCTTTTATTCTATATATAATTTATTTTTGTAAATATTTTTATTATTTAAATGCCATTTTTACGTACAAGTTTTATTAAGGAAATAATTTAGTTTGAGGTTATTTTATTGATAAATAAAATATTACAAGATATTTACAAAATAAATAGTAAAGAAAATGTGTATGATTTATAATAAATATATAATGGATAATATATAAAGATATTTTCGGGTTTTCTGAATGTTTATAAATTACGTACCCTATGTCCCCCTACTTTATTCCTTGTCGATCAGGTCAAGTCTTGACCTGATCTCGGGTTTCAGGTCAGTTTGCATTTATTCCATAAATACATCAATTTTCTTTTCTTTTCTTTTCTTCTTTATTATTTTATTTTGGTGTAAAAGAATGATAAATATACAATATTAACAAATCAAGGTTGAATGATAAATAATGATAATAATTGAATATATGTGTGTGTGTGTTTTACCAATGATTTTAGCTAAAATGAAAGAATAAAGATGTTGAATCATGAATTCATCAGGTTAACAGAAGAACTGTTATCCAAGACAGTACGTGCAAACAAAATGTCATCAATATGACTCTCTGCATAATGTGCACCCATATGTTTCTTCTTCCTTGGAAGTTGCAATTTCTTGTTACAAGAAGTAGTGGCAATAGTAAGGACATGTTTCTGAACATGGACGTTTTGCTTCTTCCCGTTAACCCTAGTAGGTGTGCAACTCACCGTAAGGTATTTTTGAAGGGTGGGATTATTGTCCACATTATTATCAAATGGCACCTTAACCATAATGTGTTGTTTACAAAACTATGCTATTTCAGTATCTTTTTAATCTTTTTTTATTTTTTGCTTTCCTATCGTAAGAGCACAGGGGAAGGGATTGAAGTATGAGAAGAAGAATCATAATCATACATTGAAATATGATGCTTTTCATTCAAAGAAACTAAGTTCTTCTCACAAACAGAGTCATTTACAAAGTTGGAATTACAATTATTAAGTAAAGACTGAAGTAGCTTCTGGTGATGTGTCCTCCTTGGGCTGAGGTGCAAGATCATCCTCCTTTGTCAGACTCACTTGAATAAGGGAATCTTGTGTTCTTCATTTTCTTCTTCCCTTAAGCGATGTCTATCATATTCTGTTGTCGTTGTTGATGATTATGAATCTATTTATGATGCCTCTCATCTTCATCCTATGAGGCTTCCCTAGTTAGAGCCTTGGCGTTGTCCTCCTCTCTATCTTGTGCCTGATCAGGTACGATTACGATCCTTACACTCTTGGGTGACATAGGTTAACATTATCAAGCAAAAGTATCCCATGCTCAGATTGGGATAAATCTAAGTATTATACATGATCATGATGGCATTGATGACTCTTTTTCAACATGTTGGAGTTAAACTGAACCTGAGTGGGAAGGGAGGTCAATGGTGCAATCATCTCATCCTACCATATGGAGATCAGATTGAGGTCTACCCTCATGTCATGTAATTCATTCATATATGCTTGAATCACATCTATAACCTATTGTTGTACATCAGAAGGACATGAAGAAGATGTAGATGGGCATGGGTTATTACTAATTTGACCATGATGATAGTAGAATTGTGAAGGTTGGCCATGACGATGATGAAGTTGTTGTGGATGTGCTTGTACAAACAGGCCCTTCCAGCCTGATTGTACATATTGTTGTTGATTAAACTGTTGTTGCCTTGGTGATAAGTACGTGCTCATGGGTGTGGTTGTGAAGGACAAGATGCAGTGTTAAAATTGTTGTTATGGCATGTTGGACGACTCTGGTAATGCTGATTATCCACCATTCCAGTCTGTCAGGTAACATGATCATGGTTATACCACACACCATTCACCTCCCACGTTTGTAGAGGCTCCTTGCAAACTGTCACTATACATGGCTCTACATCTTGATACTGATAAGTATAAGAGTGACCTTCTACCCATTTAGTTTGAGGCCCATGCACCAACTGCTCCTATGCATGATGTACATGGTAAACAAGAGTAGAAAGTGCAGACAAGGCATGCATATTCATCTTGGATACCCTTTTAGACAACACCTCCATATGCTTAGGCAGTTTAGCCAAAGTCTCTAGTTCAGTGAGTTTGTGTAACTCACTAACTCTCTTATTGATCTACTCTATGAGTGTAAGCTTGTCAACAATGATTCCCTTGCTAGGAATATAGTCTCCATTTAGATCAAAGACAAGCTGTTTACCCACCTCCTTAGATAGGAGTGTGAGAGGGGTTTCAACACATGCCTACTAGTGGTTTATGAACGTCTAGTGTCAATCATCTGCTCGAATACTTGTGACCGCATGATCAACTTGGGTTAGGAATGAAATTAATCGAATATCTTTGTGACCCAAATTAATCAGCGCAATCAACGAGAAAAATCAACCACTCGTAAAATCAATCAATCAATGTAAGCGGCTTCGCTATTTTATTTACCTGTTATAGCGACTAGGGTCGAATATAAGGATCATGATTTAAAAATTAAGTAGTCAGATTTCAGAAAATGAAATATTTTTAGTGGTTTTTAATTTTTCAAAATTTTAATTTTCACATAAAGGAAAACAAGCTAAACAAATAAAAGACACACACAACACTCTGTTTGTATATTTTTTAAAATTATCAAAAATGCTCAAAAAAATATAATAAAAATATTTTTGGATTTTATAGGTTTTATATATTGTTGATAATTTTTGTGGGATTTTTAAATGTTTTTGTAATTTTCCAAAAAAACCAAAAAGTCGCAAAAATACTAAACAATGCACAACCAAGAGTAATTTGCAAATTAAAAATAATTAAACTGACAAAACTTCTAAATGATATTTTTATGATAAACTATAGATAGATATCTATAAATGAAGATTGAAAACACTATTTTTGGATTTTTCTTTAATTTTATGTAATTTTTATCAGATTTGGAGTGTTTTGCAGTTTTAGGGTTTTTATAAGGTATTTTAAACAAAAATGATACTGGTGGTAAAACACAACAAAATAGAACTATAGAAGTTTTTGTGGAATTTTTAAAATATTTTTCAAATTTTTATAATTTGTATAACACAAATATGATACTTTTTAGGGTTTTTTAATTTTTAATAACATAAAATGCAATCAATTTGGCAAACCAAAATTACCATGTAAATAGTAAGCAAGCAAGAATAAAAAATATTTTTGTAGAATTTTTGGGGCCAATTTACTATTTATCTCATCCAATAAAAGATAAGAAATTAAAAATAGTTTACATAGACCCACGTGTAAATACGTTAAGTTTTATGACCGAACAGATAACATATATTAAAACTCTAGGGTCAAAGATCCAAATAGTCCACTTAAAACATGCCCAACACGTGAACTAGGTAAACAGGGGTATAAGTGAAAATATCAGAAAATAAACTTTATTTAATGACAAGTAACAAGTTCAGGGCACAAATTAAAAATAACACAACAAAACACGTGGGGACACACATGACTCAAACTCGATTGGACTGAATACAAATAATTAAAACATAAGGGTCTAACTGGAAATGTCTTTTAACTAATTATTATAATTATGAGACTAAGCTCAAATGACATAAACTGCAAGGGAAATAACAAAATATACCCAATGGAGCGTGCGACGCCCGTGAGATGTCTTACAACTCCGATAAGCTCAAGAAAAGGATATGACAGCCTGAGGAGATGTCGAGGACGTGCGGTCAGATCTAACATGTCAAGTCTGATCTAACAGCCTGAAAATCTGCTTTGTCAAGTGGCTCAGATGAGGTGCCTGATAAACACAGATTATCGGGGTCTAAATGGTATGTCTCACACAAGGCAGAGACAACCGAGATCGCTGCGGTGACCCACAATAAAATGTATTTAATCAACAATTAACCCACACTATAAATCAACAATTAGAAATAAATGTGGAGTTAAAATTTATTTTTAACTATGCACAAAAGATTATATAGGACAAATATGCAGAGTGTGTTCGAACACAAGGAGCAAACAGGGTAATTCAAAAAGATGTGTGTGTGTGTGTGTGAATGTGAGTGATGTCTACACTATGCAAATGCATTAATTTCTGTGGGTTTTTAATTTAAATTTTTTTAATTTTAAATTTTGTATTTGATTTTTAATTTTCTAATTTTTCTAATTTTATATTTTATATTTTTTTTCTTTTTCAATATTGGAATATAAAAACAATGTAATAGAACGGTTGATAAAATATTTTATAAAAATATGCTAAAATAGCCAAAATTCAGAAATAAAATCTTTTTGGTATTTTTTTAATTTTTTACTATTTTTGTGATTTTGGGTATTTTTCAAAAGTGTTTTGGTGTTTTTAAACTCTGGTATTTTTCAAAGTGTTTTTGGTGTTTTTAAACTCTGAAATAAACAAAACAATGAACAAGCTACTGGCTGGGGGTAAAAGGGAATTAAAAATACCAGATAGCCACAAAAATTTTCCAAATTATTTTTCAAATAAAGACAATGAAATCAGGAGACTACAGAACTTGAGTTTACAATTTTTGGAGTTTTCTACAATTTTTGAGATTTTTTTTGAAGCTTTTATGTATTTTCCAATTTCTAAGGTTTTTCTTTTGAGATTTTAGTGATTTTTGGACTGACACTAAAATATGATAAAATAGATAGTAGGGAATTTTTTTTGAATTTTCGAGGTATTTTAATATTTTCTGGTATTTTCTAAATTAGACAATGCTGAAATGGAGAGTTTTTGATTTTTAATAAATATGAAAATGAAATAAAATCAAAAACTAAAAATATGGCGTTAAAGTACAAGCACACATGAGCTAAAGTTGAATTTTTGCGAATTTTTGGAATTAAAATGATGCCCTAATTAAATGGATCAAGCAAGAAACAATTAAAGACCTGGCAGGGGCATATATGTAAATATTGAAACAAACAGGATACGCCTGCTATTTTCACAAAAAGTTTGAACTGAAACAAAAAGTATCTGGGCCAAACCACAAAACCAAAAGCATAAAGGGCTTTCTTGCAAAAATTCCCAGGCTCACGTGGGTTACACACGCGCTTGGAGGGGCACGGATGTAATACCATAAAGCTCAGGGGCTGAATTGTAAAAAGTCCAGATAGTTTATAATTGAAATGGAAAGTTCTGAACTAAACTTAAATAATACAACACCCGGGGGCCCTCCTGCAAAATCGCCAAGGCGCGCATGACAAGCACGCGCTTGGCGAAGGACCTAGATGCGATAATCACAAGCTCAAGAGGGTTGTGCGTAAATATTGCAAAAGTTATACAAAGCAACTGAAAGTTTTAGCAGTTATAACAAAATACAAAAACGCTCAGGGAGCTTTGGCAAAATTACCAAGAGCTAATGAATTGGACGACGGAGAGATGTGAGCGACGCGTGGCGCGCATCCGATGGTGGGCTGCAACGAGCAATCGAACGACGGAGAGGCTTCACTTGTGACACGTGGCGACACCGTAGGAGCCGATGATGGTTCGCGCCAATGCACGAGATTAGATTAGGCGAGGTTGATCCAACGACGATGACGCATCTGATCAGACGGCTGCTGTGAAGCTGGGCGACCACTGGGGATCCAACGACTCGGAGGGGCGTTGGACGAACACGCGAAGAACAGAGAGCCGGCGAGATTGAATCGACACGGCCTCCGCCCTCCGACATGATCGGTGATTTCTATGAGGCCCACGAGCACGCTGGAGGCTCCCTCTGATGTCTGGAGGCAACGGAATGGCACGAGCAGCTCCGGAGCTCTTCCACGGCGAGGAGGAAGCTGCGAAGCTCCAGGTGCTTCGGCAACTTCCCAAAAACGCTCCAGACGCTTTGAAATGTCCAGGTGCCTGCACAAAAATATGTAATATGATCTGGGGCAAAATGCCCCGATCACGTGGCGAGATGGAATGGGAGTGTGATGCGGCGGATGGCGCGAAAAATGAAGGTGGCCGGAGATGGCTCCGGCCAACTATCGACTGAGTGAATCGATAGATTAGCGACGGCGATTAAAGTAGCTAGACGAAGCTCTAACTAAGGGGAATAGAAAGGGAACTAAAATGAGGGGAATAAACGGCCTCAACCCCAGGAAGGGAGAGGGAAGGTGTACCTCAACGGAGGGGAGCCGGAGGTCGAGGGAACACCCTTAGCCGCGCTGATCGGCCACCTGGAAGGGTCGATCCTGGAGCTGTCACCTCCAGGAGACGATTGAGCTCACTAGGGGCACGAGAGGGCCAAAGTTTGGGGTACAAATTTCGAACGAAGTCAAGGGGTCCCATTTTATGCGGTTGACGGGGCAGCTCTAAGAACGACACATGGTTGGTGCTGCAGTGATCCAAAGGCCAAGGTATACCCTCGGCTTGTATGCCTGATGCACGGGGAAGAGAGTCCAAGAAGGGAGTGAGATGGTTTAGTGAAAGGAACTCCTTCGAAAAATGGGGGAAGTGAGGTCAAAACCTAGGTCTGACAAGAACAGAGAGGGGGGTCAGACAGTTGACTAGGGTCAACTGTCCAGCCCTCTGGTTGGTCCACGTGGACCAACCAGAAAAACCCTCTGGAAAAAGTTTTATTAATTGAATAAAAAATAGTAAATGAATTAATTTTATTTCAAGTATTAAAAAAAATGTTTATAATTTTTCAAAGTATTTTATAGTGATTTTTAATTATTTTTATGATATGTATTTTTACAAGTTTACATTTATACCCTTTATAGGTATATTACCTATATATTTGACTATTTGATTTATAATTTGTGATTTTCATTTTATTATTTTTATTTCTTATTTTGTGAAATTATAAAATACTTTTATAAACATAAATATATTTTTATTTTATTTTTCTGATATGTTTTGTATATTTAATAAAATATAAATAGGTATCGTATAGGTATGGGTATAGGTAGTATACCTATGTATCAAATATGTAAGTATTTTATTTTAAGTTTTATTTAGGTTTTTATTCCAATTTTAATGTACATAATTATTATAAGTAATATTTACATAATTATAAAAATATAAAAATACAAAAATAATGAACAAATAATAAAATGAATATTTTAATCTATACAATTGTACAATGTGAGTCCAAAACTCAACTTTCAAACCGTAGCTCCGCCAAATGCGAAACCACCGCCATTAAATAGCTTATTTTATTCTATATACAATTAAAGGTAAGTTTGCTGCATTTGGAGTTTTCAGTTGTGAGATACGGGTCTGGGAAGTTGGGATTCTGGATTTTTATTCAGACCATAACTTTTTATCTGTACATTATTTTTCTGTGAAATCAATTTTGTATTTTTCTTTATTAAATTATCTACAACTTTCATGTACAAAGTTTCTTTATTTGATGTATAAAAAGTGGAACCAAAAATAGGTCCCAAAATAAATAAAGAATGAATAAAAGGTATAGGTATTTATACTGTATTTTTGACCTTATCTCCCCCTACTTTATTCCTTGTCAACCTATTCATCATGATGTTAGGTCTCGAGGTTTTGGGTCATAAATTATTTACAATATTTTACTCTTTTATATTTCTTTTATTTATTCTATAATTTTGGCTTTAATTACAGTATTTTATACACTAATTGGATGCGCATGCATGAATGCTAAGATGCTATATTTAACGCTATTTACAGGCATTTGCTAGGGTTTTTGATGCCAAAATGATAGAATAAAGATGATGAAAAGTGGATTCATCAGTGCCCAGAACTGATCCCAGGATAAAATGGAACCTCACGGACCTACCTCAGTCTCCCAGTTTTCCCAATTCTCTCCGACCTCTGACCGACCCATTTCCTTTTTCCAACTATAGCTCAAACATCCATGATTTTCGCGCATATGTTTTTCACTTCAAATCACCTCGTTTCGCGTGCAAATCATCTTTTGAATTTCGATCTTTTCTACCCGTTATTTAAACTCCAGATCTGGATTTTATCCTTCATCCTCCCTTTTCCATCCTCCTATTCCAAAGCTCGGGTGCACAAGAGAGAGGAGTGACAGTCCTCCACCTTCTATCATTGAGCGGAGAGGTTGAGAGCGAGTGTGGCAAGATCATCGTCGGAGAGATGTTCATCTCCGTTGCATAAGCCTCCTTGATCTGCCACTGGTCGAAGCAATGACAATCTGGAGCCTCGAGCTCCAGATCCATAGGCAACATCTTTCACAACATCCACCTCAAGTAACTTCTATTATCATCTCGTTTCTAATTCTGCTTGATTTTCAGATCGATACGTATACATCTGTAGTAGACTCTGGATCATCGGATCAGGGTCCTTTTTCTATTGATTTTATCCTCTTCGGTCCATCGATTCCATTCATCAATCTGACATCAATCATTTCTCTAGAATTCTCTTGCAACCTGAACCCCTCAGATGAGTAGTATCTGAGATTCATCCTCTTCTTCCATTACACCCGAGGATGCTCATCCCATTCCATGGTCATACAATCAAAATCTGAGTCTGAAGATATTACACATGTGCTTTGTGGACATTAAACTGAGCGATTCGTCATGTGCTTTTATTAGTGATCTGATTCTCGTCGAATTGAGATAGTGTCATCCACATGCAAGTCTTGAGCGTTAGATTGGATGCACATTAGGAACTTCACCGAGCAAGAGCAAATCTACATGGGTTCGCATGAATCACATCTGAATCCTCTCTAATTGAGCCTTTAAATGAGAGTCTTAGTCGAATAGCACAAAGAGTCCTCATCCCTTGGATGAAGAACACAACGCATTCAGATTCGAGTGGCTCCGAGCGTAGAACCTGGAAGAGACTCCATCATTAGCAGCGAGCACCTGGAGATCTATAGAATCGAACCAATCTGTATATCTAAAGCAATTCATCTATATTAACCCCTCATCGTGAATCATCGCTCGCAGATATGCAAGCAACTGAGATCGAGTCTTCTGCCACCTGTGAATTGTTTAATCATTGTCGATCCACCTCAATAGTTCTGAAAGGGGGAAGAACAGGCGTTGCCCCAGGACATACAGATGCCCTTGGATCAGATCTGATCCAAGGGTCGTAATCAGCCATGTGTCAGGCCTAAAATGCCAGGTTCGATGTGAGTCGTAAGTTTTTTTGGATAAATTACTTTTTATCCCCTACACATTTGTATATTACAGATAGATCCTGAGCTGCATTTTATCCACGTGATATGCACATGCAATTATGCGAATTTTACAAATTCTACCTCACTTTTTGTTCATGTTATAGTGTGTTCAATAACTTTTCTGTAATTACAAATTAGTCATTGTGTTCCAGATTTAATTTTCTTGTTTATTTTGCTTGAAATAAATTTCATAAATGCTCTAAAAATTCCATAAAAATAAGGTTAATTTTATATTGTGCTATTTTAATTTCAATAATTTTAGATTTGCAAAATATTTTTATTTGTTGTTTTTAATGATTCAAAAACCATTGCAAATTATCATGTTTGCTTTATAAAAATCATAAAAATTTAAAAATAGCTTTAAAAATTTCAAAAAAAATATTGTTAATGTGTTCTGATCTACTTTAACTCCTGTATATTTTTTTCTTGAAAATCTTCTATAAAAGTCTAAAAAATTTACAAACTACAAAAAAACTTAAAAACTCTTATAAAATTAGAAAAATATATTTTCGATACTATTTCAATGTTAAATAAAAACACTTTTTTGATAAAATTGGTTTCCAGTATTTTTTATTTGATTTGATATCTTAAAAACCCAAAAGAATTGTTTGATTTTTTGTTGGCACTGTTTCCAATTTTCATTCATTTTGAAAATCCTAAAAAATCTATTCTAAACATTATAAAAATAGTAAAAAATTATCAAAAACACAAAAGTATTTTTCTTTAATTTTTCTAGACATTTTTACTATATTTGAAAAATATAAAAATAGTTCTTGTTGGTCTTTTATTCCTTTTCTTTATTTTCTTTGTTAGAAAAAATAAAACTATAAAAAATGCAAAATTAAAAAATCATTAAAATTTTGAAATTCAGAAAACATAAAAAAATATAAAAAAAATTAAAAACCCATAAGAAATTAAAAGATAAAAATCCATAAAATCACAAGAGTGGTTTGTTTTGAGTTTCATTTTTCCTTTCTTTGATTTTTCTTTGAATTGAAAAACACTCGTTAAATTACAATTGCCTCCTTGAGTTCGACCCTGGGAGCTATACCAGGTAAATAATTAAAACAACTATCCACCTTTTATTTCCTTTATTTTTGTTGGATAAATTGTTTGATTGATTCGGATTTCAATTTGGGTTACAACGACACTATCAGATACATTTTCTTCATTAAATATAATAAAGACCCTAAGTGAAACCGTTGTCATCATAACCTATTACCTTTTGTCCTATAGAACAAGCTTAACCCATGACCTCTTAAGGATTCCCGAGCTCTAATTCAATTTGCAAATACATCCCATGAGAGAGCCAAGGGTAAGGTTATCATTGTTATCTTATCGATTGTGGGACAGGAATACTTCCTGGACTTTACTATCCTTGATATGGAATCCCCCAATCATTGGAGAGAATCCTAGATCATTTTAGGGAAGCCTTTCCTTCAGATCGTCAGAGCTTCATTTGATTATCAGACTAGGAAGATGAAGTTCCGTTCTCTAGGCGGAGAAGTGGAACTAGAGATGAAGCAGACAAAATGGTAGAGACCTGACTCGGAATCCAGCAGAAAGTCATCTTCTTCTAAGGTAAAGTGCAAAGTGTTAGACATAGGTGGCCCATGATGACAGACCCCAATTGTACTACATGATACTCTCTTATCTAGGGAGAATAGTGAACACGATGCAGTTTGCCAGGAGTTGCAGAATTTCTTGATTAATGTGTCACCTTGTACCTTTTATGACTCAGGGGCCACTCACGGCCTATCAATTCCTTCTTTCATGGAACACTCAAAGGTTGAGTAATATGAGTTGGACATGGCTTCGGTCAACTTATAGATGATATTCAGCAATTTGATTCATGACACAACATAGTTGGTAGCCAGCACTACACAGACAGATCCACCTTCGTGTGGCACAGAATCGGATTTAGAGATGGTTAAGACATATCTTTTAGATGATACATCATTACCAAAGCTTAAGACACTACCCCTTATCCTTTAGCATGCCTTCTTTGCGGGATCAGAGAAGAGATATCCCGTCATTATTAGCTCATAGTTGATTTAAGAACATGAGTCTCATTTGCTTCAAATTTTGGAAAAGAACCACAAGGCTATACGCTAGAGAGTGTCGGACCTCATTGGTATTCAATATTACCCTATGTTAACACCATATTTGTTTGGAGGACAATGCTAGACCTTCTTGTGAATATCAACGATGATTAAGTCCAAAGCTAAGGGAAGTTGTTAATAAAAAGATTTAGAAATGGTGTGGAGCTAGGTTTATCTTTCCCATCTCTGACTCCAAATGTGTGGAACCTTTACATGTTGTCCCAAAGAAGTTGGGAATTCAGATGGTCACTAATGAGGACGGAGAAGAGACAGTGACATGGATACCCACGTCGTGACGTGTCTATGTCAATTACATATGCATGAATTCTACGATCAAGAAAGATCACTTCTCATTGCCATTTAGTGATTAGATCTTGGAGAGGTTCGCAGGAAAGTGTTCTTCTTTTTTTGGTGGGTACTCAGGCTATAATCAAGTAGACATAGCTCTTGAGGATCAGGAAAAGATCACCTTCAATTATCATTTTGGCACATATGCATTTAAGCGCATGCCTTTTCGGGTATTGATGAATCTCCATTTCATCACCTTTATTCTATCATTTTGGCCTCAAAAACCCCGGCAAATGCATGTAAACAGCAGTAATTTGGACATAATAGCATTCATTATTCATTTGTATTTATTATACATTAAATAAGGTTTTTAATGCCAAAATTATAGAATAAAGAGAAGAAAAGAAAAAGGAATAAAATATTGCAAATATTTTATGACCCTAACCCCGAGACCAAGTCCAGAATGGAATTGGTCAACAAGGAATAAAGTAGGGGGAGATAAGGGCTGACATACAATAAATATCTCATTTATTCATTCATCCATTTATGCATTTTTGACACCTATTTTGTACATAACTATTTATTCCTCAAATAAAGAAACTTTGTTCATGAAAGTTGTAGATAATAATGTAAATAAAAATACAAAATTGAGTTTGTGTAAAAATAACACTCAGTGTACATTTTATACACAGAATAAAAAGCCAAAATCTCAACTTCACAGACCCATATCTTGCAAATAAAAACTCCAAATCACCCAAACTCACCTTTAATTGTATATAGCATCTCATAAACTATTTTATAAAATTGATCTCATAATTTTTGGAGTCCATCTGTGAAAGTTAGGTTTTTGGCCCTCCTTGTATATAGACCTGATTAAAATATTCATTTTATTCAATCTTTAGTATTTCTATAAATTTGCATTTTTATAATCTTGTAAATAATGTATATAATACATGTACATATTGAAATTTGAATAAAACCAAAAAAAAGAATTTGTAAAAATAAAATAAGTCTATGAATATATAGACAAAATACCTATACTACCTGTATGTGCATAAATAAAAGGAAAAGCATTCTTTTATTCTTTATTCTTTTATATTTTTATAATAATGTATATATTATATGTGTCTTGTTAAAAATACAAATCCTTAATAAAAACACATAAAATTAATTAAATAAATACAATGTGTATAATATATAGGTAAAGTACCTATATATATACTTAGAAATACATAGACCGATTTATTTAAAAATACAAATAAACTTATAAAAATTAAACAAAAATACCTTTATACTCACAAAAATAATTTATAAATTTATAAAATAAGCCAAGAAAATAACAAAAGAAAATAAATAAATTAAAAATAAAACATCCAAAATTACATGTAAATACATACATATACACATTACTAAAATAAAACTACAACAAAACACCTCGAAAAATTCAATAAAAATCAGGAATAAATACTACATGAAATAATACACATTTTTTATTTTATAAGCAAAAATTAATAAAATCATTTCGGATGTCAAATAAATCAATCTTCCTTCAGACCTGCTATTTTGTCTCGTAGCGGCTTACGTGGCCCAATGAGACGCCGGCCAACGTTGACCCCCTGGTCAACTGTCCCATCCCACGCCTGGCAGCTCTGAGCAGTCCACTCCCCCGATTTCCTCCCTTTTTCCCGGGCACGCCATCCATCAATCGACAACGCTTCCTTCACAAGATTTGTTCCCTAGTCTTCCATGATGCCCGCCGAAATCACAGATCAACCAAATGCTCTCTAGATCATGAAATAATCGTCGGTCAATAAGGCTACCCGCCAATGTGTATAAATAAAAAGCTCCGCTTCCTTCCTCGAATTTGGCCACTTTCATTCCAACCCAACGCCTAGATCTTGTGCCTGGATTGTTCCTCGTGACAGGGGAGTAGCCCAGCATCGAGACTCGGCCGGAGGGAGGAGAATTTTGACGCGGCGGAGCTCCGGCGTCCGCCCTGCTCCCTGGAGGCCCCCAGGTATAAGAGCTGTCCTTTTAATGCATTCTTAGGTAGTTTTTAATGTTAGCATTTCATTTCAGTAGTTAGTTTAGTTGTTAGTTGATCACATTAGCGTAAAAAGCAAAAATCGAAGTTCGCCGGAGCTCCGCTCCGGCGACTTCTTCATCGTGAACCTCACTGTATCCGACCACCTCGATCATCCCATCTCGTTCCTCGTCGTCTTCTCCATCTTTCGCACCCATCAGATCAACCCAGGACCCTCGGTCTTGGTGAATCAGGGTTCCAACTCCGCCGCTCGCCGGAGCCCTTCCGCCCGCCTCCATCTTGCACCGCAGCTTCATAACCCCGGGTCGAGGAGATAGCTCTCTCGCCCGCGGTTCTTCCTGTGCAGGTACCACGAGGAATCGAGCCCTTCTGGGCTTGCTTTGACCAGGAAGAGGTTTTTGGGGGCCACCTTCTTCTCCGACCTCGCTCCACCGACTCAGGCCCCCAGGAGCCATGAGATCACCGTCAGACGACGCGGAGGCCTCCCAGCTACGATCAGGACGCTTCAGATGCGCAGGAGGTGCCCGGAGAAGCTCGAGCGACCCGATCGAAGCTCGCCGAGGGCGAGTTCATTCCCAGTTCTTCCTGGTGCCCTCTGCACCGTTGGATCGAGCGGGGCGGCCCAGATTGCATGCCAGCCGTCCGATGAAGAAGCACACCCATCGTCAGATCAGCCGGGATGTTCTAATCCCAGCCCTTCATCGCCGAAACGAAGTCCGCCGTCCGATGATCGCCACGTGTATAAGTGGCGCTTCCAGCGCCGCAGGATGCAAGGCCTTATTTAAGGGGTAAATTTCATATCTCGCCCCCTTACTTTTTGTATTTAGGGTTTGCTCCCAAAAATAAAAGTTTCAGTTGTAAATAAGTTGTAAAAATTGCAGTGGACCCCCTTGATGTTTCTACATTTACATTTTAGTCCCTCCGCGCCTCACGTGCAGCAACCACGTGAGGCGCGTGAAAATTGCATCTAAACCCTGCCGGGTTCTTGTATTTATGAAATGGTCCTGAAAATAAAAGTTAAAGTGTATTTTTATTGTAATTTTTGCATGTATGCCCCTGCCAACTATTTTATTTGCAAAAATACCCCTGCCAGGCCATTTAATTTTTGAAGGCTTTGTCTATTTATTTCATGCTTCATATTTAATCGAAAAATCTTGCAAAAATAGACTTAAGCCCCTGTTTGGTCATGCTTGAACGCCATATTTTTAGTTTTGCATTTTGTTGCATTTTTGCATTTATTAAAAATCAAAAACTTGTCTTTCAGTCCCTGTCTAACTCATAAAACCCCAAAAAAATATGAAAATGCCTTGAAAAATTCCAAAAAAATTATATGCAGTGTATTTTGTCCTATATTAGTGTCAGACCAAAAATCCCTAAAAAACTCAAAAAGAAAACCTTAAAAATTCAAAAATTCCCAAAAACTTCAAAAAAAAATATAAAAAATCAAAGAAAAATCAGAAAAATATGAACTCAGGCCCTACTTATGCTGTATTTTATTATTGTTAGTAGAAAATTAAAGGGGAACATTTTTGAGGCTGTTAGATATTTTTAATCTCTATTTTTGTGACGGCCAGTACCCAGTCCCCTGTTTGCTTTGATTTAGCTATTTTTAAAATGCCAAAAATACTTGCAGAAATACCCCAAAAATTATAAAAACAGTAAAAAAACCATGAAAATCCCAAAAAGATCTTTGTCCTGAATTTTTGACTATTTTCTATTATTTTTGTGAATATTATAACACACCTTTTATGTATATATATCTATATCTATATATCCAAATATATATATATATATTATATATCTAGTAATATGTATTCTCTTTTAATCTTAATGTGATATATAAAAAAAATATATAGACATATATACATATATATAATATTATATTTAGATACACCTATATATATACATATATTACATGTATTATAAGCTCTATGCTTAACCTCTATGTATATACATATAAGGAATTTGTATTATATAAGAATATATATCTATATGTATACATGATACTTAAGTATTATATTATAATAATAATATAAATATATATATATATATATAAAAAAAAAACCCACATAAGGATGACTAAGATTGGCACGTAGGCTATGGTATTTTGTGTTGCTCTCTGTGGTTCGACCTCTACATATTTGTCACTATACATTTTATGGTAGAGTAAAATAAAGATTAATTCACATTTGTTTTGAGCTTGATTGTTGTATTCTTTGGATTGTGGGTTAATTGCTGATTGGCAGCGGTCTTCCATGAGTGGTCGCCTCGACGACAACACTTCTCTTTTTTTTATGGTGGCCCGTGTGGGAGATTGGCCTGTTAATCAGGTATGTAATGCCCTAGATACTTTTAAAAGATGCATGATTGTTGTGTTCATCGAGATGATTGGTGATTTCCAAGAAGCTTTCATGGATGCTTTTTTGCTCCATGGTGATTCCTTCGATGCTTGTCTTTTACATTTGGACAATGTACGTCAAAGGTGTGGGGATGTTTATATGGTACTCTCCTGGGTGAAAAGTCCTTTTATGTCACAGGAGGGTATCGTTTTGGGGCATGCCATCTCCAAGAGGAGAAAGGAGGTTGACCCTAACAAGGTAGATGTAATAAAGAAACTTGAACCACAAACAATGTCAAATCAGTGCATTCATTTTTAGTGCATGTTGGATTTTATAGGCATATCATCAAAGATTTTTCAAAGATTGCCCGATCACAGACTAAGCTCTTAGGAAAAGACATTGAGTTTATTGCAGATCACATGTGTCTAGAAGCATTTGAGCTTTTAAAGAGAAAGATCATAGATTCTCCCATTCTACGAGCTTCGGATTAATCTCCTTATTTTGAGATCATGACAGATGCTTCGAATTTTGTTATAGCGGTTGCGTTAGTATAGAGTAGAGATGAGATTTCATTTGCAGTTAACTACATAAGTAAAGTTTTAGACCCTGCGCAGAAGAATTATACAATAACCGAGAACGAAGTGCTCGCAATAGTTTGATCTTTGAAAAAGTCCATATAATATCTTCTAGGGTCTAAAGTGACTATATACACAGATCACACACCCATTCGATATTGGATAAATTACATATTGTATCCTCATCTATGAGCCCAATCTCAATATGGGTCCCAATTTTTTAAATGTAACAAAATGGGTCTTGACTCCGTTTCTATAAACAACACCATTAGAAAAAATAGAGAGACGGACTAAAGTGTCCATTTCAGAAGTGGTATTCTTGGAAGTGCCCATTCTTGGAAATGAGTAATTTAGTCAATCTCTCTCTTTTTTCTAACGGTGTAGTTTATAGAAACGGAATTAGGACCCATTTTGTTACATTTGAAATATTGGAACCCATATTGGGAATGAGCCCATAAATGAGGACCAAGTATGTAATTTACCCTTCAATATTTAATGGAAAAGAAGGACTTGAAGGCACCTTTTCTTAGGTGGATTTTCTTACTCCAAGAGTTTGATTTGGAAATTAAAGATAAACTTGGAGATAAAATGTTGTGGCTGATCATATATTTGCACTTAAATTGAAGGATTCTCTTGAGTCTGTTCCTATTCGCAAGTCTTTCCCAGATGAGTTGATTTGTGTAATTGGCTCTCTTCCACGTATGCCAAATGGTGAACTTTTTTGTCTCCAAGTATGTTGCCCAAGGTTGACTAGAAACAACATTGACCAATTGAAGTCGGATTCGAGGAAGTACCATTGGGAGGATCTGCTCATTTTCTTTGAAAGATCAAACTGTATACGGAGAATGTTTATTCCTCAGGAGTATTAACAAAGTGTCCTCAACCAATATGATACTCTGGAGGCAGGAGTACATTACTTGAGAAAAAGAACCTCTCATAAATTCTTCAATGTGCATTTTACTGGCCAACCTTAGTTCGTGATGCTTACGATTTTGTTCGATCATGTCTAGTTTGCCAAAGAATGGGATGGTCAATTTTTTCGAGAGATGCTATGCCCGCACAATCAATGATTTTCTGTGATATTTTTGATGCATAAAGTATCAATTTTTAATGCATAAGGTATCGATTTTATGGGTTCTTTCCCTAAAAGTCATAGATATGAGCACATCTTGTTAGCAGTTGATTATCTATCTAGATGGGTGGAGGATATCCCAACCCGAATCATATGTAGCAATAATATATGTAAGTTTGTGAAAGATCACATCATTTCTAGGTTCGGAGTTCCTAAGTAGCTATTTGTGATGGGGGTAGCCAATTCATGAATAGAGACATAAACAACTTAGCTAAGGATCATCGTGCTACTTGTCCTTACCACCCACAGTCTAATGGCATGGCAGAGGTATCTAATAGGGAAGTAAAGAGCATATTGAAAAATCTAGTTCCATCTGATAGACAGAATTGGTCCCAGCATTTGGACCAAGTTCTATGGGCTACAAGATGACATACAAGACTCTGCTCGGAACTTCCCCATTGAGAATGATCTATGACAAGCCATGTTTTTAACCTGCCGAATTAGTGCATAAATCTGGATGCAGCTCCGCCCAACCTCAGGTAACCTTCTGATTCCTCCTGTATTTTCTTTATTTTTCCTAATTCTCTAGGTAGATCCATTCGATCCCCTCTTCCATAATCACTATCCCGAGCTTCGCCATCAATCCACCTTTCACGCGCACGTTTCCGATCACCCCATCTCTCCCTTCAAAACCCCAGATCACCTCCGACCATCTCCTCCGCCCTCACGGCGGAGGAGGTCTGAGCTCACGCCTTCTTCGCCCTCCGAGCTCCCATTTCACTCACACACACGTCTATGTACGCTTCGGCTATATGTGCTAACATTGCAGGTCATCAAAATCCTTCAATAGCTGGAGACTCCACCGGAGCCAACTTCGTCAAACTCGTCATCGACATTAGGGTTCCGATGGACTAAGCCAAGCTATCCTGCGCCTTCCCCGAGCTCCAAGCTTCCTCGATGATCATTAATGGAGCTTCGGGGAGGTCGCCAGCAGCCGAGAACAAGCGGCGGAGGAGAAGCCCCTTCGCCAGAGTCCGGAGTTCGCCGCCAGCCTTCGGCCGAGGGAGACAGTACAGGCACCGTTGGATGTTCCACCTTGGAGCCCATCCAACGGTCCTGATGCAACCATGTCGCCCCTGAACGACATCTACAGGTGTTGTTGGTTCTCCAACATCCAACGTACTACGACGAGCCACGTGGTAGCACCAGAACCCTTCCGAGCTTTGGGGGTCGAACCATCAGGCTCGGAGCTCCCGAGTTTACGCCTAGCCTTCCTGGAGCTTCGAGCCGCCCGAGCCTAGCCGAACCAGTGCCGACCCTCTGCCGAGCCGAGCCTCCCTCCGAGCCTAGATGGCGCGTGCATCACACGTGCAATCTGGGTAATTTACATAGAGGCCCACCATCTTCTCCAATATTGCAACCAGGTCCAGATCACGTGTACCACGCGTGTACTGTGGGAAGTTTGGATTGAAACCCTTGTGGGTTTTTAAAATTTCAAAAATGCCCCTGTGTGTGTGGGTAATTTACAGGGAAGGTCCCGTTCTTTTACGTATTTACATTTTAGTCCCTCCCAGGGACCTATATGCAATTTTATTTCATGTTTTATTTCATTTATGCCCTTGTCTTCTTTATTTCATATCTTGAGCATCGTGTGTCCGATTCAGTCAATTTCAGTTCCATTTCGAAGCTTATTTGATGGTCTTTCTAATGGCATGCTTAATTGTTATTTTGGACACAATGATTTTTGTGATTATTTAGTAGCCTTGTGTCTATTCAAGCTTGAACTGATTCCTTGTTTAAAATTTTTTCATCGAATTTTCCTCTTTAGTTAAACTTGAATTTGACTCTTGTTTAATTTTGTTCATCATTTTTTTACATAGGGCATATTTGTGATGCATTTCATGGCATTTATCTGCATGATTAAAATATAAAAAAATGCATGTTTTATTTTAATGCATTGTTGTGTCTCCTTGCATGCTTTGACCTATTTGTCTTTAACTCAACGCTTAATTAGATAGATTAAAATCTGATTAATACTAGAGAGGCTCGTGTCCCTGCGTTTGACCTAGGTATCTTGCCAAGTAAAAAAAATTGCGTCCATCTGATTTTGATTGATACATATATTTAAATGAGATGGTCCTTTGATGAGCCCATTTTGGCCCGACTGCGATGACGATTACAAGTGCTAATTCAACACTATTAAAGGGCTGATTCAGCGGCTCATCAGCGACCACGGTGGAACACAAGGAGCACGAGTTGAAAACTAAGTAGCCAAATTTCAAAATTGAAAATTTTAATGGTTTTTGCTTTTTCAATTTGTTTATTTTCAAATTAGGAACAATATGAACAAGGAATAAAAACACACACCACACTCTTTTTGTATTTTTCAGAATAATAAAAATTATTCAGAAAAATCCAGAGAAAATGTTTTTGTGTTTTATATATTTTAAAATATTTTTGGTAATTTTTTCAAACTTTTCAATTGTTTTTCTGATTTTATAAAAATAAAAAAGTAGAAATCAAGGGAAGTAGTGCACAACCAAGAATATTTAGCAACATAAAATTACTTTGAGCCCAATACTCCTGGAACTTATTTTTAAGCTAAAGTACCAATAATTATCTACAAATAGAGACTAGAATAAGATTTTTTGAATTTTATTAGAATTTTCTACATTTTTTTTAAGATTATTAGTTTTTCGTAACTTTTTGGACTTTATAAATGATTAATGCACAAAAATTGGATAAAAATTAAAAGATAGTAAAACATACCAACAATGATATTTTTGTATTTTTAGGCAAATTTTCGAATTTTTTGATTTTTCTAAGTTGGGGTAGACAAAAAGGCATTGTTTTTGAATTTTTAACAATATCAAATATCAATTAAATGCAATAAAATTTTTTCACAATGTAGAAGCACATAGTAGGAATATTCACAATTTTTTTGAGAATTTTTAGAACAATGAAAAGATTTATTTCAATCAAACAGACATGCAAATTTCAAGTTCTAGACTTGAAGGACTGGATTGCAATTGTACAAATGTTGTAGAACGAAATATAGCAGAAATATATTACGAATAAGTACCGCAAATTACACAATAAGCATGTGTGTTGCGCGTGACTTGCTTTGGAGGAGGGGACGTCTTTGCAAATTTTAAAATTCCTAAGGGTGCCTTCGATATTCTTCCATTTTTTAATGACCCTAGGGTTCACTCTTCGTTTCTTTCTCAAGAGGGCACAAGGATGCGACTACCGCCCCTCTTCCTTCACACACGAGCGGATTTGGCGATGCGGTCGGCGACCCGCTCGATCGTGCATGGTGGCGCTCGCTGCGGAGTCATCAACGATGGAGGCTGGGTCATCGGTGGATGCGTAGGTTCAGATGAGTGGCGGTCGGGCTAGAGATGCTGCTCGTGGACGGGTGGTTCACGTGCGGAGGAGGCACGACAGAGGGAGGACGCCGACTGGCGAGCGTTGCCTGGCGCGGTTGGCTTCCGCACGCACACGGAGGAAAATGAAGGGTGCTGCCTCATGCAACTGCTAGAAACCGCGAGCTCAGGGCAGATCTGGAGGTGGAGCACAGAGCGGGTAGGTGGCCTAGAGGGGGCCGACGTCGCTGGGGGTCTTGGTGGCCTAGCGGAGAGGCGACGAAGGTCGCGGTGGTCTGGACAGCAGAAGCATCGTGCTGCGCAGTGGCCCATGGAGCAACGCCGCGCATTGGGTGCGACGGGGTGCCGCACGGACACGGTAGTGGATGGTGTAGCATGTCGCTAGTGGTGCGGGTGTGCCACTGGGAGCGGCGGTGGGGAACCTGCTATTACCTTTTTGTTTTTTTAATATTTTTTTGTAAACAGAAACAATAGAAAGAAAAGTTTTTTTAATTCTTTTTTTCTAAAACACAATAATCAGACACAAAAAAATGTATTTTATTTTTTTATTTTTTTAAAACTTTCCTGCAAAAACAAATGTTAGGAAGAAAAGAAAAACAACTATGTTATTTTTTTATTCTTTTTATTTATTTATCATCATAATCAGATGCATGAATTGTAGAGGATCGTGATGAAATGGGAGATAGGTCCATATCTCCGGCCACCGTACGTGGTCGGAGTTGAATGATTGCGTGAGATAGAAATGAAAATGGAGGGACATGAAGATGAATGTGGTGATCGGATTGGATGCGGAATCGAGTTGTGGTGGAAATTTACCTAAGATTTAACACTACAAACTACATCTAGAGCTAATCTAAATGAAAGACAGAAAAAAAAATTGGATCTCACCTTAGGATCGGATAGTCGTGATGACCTCGACAAGGGCTGACTTGCTGTCATCGGACGGGTCAGAGGTTGAGCACCCTTCTTCAACAAGATGGCTCTCAGAGATCTGGCTCCTCTCCAATAAAGATTGATCAAAGAATGAATGAAGGAGGAAGAAACCAATAAAAAGAGAAGAAAAATCAAAAAGGAAGGTATATAAACTTAAGGAATGTATTTAGTGGTGGAATTAATAAAATAATTAAATAAATAATTTAATTAACTAATTAAAAATAAATTTCAGAATTAAATAAAATTAATTAATTAATTTACAAAAATTAATTAGCTACCTTAACGGTGGCTATTTAAGGCATAAAATCAAATCTTTACATAAAAGATAAGTTTTCAAATCAAATAAATGAATAAATTAAATAATTAAAACTAATTTCGTAATTAAATTAATTAAATTAATTAATGTTAGATATTTAATTTTTTTGTTGATTTTTATTTAGGAAAATTAGTTGTATACAAATATTATTTACATATAATACAATATACACATGTACAAGTAATAAAGTTTTTAAATACTATTTTTTTTAATTTTTAGTTATTATTTTTTTATTTTATTTTTTAAGAAAAAAATATTTACAATTATGTACATTATGTATAAAAAATAAATATGAATAAATATACAAATATGTAAGTGGTAAACTGCACAAAACACCCTAGAAAATCGACTTTTCAATCGTAACTCCAAAAATTATGAAATTACGGCCATTTGAAAGATAATTTAATTTAGAGTATAATGGAAGTGAGTTTGATTCAATTTGAGTTTGTATGGAGCTGGAATTGATTGTTCAATTGTCGCTTTACGACTTTTTCTGAGTGTGATTATCTACAATATGTACATTATTTTATTTTGCAATTATTTTTATTATTTACAACACATTTTTATTTACAACTTTTGTTTACAAAAATATTTGATTTGAGGTCACTTTATATACAAATAAATAGTGTAACTTTTGTATAATTATACATGGAAAAATATTTACAATTTTTTTTGATTTTTGGATTAAAGTCCCTATCTCCCCTACTTTATTCCTAGTCGATCAGGTCAAGTCTTCACCTTCTCTCGGGGTTGGGGTCAGTCTGCATTTATTTCATAAACACATCCTTTATTTTTCTTTTCTTTTGCTTTTCTTCTTTATTATTTTATTTTGAATACAAAAGGTGTTAAAATGCATATTTAACAAATGCATGCAAAATTGTAATTTCATGAAATTAGTTGGTATTTATAGGTGTTTGACTAAAGAAACGAAGCTAAAATAAAAGAATAAAGTCGATGAATCATGGATTCATCATTCTCCTATACTTTACCTTTGCTAGTCCCCTAACAAACACTTATTTGGAAAATATGTGAAAACAAAAATAAAGAAAAGAAAAAGGAAAGAAGTTAGAACAATGTTGACTTTTAAACTTATCTTCATAAATTTGTAGTATGGAGCTCGATGATGCGGCTTTCGCTACTCTGGTTAAGGTAAAAAATAAGGTCGTTGCGACCCGAACTGCGAAGCTCAGTCAACAAGAAAATCCAGACCACCAAGAGAGAAATAAATCAATCAAGCAAACAAATAGCAGTCTCGCTATTTTATTTTACACGGTATATCTATCAGGGTCCAACACAAGGAGCACAGTATGCGTGGGATACGAAGTAGTCGGTAATCCAAATAAAATAAAGAAATAAAGGAATTTGGTGGATTTTAGGTTTTCCAAAATTTTTTGTAATTTTTAAAATTAGGAAAAGGTGTAAAAGAAATAAAAAATGCGCACACAAATAATTATTTATGGTATCAAAAATGATCAGAAAATTCAAATAAAAATATTTTTGGGTTTTAGAAATATTCAAGTGTTTTTGATATTTTTCTTGGATTTTTCTGATTTTTTTTAATTTTCTAAAAATGAAATAATTACAAAAATAAAAGGCAGTGTACAGCCTGAATCTAAAGGCAATTTAAAAATACATAAAATGCTATAAAATTCGAATAACAATTTTATGATAAACTAAAAACAAAAAATTAACTACATAAGAAGAAAATGCAATTTTTTTATGAATTTTTAATAATTTTTCTAAGGTTTTTAATGTTTTTAAATTTTTATGGTTTTTATAGATGCTAATGCTAAAAAATTGAACTGAAATCAAACCAAGTCAAAATACACAAACAATAATTTTTTTGAATTTTTAAAGGGTTTTTAATATTTTTAATTAATTTTTTAACATAGATAGTAGCAATTTTTGAGGTTTTTGAATTTTTTAAAATGCTAAATTGGAACAAAAAGATCCAAAAAATTTAGGGAAATTTCTACACCATGGTAGGAGCCACAAAATTTCACGAATTTTGGATGAAAATTGCTATTTATTAAATCAAACCAAAGAAGCACAGCACAGAGGGACCAAATCGCAAAGAAAATATATTCAACTGGCTAAACCATAACACGCGTTAAAGCTCCAAGGCCCAGACAACAAATTCTCCAACAAATCCAGCACATGTCATAAAACAGCACGCACAAGGGTATAATTGCAATTAATGTAACTATAATTTTAAAACGTAATAGAGAAGAAGTCTAAGGCACTAAATGCAATCATCCCACAACTACACGTGACAAAGCACGTGAGGCTACACAAACAGGACTGAAACGTAAATATAAGAAAATGCATGGACTAACATGCAAAATGGTCCACAGTGTAACTTTAATTTTACAGATTAAACTATAAAAGGAAATAATTGCAGGGGTAGTAGAGTAAATTACCCAGACGGCTCGTGCGTCACGCATGGGGGACAAGTATCGCGCTCTAACTGGATGATGATGTGCGGCTCTGGTGTTGACAATTGGCGAATCCAACGGTTGTCCGGAGGGTGCGAACGTGGGCGTACAGAGGTCATTAGATGTTAGATCTAACGTCCTGACAAGGACAGGCTCTGGAAGGCTGTGATCGAATCTGGGCGACGGGCGTAATCCAACAGCTGAGAAGGGTACTGGACGAACTCCGCCTAGGCAAAGTTCACCAGAGCATCGAGGCATATCGGTGGCTTCGATGAACGATCGGACGACGGTGGTCGACTCGCAAGGCTCCTCCGCGTCGGGTGGACGGGTCTAACCAGCTCGCCACTAGTCGGATCTCCTAGAAGGTGGATGTGACCTGGTCTAGCTCCAGCGAAGCTGGATGAAGGCGAAGTGGGTGCCTCCACACATGCCAAGACCTACGGGGTAAAGCTCTCGCTCGGAGCACGGCTCTGGGCAAGGTTATTTGACTGAAATTGAAAGTAAGCGGTGGTGGATGGAGTTGGGGGTTTTGGGCGAGTGAGGGAGGAAACCGATGGCCTAATCTTGGCTCGTACAGCTAAGATATGGATGATCAGGTCGCATAAGGAGGGTGATGGCGAACAGGGTAGTCGATCGAAGCGGGTAAAGTTGGAAGATGAGGCTCCGACCGTTGGGTCGGAGCTGGCGAGGTGCGGCGGTGCGAAAATGGAAGATCGAACTAGATAATGGAACTAGGATCAAAATGGAGGCTACCTGAGAGTCCTATATGAATCCTAAGCTCTAGGGGATGATGTCGAAGGGGGTCTTCGCCTGGACCTTGCTGCGGAAGGCGTGAGAGGCTTGTCACGACGGAACTTCAGCCACGACGCTCGAGCATCGGCTGCAGCGGCTTTCTCCGACCACCAAACGACCAATCCGATTGCTGTCACCAAGGGGAAAGGTTCTAGGGTGGAAAGGAAGTGTGCAGCGTGAGCTATGACATTGGGGAATCAAATGAAGGTTTTATAGGTAGTCCCAGGTGGCTGGAGAGAATCTGAGTGAGCGCACAATCCAAAGATGATCCACGACTCCCTAGGGATCCGCGAAGGTCGCTGATCCACTGGGGAGAAGTGGGCGAAGAAATCAGGGCACGCGATGGCAAGATCCGAGTGGGAAAAATGGGAGAAAACCAGGCGCGACTCGGATCCGGGCACAGGAGGGTCTGGGAGGGGATGTTGACAAGGGTCAACATTCCTCCTGGACTAATCAAAAATTAGCTAGGACAAAAATATTTGTAAAATAAATTAAAAATAGAAAATAATTTCAAAATAAAAAGTGTTAAAAATGAAAAATATTCCTTATTTTCTGAACTAATTTTTTGTGATTTTTATTTATTTTTATGAAAAATAATTTAATCTATGTATAGTATATTATATTATTTACAGGTATAAAATACCTATGTATTTTATACAATTATTTTTATTTTCTTATTTTTGTAGAAATACCCCAATTTTATATTTTATTTATTTTGAACATATTATTTGGAGTATAAAATAGTTTTTATTTTCTTTTTATCATTTATTTACAAATGTAAAATAAATAGGGATATGATGCATATATACATGTGTTATATACAAGGTGAGAGAGAATTTATTTTATTTTAGTTTTTATTTTTATTTTATTTTTCTAATTTTTGTTTTATTATTAGAAATATATACAAGGGAATAGAAATACCTTTTTATTTTTGTAAATATATACATATAAGAAGGAATGTACACAAGGTAGAGTGGTCCTATCTCTCTCTACTAATTTTATTTGGTGATCAGGTCCAGTCTGGACCCTCTCTTGGGTTCAGGTCACTCAATATTTATTTGTAAATATTTCCTTCCTTTCCTTTTATTCTTTATTCTTTTATTTTTGCACAAATACATGCTAATTATTAAATATTAACAAATGCATGCCTATTGATAATTTATTGTATTTATACCTATATACATGATGTTTTGCCAAGATAAGTAGCTAGAATAAAAGAATAAAGAGTGATTAATGAGTATTCATCAGAGCTTTGTCGGACCTTTGGATTATTAGTGTGTCGGAACCTTAATGGGAAATGGATTTAAAACCTAACAGCCTCTAAGTTCCACAAGACTCCTATTCAGGTTTCCTCAACAGTCAGATCATAACAAGTCTACATACACAAATTCTTATGACTATGAATTCTTACTTGTACGATGCAAGTGAAATATAGCTCGTCATCTCAAAAGTAGCAAAGAAACAGCTTCTCTCAACAAGGTAACTCTAATCCCCCGGTCTAGCAACTCTTTCCTCGGTGGGGATATTCCCTTCTAAGTTCAAGTACAACCAGCTCAAGAAGAGGGGATGGAGAAGAGAATGGACGGTAACCAGTGTAGCTACCTATACTTGGATGCATGACCAGTGTAGCCAAGCCATCCGCTGCAAGCTTACAAACATTTGACTTTGAAGCTCTTATCCTTTTTTCACTTCTATATACACTACGTCAGGCATTTTACTTTTCTATCAGGCCTATCCACTTTTGGAGACTCTATATTTTTCCTTTTTTCCTATTTTTTTAAAATATATATAAGGTGCAACATGTACATAAGGAGTTTTTCCTCTTGAGCCAGTAGACTATCCCTCTTTTGAAGCATTATTGCAACCCCACATCATCCTGTCTTTAGACCTCAACATCACCAGATCAGGTTGAGACGCACTTCCCTCCCTAGAGGAGGATGAGAGGTTTCGCCTAGATGAACTACCCATTTTGATAAGAGCTAAAAATCAGTTCACAGCTTTTTAGATGATAAAGATGTTGATGTAGAAAAAGCTGGGAAACAAGATCTTAGCTCGTATCAAACAAATTCAGTTTTCGGTAGAAAACCTACACTAATTATTTAACCAGGTGAGTGTGCCTGGGTCGAACTCAAGGATGTTGAATAGAAGCTTTTGATTTTTTAGGAATATTTTTGCAATTTTATTTTTATCTCTTCTTAAAGCTATCAAAGAAAAGAAGCACTTTTTATTTTAATTTTATTTTTTAATTTTTATTTGCTTTTATTCTTTTCAATTTTTTATTTAATTTTCAAAAGGGATATTTTTCAAAAAGATTTATTTATTATATAATAGGTGAATATAAGTAAGTGGTACTATATAATAGGTGCAAAGCGGGTCGAGCAACGGGCTCGAACTAAACACGAAAACAAAACAAAACGATGCGGTTTTCGAAAAATCAAAACTCGATAAAAACAAGATAAAATCACACGAAAATCTAATACAAACTAGTTGGGGTAGTTGTGTAACTACCCTAATGAAATCGTCAAGAAACAAGGTCAAATGAGGTCCAAATATCCCCTACATCCCAGGGGCATGAGCACGAAAAAACTATAGAAATTGTTTTGCAAAAAAGGTCCTCAAAAGACTGTTCTGTAAAAGAAATACAATTATTTTACATTTAGGTCCCTGCGGAGGGACCTAAATGTAATATCTGAAAACCTTGGGAGCGGGTATAAATTCTGGAAAACCTTCTGGGGTTTAGTGTGCAATTTTCACACCGGTTCAGAATTGACGGCTGCGGTTAGAAGTTATCTGCGCGGATCGAACGTTCGCGGGGGAGCCACGTGTCAGCCACCTGTACTTGGGTGTTCTTGAAGTTGTTCTTGAGCTGTTGTGCGCCTAACGAAGGGAGCGGCTTCTCTGAATTATCCCGATCAACCGATGATGAATTGGGCTCTCCGGCGGGGCCAGAGGGGTGGCTCCTCCACCCCTCGAGCTCGCCCGCGGTAGCTGGCTGGCGGAGGGGGCTCCAAGCGACGGTAGAGGTGTGACGAAGTAGGCGGACCTCTATAATGGCGTCTGATGAACAGGGTGTCACGCCATCTTTGAAATTGATTTTTTGTGAAGATGAAAGCTTCCGGATCTGGGGAAATGGCTCCGGTTTGAAGTTGAACCTGCAAACAATAGCTTGATGTGCTCGATTCGATGAAGAATCGACTAATGGATTAAGAGTTCGCAATAACAAAATGATGAAAGATTTAGTTTCCAGAAGAAATGCGAAGTTGCGTGAAAATGTTGATGAAATGAAACGCGAACCGAAATATGAATCGAAACGATTTGAAGGGGGTTTGGATTACGCGCTTAACCTAGGGGATTAAACTATCTAATCACGCGATTAGCCATGCTAATCATGGCTCGGCTATCGAGAATGAAAACTGAAAAGATGGAGGGATAGGTCTGGGGAGTTTCAAGGTGTATTACCTGGAAATGTAGCTTGACGGGCGACCTTGGCCGGAGCTCCACGCATACGATGGTGGCGATGCAAGGCGGCGAACCTCCTTAGAACTCTTCCTCCGACTTCCCTCCTCCACGAGAGGCGTCTCCGAGATGCTGTCACCACCGAGGATGGCTGGTACAAGGTGGAGAAGTTGGGGGGTCGGTTTCTGAAGCTTGAGCTTCAGGTTAGTTGGAAAGTTAAGTTCGCTAATGGCGATCTTTGAAGGTATTTATAGGTTGATTGCTTGATCCCCAAGTCAGATCCAAAGGTTGGTGATGGAGGGGGTAGTTAGGAGGATCAGATCGACGGTTTAGGTCATCGGAAGGCTTTAGGAGATGAGCTGGATAAATACGTGAAGTCGGCTGGTCAGAGCAGCTGGAATACCGGCTTCTTGAGGAAGATAACCCAGGTGCTGACAAGTGTCAACACCTGGTTGGCAAGAAGCTTGAAATTGTTGTAAATTCAATATTAAATAGTATATAATGTTATTTTAAATAGGTATAAATACAAGAAATGTAAATAAATTAATTATCTAATTTATGGATTAATAACTTTTTATAAATAGTAAATATTATTCAAAATATAAATATTATATTAATAAATATGTATTTATAAATAGGTTTTAAATTTTTAATTTAATAAATAAATTATTAAAAATTAATTTTATATTTTCTTAATTATTAGAATAATAAATAAGGCTTGTGTTAATTTTTATAGATTTTTATAAATTAATTTACATATTTTAATAAATAAGGGTATAAGTTAGCCAGTTCATTTATACCTATTATTTAAGGTTTTTGATTTTATTAAAATAATAAATAGAATCCAAAAATTATGAAATAAATTAAGGTTAAACTACAAGATCATGAAAATATTTGGAAATTATAAAATTGAGAAAAAATATAAATAAGATGTGTTATATAAAATAAATGGCCCAGAAACCCTGTTGTCTTTTGGTCCAAAAACTGACTTTTTGCAAACGGACTCCGAATTCGATGAAACCACCTTTATTAGTTAGAGAATATTATTTTATGAACTTTAAAGGTGAGTAGAGTGAAATTAGAGTTCGTATGAGGAAGTTATGATGTTTGGAAGTTGAGATTTTTACAAATTATAGGTTGGGTTTCTTGGCATATATATAGGGTAATACTTTTAACTTATTTTTATATTTTTATATACATTTTTAGGAATAATTAGGAAGAGAGTTTGGTGAAAAATATGTAGATATGGATTAAATAAAAATCTTTGAAGTTTTGTATTTATTTGATAAATAATAGAAGGTGTATACAGTATGATTTAATTTATTTTTACGGTTTTCTTTCCTTATCTCCCCCTATTTTTTTGGTTTGTCGACCAATCCATGCTGACTTGGTCTCAGGGTTTAGGCTATAAATATACCTTACAGTTATATTTATATTTTAAGTCATATTGTATATATATACATATATCAAATCTGCCTTTTTGTTCTTTTTCTTTGTCTTTATTTATTTACATGATTTTGATGGTTAAAAGTGAGTTTTTATTCATGAAGGATGATTTATTAAAAGATGGAAATTAATGAATATTTACATGCATTTGTTAAGGGTTTTAAGACAAAATGCGACAGAAAAGTTAATGAATCATGGATTCATCAACCCCCTATACTTAAACTTTGCTAGTCCCTTATCAAACACTTATTTGAAATGTAAGTGAAAAAGAAAGAAAGTTAAAATGAATTTGTTTTCCTAAACCAATTCATGAGAACAGACAAAGGACAGAGCTCGATCGGGCCTGAAACAAGCATTTTGTCGGACCCTTAACTAGGATTAGGATTTTATCGTTAACAGTCCTCAAGTTCCACAAATCCTTATTCAAGATCACTTCATCGGCTAGTTCAGACTCACTTATTCATATCGCAAACTCTATCACCCTTGAAGTCAACTTGTACAGTGTGTGAATTGATTTAGCTCTTCTTGATTAGAGAACCAAAGAAACCATCCATCTCGGCTATACACTTCTATGGCTTCCTCATCCCGCTACTCTTTCCTCGGGGAGGGAGGTATTCCCTTCTGAGTTCAGTTCTGCTATGTCCACAATTGAATATAGGGAGAAAGTAGAAGAATGAGAAAAGAAGTGGAGTACGACCAGTGTAGACGCATCTCCTTGTGAAGCTCAACCGGTGTAGCTGAGTCTGCACTAAGATGTGCATGCATTTTTGGTGGAAGCTTGGACCATTGTGGTCTTATTTGGTGGCTTCTGCTTTGCTTTGACTTTGTAATTTGCTTGCATTGCATTCATCTTTTTGTGCCTCGATGGATATAACATCTTTTTATTCCGTCCCATTTTGGAGGTCTTAGAAAAATTGTGTCAGCAGATCCGTCCCTCATCCGAAGCAACTATCGCAACCCCAATCTCTCTCGTCTTTAGACGTCAATGCAGCAAAGATAAGGATAGAAACGCACTACCAAGATGTATTGCCCTTCGTAACTCCATGCAAGTCGAGCTAAGTGCAGAGTGCATGTGTTCATGATTGGTTCACTGGTGTAGAGTTGTACGGATGACTCCAAATGGTCTACTTAAGCACATATGACTTGATTTCTCGAATATGGTCTTACGGAACCCAAAGACTTTAAGTCACAAGACCAGAAGAGTCTAAATTCCATATCCTAACCAGGCTCCTTACAACAAGAGTTAAAGGCCGTAATCAAGCTCCATCCTTTAGACTATAGTCAATCCTTAGTTACAGAAATCAAACTTATTCTGAAAAATGCGAATGCAAACGCAACCATGTTTTTGTGAAGTATATTTTTTGAATTTTACTCATTTTATGGATTTTAAGGATTTTGTGATTTTTATGAATTTTGGGACTTTGTATTTTTTATGGATTTTTTGATTTTTATAAACAAGTCTTTTTTATCCATGAATTTTACAAGATATATTTTATTCGGGTTAAGAATCTAATGTGTTTTACAGCTTTTATATACAAGGGATTTTATTAGGATTAAATGGTTTTTACACATATTTTAATAAATAGGATTTTAAATAAGTATTATACAAATTTTAAATACAAATTTTAAATACATATTTTAATTACAGATTTTAAATACAATTTTTAAACATATTTTACTTATTTACAAGGATTTTATAATAAATAAATATATCAATGGATTTTAAATTAGCCCTTACCCACTTTTTATGGATTTTTTAGATATAGAAAATACATAAAAGTACGAGTTATGGACGAAAGTATATATACAATATATACGCACCTCCTATACTTAGCTTGTGCTATGTCCTCATAGCGTCAAAAGAGAAAAAGGAGGACATAACTCGTGCTCAGTAAAAGTGGGTGAAAAAGAGTAAAGGGTACAAGTCAGTCAACCCCCCCTATACTTACGATCAGGTCATCGTAAGTATAACGGGAGACCAAAAATGGGATGACTGAGTGAAAAGAATAAATAACGAAAGTTCAAAAGGAAAAGAATATGAAATCATCGAAATCACTCGGTCCCCCCTATACTTAGGATAAGGCATCCTAAGTATAGAAAAGAGTGTAGCCAAAAATCGGAGACCAGTGATTTGTGAAAAAGAAAGGCTATACAAAAAGAATCAGAACAAAATATAAAATGTAAATCAGCGAACAATCGGTCCCCCCTATACTTAGGATCTGGTATCCTAAGCATAAACTATGAGCAAAAATGGGGATGATTGTGGTCTACGAAGAATGTACAAGTGTTGTGGATCTCCAGAAACGAATGGCTCAAAAGAATTTGTACAGGATGAGATGAAGTAAAAGAATGATCATAATTCCTGTACAAAATAGATCACTTCAGTACGGGGCAGATGATCAGTTGTTTCGATGAAGTGCTTCAGCATCTGCCCGTTAACCACCAATGGCTCTGCACCAGGTGACACATTTGATATTGCTATACTACCATTGTCGTGCACCGTTCTGACTGTGTACGGTCCTTCCCACTTGCTTTTTAATTTTCCAGGAAAAATTCTCAATCTCGTATTGAACAACAAAACTTTCTGCCCTGGGACAAAGCTCTTGTGCCGAATATGTCTGTCATGCAATTTCTTCACTTTGTCCTTATAGATGAGTGTGTTCTCGTATGCTTGATTTCGAATCTCTATCAGCTCATTCAGATCTATCTTTCTCTTGGCTCCTGCTTTTTGTGCATCCGTCAATATCTCTCGAATTGCCCATTCGTATTTGTGCATGGTCTCTACGGGCAAGTGGCATGGCTTTCCATAAACTAGTCTAAATGGTGAAGTACCTAAGGGAGTTTTGTATGCAGTACGATATGCCCAAAGAACCTGATCTAGAAGCAGTGACCAGCTCTTCCTATCTGGTCGTACTAGTTTCTGAAGAATTTATTTCACTTCCCTATTTGAGACTTCAGCCATGTCATTCGTCTGTGGGTGGTAAGGAGAAGCTACTCTGTGATCAATGTTGCATTGCTTCACTAGCGTTTTCACCTCCTTATTAATGAAATGGCTACCCCCATCAGAAATGAGAATACTTGGGATCCCAAACCATGAAATAATATGTTCCCTTAGGAACTTGCAAATGGTCTTACTGTCTGTGGTTCGTGCAGGTATAGCCTCCACCCATCTACTAACATAATCTACAGCGAGAAGAATGTACTCAAAGCCATTGCTAGAAGGGAACGATCCCATGAAATCTATGCCCCATGCGTCAAAGATCTCGCAAATAATGACGAGTCGCATCGACATTGCATCTCTAGAAGTGACTGTCCCTACAACTCTCTGACAATCTGGACAACTCTTTATGAATGTGCAAGCATCTCTAGTAAGAGTCGGCCACCATAATCCGCTCTATAGTACCTTCTGCGTTGTCCTCTTCCCTGAGTGATGTCCTCCTGACTCTAAAGAATGACACAAAGTGAGGACACTATTATATTCCTCCTGAGGAATACAACGCCTGTAAACACAATCCGGTCCTTCTTGAAAAAGAATCGGATCCTCCCAATGGTAGTATCGTGCATCAGAAACTAATTTATCAACTCGGTTCTTAGGCCAACCCTGAGGATTTTTCTGTGTGACCAGAAAGTTCACTATATCTGTATACCACGGAAGTTCAGTAACCACAAAGATGCTCTCGTCAGGAAATCTCTCTGCGATCTCTGGCATGTACTCATCTGAAGGCTGATCTGACTGTAATCGGGAGAGGTGATCAACTACCACATTCTTTACCCCAGGTTTATCTTTGATATCCAAATCGAATTCCTGAAGTAATAGAATCCATCTAAGAAGGCGTGCCTTGGCATCCTTCTTTTCCATCAGAAATCGGATAGCTGAATGATCGGTGTATACTATGATTTTCGAGCCAAGCAGATATGATAGAAACTTATCTAAAGCAAACACTACTGCCAACATCTCCTTTTCTGTCACTGTGTAATTCCTCTGAGCATCGTCTAAGGTTCTATTGGCATAGTGAATGGCAACGGGAAGTCCATTCCTCCTCTGCCCTAATACAGCCACGACCGCAAAATCTGAAGCATCCATCATGATCTCGAAGGGTAGAGACCAATCAGGCAGCTGTAGGACAGGAGCACTGATTATCTTTTCTTTCAAAGTGAGGAAGGCATTAAGACATTTATCATTTAACACGAACTCGATGTCTTTGCCTAATAATTAAGTTAACGGTCGGGCAATCTTGGAGAAGTCTTAGATAAACCATCGGTAAAAGCCGACATGCCCTAGAAATGACCGTAACTGTTTGATGTTGGATGGTGGCTCGAGTTTCTTGATGAAATCCACCTTGGCAGGGTCAATCTCCATGCCTCGTTGGGAGATGACGTGCCCCAACACGATCCCATGAGTAACCATAAAATGGCTCTTTTCCCAGGACAGAATGAGATCTACCTCACAATACTTTTTCAGAACCTGGTCTAGGTGCGCTAAACAATCATCAAAGGACTCACCATAGACTGAAAAAGCATCCATAAAAACCTCTAGAAAATCACCGACCATGTCTGCAACAATAGCAAGCATGCACCTCTGGAAAGTAGCAGGAGCATTGCACAATCCAAAGGGCATCCGTCTAAAGGCATATGTGCCGAACGGACATGTGAAAGTGGTTTTCTCCTGGTCTTCAGGAGCAATAGATACCTGGTTGTATCCGGAGTAACCGTCAAGGAAATAGAAGTACTCCTTCCCTGCCAACCGTTCTATGACCTGGTCTATGAAGGGCAAAGGGAAGTGGTCCTTCTTCGTCACAGTGTTCAGATTTCTGTAATCAATACATACTCGCCACAACGTAGTTACTCTCTTTGGAATCTCCTCTCCACTCTCATTTTTAACCATCTGAATTCTCGACTTCTTCGGGACAACTTGTAATGGGCTAACCCATTAGGAGTTGGAGATGGTATAAATGAACCCTGTGTCACACCATTTCGTGATCTCTTTCTTGACAACTTCTCGTAACACCAGATTCAGCCTACACCGAAACTCTCTGGAGGGTTTGCTGTCATGATCGAGATAGATATGATGTGAACACAAAGCAGGATTAATCCCGTGGATATCGGATACAGTACACCCAATAGCCTTGCGATTTCTTTCTAGAATCTCCATCAGATGAGATTCCTGATCATTGGTCAAAGATGAGCTGATAATGATCGAAAACTATTGATGTGGACCCACAATAAAAGCATATTTCATGTTTGGTGGCAAAGTCTTTAACTTTGATAAGGTAGGAACTGGATCTGTTAAAACATCCTCTGTATGTGTACGGGGATCTGTATCGGTTGTGGATGTGTCTGCGATTTGTTTATCCACCATCTCAATGTGATCTAGAGTCGGACTACAGAAGATGTTCAAGACATCATCCGACTCCTCAGAATGATCAGAGGAAAATAACTCAGCTAAATGAAACTCTGTCTCTGGATCATCTGAGATGGAGGAATTGTGTAAAGTTTCTGAATCTGAAAGATCTGCATTACATTCATCAGAAGTCTGATCCCTTTGCTTCTCATCATCCAAACTAAAATATAGGGTTCCATCTGAAGAATCACCCCCTGTGGTCTCAGACCCATCCTCTATTAAACATTCATGGGTCTCTACCTGATATCTTTCGAGGTCGTCAAGACGGACCTTATCCATGTAATTGCAGGAGGCAAAAGAACTCAGAAAATCCGAAGATGCATCACTAGCTGTGTTCGATTCTCTCGCCATCTCTATATGTACCTTCCCGCCCTCGGCACGAAAAGATACCTTCCCTGTATCATAATCAAAGAGAGCCTTTGCGGTCTCTAAGAAAGGCCTCCCGAGAATGATCGGGGTAAGGAGTAACTGTGTAGGGCAATCCATGTCCAGGACCGTAAAGTCCACTAGGAATTGCAGACCCTGCACGGTTACGATAACATTCCTAAGTATACCCTTAGGTCTCTTTACAGATCTAACAACAAACTGAAGGATCGTGCGGGATTTGTAAAGAGGGCCTAACTCGAGCTTATCGAGTAAAGAAGAGGGTATCAGATTGATCGAGGAACCGTTATCTAATAGAGTGCGATCGAAATCGGCTTTTGCGATCTCGCATCTGACATAATCTGCACCTGAGTCTTTCTTCTTCTTTGGTAACTTATTCTGTATCGCACAGGATGTAGCCTTAGTCAAGATATGTTTCTCTATTCGGGATCTCTTTTTCCTATGCGTGGTGCATCGGTTTTTCAATTGATTCTTAACCGTAGGAAACTGATCTAAGGCATCGTGAAGCGGGATCTTCAGAAAGATGTGATCTTTTAGTAATTTTTTGATCTTTGGAGAAGCAACATTCTTTTTGGTATTTTTCTTTCCTTTTCCAAACAAAGCATCGGGAAAAGGAGCAAAATCAAAAGTCAGAAACTCAGAATTTTTATTGATAGTAGAATCAGCTTGTCCATCAAGAGTTTCAGAATTATTTACAAAACTCTCTAAGACAGGGGAAGAAATGTTTTGCTCGGGAATCTCTGCCTGATCTGGTATGATGTCATCGTCTGATTCGCCAGTGTCCATATCTTCTGTCTTGGCATCGCTCCCGTATCTCGAATCTGCAAGTTGGTCCTCATCATCTTGTTGGTTCTCCTCCTCAGCTTCAGACTCTTGTGGCTCATGGATCTGCTCGTGCTCCTCTGGTGCCCTCTCCTCTTCTCCAGCAGGTGCTTGTGGTGATCTACCGCTCCTGAGATGAATGAAGTTAGATAAAAATTTAGGAAATGAGATCTTACCTGTAGTGTCTACCTGATCTGGATGCCTCCTCTTGTTGTTCGGGTTCATTTGAGGCTGGGCTGAGAGAGTGGTCTTCGGCGATGGTTAACCTGCTCCATCTCAGTCTTGTGTGCAATTTGGAGAGTACTCAGCATGTCCATGATCTGGTTGAGTGCCTGGGCCTGTGAAGACATCTCTGGTTCGGTGTGGTGGCCCTGGCTTGCTCCTCTCTCTTGTCTTAGCGTGTAATGCTGAGAGGTGGATGGCTGGGAGTATCGCTGAGGTGTGGAGGAAGACTGCTGCTGCTGCTGATAAGGATAGTTCTGTGAATTATTAGCAGGGTACTGATATGAATGTGGTCTCTGATGGTATACATTCGAGTGAGACTGCTGTGGCGTGAAAGTCTGTCGGTGCTGAAAATTCGGACGTCCATGCTGTGGATGATCGTACGGCTGCTGTTGCTGATTCGGTATACCCGGCTGCTGAATCGACATATACCAAATCCCGTTGATCTCGAGAGTGGCTTGCGGCTCCACCTCCATCTCTACAGTGCTGGTGATCTGACCGGGATTGGCATGAGACTGATCCTCATACCAATCGATCTGCAGAATCTCGGACTCGCTCTGAACGTAATGGATCTAACGGGTGGGTGGAGCGGGTGCGATCCTTCGTGCTGGTTGTGCGTTCGAAGAATACTGGCTCTGCTGGTACTGGAGCTAAAGATCAGAGACCTTCTTCGAGAGATCACTCAGCTGCTGAGGTAAAGACGAGAGTTTCTCCAACTCTCGCTGCGGCTGTAGGTCTTGGACCTGCTTCTGAATCACATCCACTGATGACACAAAAATGCGAGCGAGCTAGGTAATCAGGTATATCTAAAATGGTCGTTGCGACCTCAATTGCCCGGGTGTGTCAATCAAGAAAAAGAGACCACCAATAAAAGATAAAATCAACTCGAAATCAATACCGGTCTTACTATTTTATTAACCTGGTATAGCGACCAGGGTCGAACTCAAGGAGCACGAGATGGCCTCACGGCTTACGAAGTAATCAAAAATAAACTAAAAGAAAAGAAAAGGGTATTTTTGGTGGATTTTAATTCTTTTTATATTTTTTGGATTTTTAATTAATTAAGAAACTAAAGAAAACAAGAACACAATGCAATTCAACTATTTATTTATGCAATAAAAATCAACCAAAAATTCAAATAAAAATATTTTTGTGTATTTTATAAATTTTACTGTTTTTAATGAATTTTTGGGATTTTTCTAATTTTTATTTAATTTTCTAAAAATGAAACAATGACAGAAAAAAGAGGTACTGTCCAGCCGAGCTTAAGGGACTTAGATAAAATATCTAAAAATTCCCAATAAGCCTGGAGGTAATTTTCCTGTATAGAGAAAAAAAACAAGGAAAATTTGGGCACCTTAATTAATATTTCTAGGTTTTTAGATTAATTATTAGAATTTTTATGAGATTTTAAGTGTTTTTCAATTTTAATATGTTTTATATAGTGAAAAATAACCAAACTTGGCCAGAAAATCAAGCACAACTAAAATAACAAGAGCTAATTTTTTTTAAAATTTTTAGATAGGTTTTAATATTTTTTTGTGAATTTTAAATTTAAACAGTAACAAAAATTGATGTTTTTGAATTTTTAAAAATATCAAATCAAAACAAAAATGTCCCCAAAAATTCCAAAAAATTTTACAACATGGCAGAAGCCATGTGTCCAATTTTCATTGGATTCGAAGTTAATTTGCTATTTTATTTAAAAATAAAAGTTAGGTACTGTGCATAGGGACCTGAGTGCAAATACCCATAGCTCTGGGGGGTCCGGTGCAAAAAACCCAGGAAAACACGCGCGTCGCACGTGCCTGGGGTACTCAGGGACCTATATGTAAGAAAAACTAAGTCCTAGGACTATTTGCTAACAAGTACCAAAAGTCCGGGGACTTGTTTGTAATTTACCCACTAATACACGCACATGCACAATTAATTCACGCACAGGGGTATAAATGCAATTATCCAAAAGTATTCATTCAATCCATAACCCACCAGAACTACAGGGAATAAAGTGCAAATAGCCCAGAAAACCACGTGTCGAAGCACGTGACACACCACACACAGGGGCACAAATGCGAATGAAATAAAGTGCAGGGTCCAAAGTGCAAAAGTACCAAAAATAAAACAACTAGATAACGTATTTACAGGACTAAAACTAAATGCGAAAAGTAGAGGGGCCTAAGTGCAGATACCCCTATTAAATGTTGAAGGTCGGATGTGCGCCACGTAGCAGATCCAACGAGCGAGAGCGGTGGCGCCTTTGACCTTGAAACGCTTGGCCTGATCGAACGGGTGAGGGCCCTCCACGTGGAGATCGGACGGTCCTCGTACGCAGTGGCCGAACCCTCGGTGAATCAACGGCTGCGATCACACCTCCACTGATCTGACGATATCTGTAGCTCCGCGAATGAACGGTCGTGATCTGATCTGGAGCTCTATGGCTGATCTGACGGTCGGGGAAGATGGTGGAAGAACAGTTGGCCGGCGAGCTTCGCCGGCCCGATGCATGCGCTGAGATCCTCCCCTGCTGCTCCTGAAGAGCGGAAAAACTCTGCCGTGAAGCTCCGCAGCTGATGGCGGCCTCCGATGAGTCGTTGAACCACCAGAATGGCCCCGCGACGGTGGTGGCCTGAAGCTCATGTGCTCTGAAGTCTCGACCTCCAGATGAGGTTGAATAGGCCTCATACCTGCACAGGAAGAGAGCTGGGTCGAGGGCAAACTGCCTCGACCCGTCAGAGAGGAAAAAGGGGGGCTGATGCATCGAGATGAAGGCTCTCCGGCGAGCGGCGGAGGGTGAGAGCCGATATCCCTGCTCCGGGGCGAGCCAGGGGGAATGGAAAGTCGGAGAAGGTGGAGAGGAATCTGGTGGACGTGGTGGCGGTGTCGGATGGCAAAGTGGATGGACGGAGACGAAGGGCGGAGCTGGCGGATCTATGGCTACCGGAAACGAAAAATCCTAAACTAAGCTACTCTACGGGCTAAAAAGGTTACATGGCGGGTGCTGTCGACTGGGCTGAAGCTCAGAGAGCTTCTGGGTCTTGGCCTGCAAGGGGGCGTCGTCTCCCCGAGGCTGGGCGCGCTCGTGGCGGCGCACGGCGGCAGAGCCACCGGATCAGTGGTCTCCTGGGGTACTCGAGCCTCGCTTCCACTCCAAAACACGCGGTTGTCACTCAGGCACTCCGGAGGAGCTCCATGGCAGCGAGCAAGAGGTCCAAAGATGGAGGAATAGGTCACCGGAGCTGTGACTTTATATGCTCAAGGATCCGAGAAGAAAGGGTCGGGCAATGGAAAATGGAGCTCGGATCCCTAGTACCCACCCCGGGCGAGGGTCTCGGATGTATGTTGATTAATCGGAGCCTGGGGTTAGGTGAAATGGTTGACGGATCGAGTGGGAAATAAATTGAGAAGTCGGGTCGGTCCCAGATCCGAGGTGAAGAGGGTCCGCGGGGGAAGTTGACCGGGGTCAACAAACCCCCGTGGACCAATCAAAATCCGCCAAGGTCAATTTATTTGTTTATTTATTTTAAGGTAGAAACTGATCGAATTAATAAAAACTTAAAACATGAAAAATATTTATTTTATTTTTTCTATTTTTTAATGATTTTTAATTAATTTTTAAAAATAAAATAAGGTATTTACATTATATAGCTATATATAGGTATTTTTACAATATATGGTTTTGATTTTTGATTCTTAAGTTGTTATTTTTATACATTTTTATTCCCATTTTATATTTTATTTATTTATATCATAAAATAAGGAATAAAAAGATATTTTTATTTTATTTTTATTATTTTTATACATAGGTGAAATAAATAGATATGTACATATATATACATGGTATATTTACAAAGTATTTTTGGGTTTTTAATTTTGTTCTTTTTATTTGGTTTTTGTTTTAATTATTTTTATTTTATTTATTTACACCATATCATATAGAATATTTACAAATTTTTTAGAAATTAATTTTATTTATTTATAAGGCTAAATAAATATAAGATGAATGGACTATATACATGGTGACTATGTACATAAGTGATGTTTTTGTTTTCTTTTTAATTTTACTATTTTTATCTTGATTTTATAATTATAAATATATACAAATATTCACAAGCCCTTTTGAGTCTATTTTTGGGAGGAAAATATTTTTATTTTATTTACATATATATATATACACATGAGCCCCTATCTCCCTCGACTTTGGCTTTTATGCGATCACGCCCATGCTGAGCCCTCCCTTAGGTTAGGTTGCTCAATATTTATTCTAAATATTTCCCTCTTTTTCTTTTTGATCTTTATTCTTTTATTTTTGCACAAAAACATGCTAATTATTACTTTTTACACAATGCATGCTTTTGGTAATTATTTGTATTTACAAATATATACATGCATTTGCAAAGGTTTTTGTAGCTAAAATATAAGAATAAAGAGTGATGAATGAGTATTCATCACCCCCCTATACTTAACTTTGCTAGTCCCTTAGCAAACACTTATTTGGAAAAGAAGTGAAAAAGAAAGAAAGAAAAAGAAAAAGAGAATGTACACGGATCAAGGTTGATTATTAAACTTGCCTTCATTAAATTAAGGTATGGAGCTCGATCAGATCTTTAGATTATTAATGTGTCGGAACCTTATTTGGTCTTAAGTTTAAAACTCAACAGCCTCTAAGTTCCACTAATCTATAACCAAGACTCCTCAATGCTCCAGATCAGAACAAGTCATCAATCACAAACCCTGAAGACCATGAATCTTTTCTTGTCCTGTGAATGTGAGGTATAAGCTCTCCACCTCAGAAATGGCAACTTGACAACCCTCCCCAACAAGGTAACTTTATGACCTCAATCTGGCCACTCTTTCCTCGAGGAGCGGGGTATTCCCTTCTAAGTTTAAGTTCAACCGGCTCAAGAAGAGGAGGAAGAAATGAATGGGTTGTTGGACATGCGAGCCCACGGCGAGCCATTATGCAATAAATGTTATTGCAATTCACTCCTTAATCTGAAATAAAGAGTACATAATTTGCATAATAGGTCCCTTAGTACAATTAGGGTTATGTACCATGGCCATCTTAATGATCATACAGCTGTTGATTCAATTATTGAACCATAGAGGCTGGTGCTTAGATGAATATCTAATGAGTTAGATTGAGGACTCATCAAGCACCGTCAAATGATTATTAAGAGATGATCTCCAGCCTGAGTAGGAGATGGCAATCCTATCTCATTTAGGTTGATATCTGACCGACCTCTTGATGCAGGTCCTCCGCATAGGAATAGAGATTCAGAGGTGTCAGATGAGTTAGGTCAAAGAGTTGACTTAACGAGATCGAGATAACCAAAGTCCTATATCGTATGCTGTCACGATACAGGCACACATCCTCTGACCGGAGACAGATGTGTTACTATATGTCTGAGTATGTACATTTGGCAGACCAATAGGTTGATGGCCTAATCAAGGTCTATACACCGGCGCGCTGGTGTGCATATAAGGGCATATGAGTAATACGATCTCTCAAAGGGATCATACAGGTTCACTACTGAACCGGAAGACATGAGCTCACTCATGAGATATTGGGAAGAATCAAATTCTGTGCGCACGGTCGTCTCGCTTTGGAAGCTTGACTGAATTTGTTGGTTTGATATATACTTTTGGAAGTATATGATCAAGACCTAGGTATGATATATGCTTTTGGAAAGTATATGATCAATACCGACTCCCAATGATCGAATGAGAAACTTACTGATAAAACCCTGAAGTAGACAGTGTAAAGTTGATCTAATACTTCTGGTTTAATCTGAGTCTTCCAGTATGCAGGATTTACAGGTATTAGGAATACCTGAGGGTGATGTGATCATAAACAGTTGTATAACCATGACGCTTCCATTCCTAGGGAGTGATGAAACGGGTCTGGATTTTAGTGACTCCTCTCAGTAGAGAAGTAATCTGATCTTAGTACAAATGTTGGACATTGATCTAAATGTGATTTAGATTCAATGAGAAGATTAGATTTGCGGTCTTGATTTAATCAAGCATCTATGGGAGGCCCGAGATCTGGATTTGAGATGTGATCTCAATATCCATGTCACTATGCGTGGAACAATACAATCGCCCTGTCCTTATCTCCAAGTATTCGCGGAGAAAGCGCATTATCCTTGAAAGAGTTCATGGATAATTCTATTGTTGATATATGTATCCGAGCATTGAGAAAATAGATAATTAAATGTGATTTAATTATCATGAATAATATGAATTTGATTCATATTATAAGGAGAGTTATCTTAGATAATTAAATGTGATTTGATTATCAAAGATGTAGATAATGTGAATGTGATTCATATTATTTGAGTACATGAGAATAAGTTATCCAATATAATTAAATATGATTTAATTGTTATGGATAAGAATAATGTGGATAGAAATATCCAATTATTCATAATATATTATAAATGTGATTTATAATGTATTAGAGAGAGTTAATTATAATTTATATGTGTTGATTAATTATTATGTGTATTGGATACACATTGTGTAATTAATTGACAATGTAAATTATATATTGTTTTGGGTTGTGAATTTGATTCACAATTTTTCCAATGTCAAGATTGCAATATTCCCAAAATTAATTGAGAATTATTTTTTGGTGAATAATTGTTGGAAAATAAGTTGAGAGAAAAACAAGGAGATATGCAATCCCATGGGAATCCATGGGATTGCCTCCCCATATGGGAAGAGGGGGGCGGCACCAATTCCTTAATGGAATTGGTGGCCGTCCACTCCTCCCAATAGGGAAGGAGGCTCTCATTTGTTGTTTCACTCCTTATTTAGTTGGTTTAATTTGGTATTAATATATATTTGATTTATCAAATATATTTAATCAAAATTAAATCACAAATTGTTGGCTTTTACCAACAACAATCTTGACCATTGGATTGACATAAATCAATCTCATCCATTGATTTTATATGTCACATGGATTGAGATCCATGGATCCCAAAACCCTATAAGTAGAGAGGCATACCATGCTCTCTAATTTACACAACACATAATGCTTGAGAAGCATCTCTCTCTCCCTCTCTCTTTCTCTCTAGAGGACAGCCCTCTCTCTCCCTCTCATGGCCGTCCACCATGGATGCCATGGAGAGGTTCTCCATTGCCGCGGCATCGTCGTTATGCTGCCCGTTCTTCTGCTCGTGGATCTCTGTCTCCTTCGGTGCGCCTCGCTCGTGAAGAAGACGTTGGATCTCGTGTGTCGAGATCAGGAGATCCGCCGCTTGGATCATCAACATGGATTGCGAGAAGCACGCGGTTCATCCCCGCGCTCGCAAGCGTCTCCTCCGTCGGATCGGACTTGAGACAGGAGGTCTCTTCGTTTAGAGACTTGATCGCAACCACGCTTCAAGAGGTAATCCTAATTACTTGTTTGTGGTTTAGACGAAACGATCCGAGAAGTGTTCTTGGATCATGTGGTTTCGTCGTATAAGAAATTTTTTAAATTCCGCTGCATCGAGCAACTAGCGCGACTAGTCGCTCTTCGTCGTATTCGATACGACGCTCACGCTTCCGTGATGCGCTTGAGGATCTAACCATATCCTTCAAGTGGTATCAGAGCCTTAGGTCGATGGTTTCGAATATGATTCGCTAACCGAGGACGACTTGGGTTCGTTAAGGTCGCGAAAGTTTTTATCGCATTTGATTTCGCAGATCTGTTTAGTGTAATTTTTCGGCCATGTTTAAATTGTTTAAACACGAAAATAGCACTTGAATTTTGTTCCCCATTAAATAAGGAAACCATAGGATCTGAGTTTGCGTAAATCGGATTTCGTATGATCTAGATATGGTAGTTTTAATGAACATGTATGCACTGTTGCGGGAACTGTGAATCTGAACGTGATTAAAGTGTTAATTACTGTTTAGACTTGCCTCGAAATGCGTGAAACATCACTTAGGTTCTGTCCTAAATCAAATTAGCAAACTTTAGAAATTGACTTTGCTTAATTTGGATTTAATATGATTGAGATATGCCAATTTTAGTAAGTAGGGGTCACTGCTGAAATTGCTTTCCTAATCTAGAACCAAGTGATTGTCAATTAGTGAAATTAATTGTTAATTTCGTGAAATAATCTTGAAAAATATTTGTGAAATATTGAAACATGATTATTTGCCTAATTGACTTGGCTCCAACCAATTAGTTGATTAGGTTTGATCTAAACCATAATTGGAATTACAATCATCAAACTTCTTGCTTGAATAGGACTTGGGAATTTGCCTAGCAAATTTCCTTAAAATCAAAATTGTTTTGATTACTATATGGTATAATTTCGGTTGAAGAACCGATGATCATCTCAAGTACAAAATAATCAATTTGGCATTATCCTTTCCCGAGGTGGATATGGTGTCTAGTCGGGGATCGCTGGTCAGCGGGTTGCAACGTATGTGGTCCGCCCCACTCCCGTCGGTACTGGCCATGACAGCGGGTAGGGCCGGGATAATGTCCGAGGGATTATGATGTATTTTTCTAATTATTAAAATTCGAATTAATACGTACTTTGAGAATAATATCATATATGTATACTCAAGCATAAAATTAAGTTTGATTGATTAAATTGGATTGATAATTAATTTAATATGATTAAATTAATTATATCCATTTAAGAATACTCTAATATGATTAGAGTTAATAATTCCCTTGGAAGAATTAATTATATGAATGTGATTCATAGAAATTAATTTAATTTGAATAAGATATGGAGGATCACATAAGTGACATCCATGGTCTCCCGTCAAGGCGAAGGGTTTCGTCGCCAGATATTATATGTGCGAGACGCCTGTCCGAAGTGACAGCTCCTGCATATGATCCATTTGGATCGGGCTCGTCGCTTCTCGAAAGAGTAAGGACGTATGCGTAGTGACCCCAATATCGTGTCCTCAAATTATTGGGGCGATATTGGATTGCGCATAGCGAGTTGTATTCCTGTTGACGGTTGGTTCAATTAATGACGGGTCAACATCACCTTAGGGGTGGTGGGCCCGGGTATTAAAGACCGAATTGGGAGATGCAAGTTGGACTTGCAAGGCGGAATGTGTTCCCGCTTCTTTTTATCCGAGTTGTAGGTTCTCATATTATTGGGATGCAACAAAGATAAGGAAGGAGATCCCAGATCTTGCTTGAGATATGATGGTAAGTATATCTCTTACATTGAAAGTGATTAAGGGAATAAACTTTCATTGTTGACATGGCAAGACAACTTTGATATAAAATTCCTAATTCAAAGTAAAACATGTATATATATAAATATATACACTCATGCAAATTTTTTATTTCAGATAATCCTTCATTAAACCCACTCAATATTATACTCAATGATAACCATTAAATATCGTGGATTGGACCCTATAATCCAGATATTGTACTTGCAATTGGACACACAATGTATGTGGTTGCAATGTGCAAGTTTCCTCATAACAATGAGAAGTGATAATTAAATAGACAATAGGACTAAAACCCTAGGGTTTGTATGTCTCTATAAGTCTTGATCTTATCGAATGTACTTTTGAAGTGACATGTCGATGATGATCGTAATTATCAAATTAATCCTTATAAAATCAATAAAGATATTCTGGCATATATATGTGCTCTTGACATTTAATCATGAATGACATGGTTCTCTACATCATGTAGAATGGTAGCTCTATTAGAGATAATGTATTCAAATTGTTTGAATACCTACCTGAACCGATGCTTCAAAGAGTTTAGATGGATGTAGATGATGAGTGTCATCATTCTACCGTCTATACTCTAGTCATTCATGAAGCTTCATAATATTCATATTATATGAACTTAAATGAAGCTTGTATAAATGTTGAAATACTCTTATATTGAAATTTTTGATTTTAACATGAGAGATCCTTGGTCTTGAGCAAAGGTTGCTTATAGACAAAGGGAGCGCAGTGGAAGCATGGGTTGGACCCAAGTAAGAGGTATAGTCAAAGAGTTGACTGTACTTCTGTGACTTCCATATGACATCCAAAGAGTTGGATGAATGCCAATACTGCAATAAGTTGATGTGTTGATAGTGTGACTATCAAGTCTGTCTAGAATCCTCAGAAAAGGACTCGGATGGAGCATCAGTATAATCTACATATAATCATTGATATTGACTTACTTATTTGATAAGATAAAGTCTAATAATTGTATCTCAAATTTTCTAATGACACTTGCAATTGGTTGCATATGTATTAGAAATTTGATCTTAAGGTTTATTGGTCATCCATGTTGAAAATGATGCAAGTGTTGCAACAATTTCCATGAGATCAATAGACTTCATATTTTCAGTGGGAGCCCTTAGTCTTAGAGAATGTCTCTATAACCTAGATATTAGAATACACTCATTGTTTATTTCTAATTGTTGGATATAAACATGAATTCTGTAATAAATCTATCATAAAGAGTTATGATGGAAATATTTCAGATAGTAATCTAAAATCTAGTGGACTCTATTAAATTAGAAAATTATTGAATGGTTCATTAAGATTTCTAATACTGAAAATTAAACCTTTAAAAGGTCAATAGGAGGATAAAGATCATTTGGCAATGATCTGGCATCAAATTTTGGACATATGTCTGTTGATGAAATCAATGGACTGGTAAGAGATGAAACTTTAGATTGTCTAAAGATTCAAATCTCACATACTTGTGAATATTGTCTAATACATCCTTCCTTGGGAAAGGTGTAAGATGCCTAGGTATTAAGGATCTCATACATATTGATGTATGCAGATCATCTATATCATAGTAAACATTATGGATATGTGATATCTGTTAATGATTATGTATGATATGAGATCTCTTCTCTTCACCTAAGAAACCTTTGAAATGTTCAAAGATTTCGCAATTTTGGTTTAGAACCAAAGTTTGAAGGAAGATAAAATGAATTTGATCTAACCAAGGTAGCATGTACCTATTAGATGAATTCAAGAAATACCTTATGGAGATATGAATATCATTCCTATCTCAATCCTCCTAATGAACCTTAACTCAATGGAGTTGTAGGAAGATACAATTGATCATGTGTGACATGATTTAATCAATGATTAATCCTAGCATAATTATCTATTAGTTTCCAGGTATATGTATATGTGGTAGAGACTACATTATATATCCTTAATAAGGTTCCATGTGATTAAGCTGGAATCTGGCACTAGAGAGTGCTACTTCATTAGGAAAATAAAGGATGGTATTGGATACCTACTTTATGACCTTGAGATTCTTAAAAGATCTCATCTTTGAGAATATGATTCTTATAGGATGACTCTCTTGAGAATCAAGATGAAAATGAAGTGAAGGAACTCATTTAATCTTGAAAAGATAATGAGGCTCCTGATATTGGAAACTGAAAGGACAATTAAAGATGAAACACTAATACCTCTTCAAATAAGTTTGAGGATGGATTCCATGTGTTAGTTAAATCTAAAATGATCGGACTTCATGTGATGAAGCTCCTGAGGATCATGACATGGAAAGATGGATGTTAGCAATAGAAGTCTAATGTAGACTTCATATACAAGTGTCGTATATGGACCCTCGAGCATCCACCTATATGGGTCAGACCCATTAAGGTATAAATGGATCTTCAAGAGAAAGAGGGAACCTGATGAGAAGGTAGAGACCTTCAAAGCACGGTTCGTAGCCATGAGCTACACATCGAAGAGAAGGCATCACTTGCGATAAGACTTGCTCTACAGTGACCTTGCTTTAACCCATCAGATTATTGCTAACTATAGCTGCACAACTTGACTATGGCATCTTCATGATGTGAGTCAAGATTGCATTCCTCTATGAATACCTCTCTGAGGACATTCATATGAAGTAGCCCCAGGGCTTCATGGTTGAGGAAAGCAAGGTGTGCTAGCTGAAGAACTCCATCTTTGGACTCAAATAAGTTTCTTGTAGTTGGAACATAAGATTTAATGAAATTATAAATATTATGATTTCAGATAAAATCTTGATGAACCATGTGAAGCTTAGTGGGAGTGCCATTGTGTTCATCGTGCTAAATGTAGATATTATTCTAATCATTTGGAATGATATAAGAATAATTAATAAGTGTTTTATAATTTGGTTGTTCCATACCTTGAGATACGATCTCAAGGATACCTCTTAGATCTTAATTCTGAAGTCGTTCAGAAGCAAAGAGAAGAGGGTATTGGGACTGTCGCATTAGTAGTACACCTTGGACTTATTCCATTTTCTGGAAAATTCCAAGAAAGGCTTCCTTCCCTTAAGATGTGGTAGTGACCTGTCTAAAGGGATAGCACCTCAAAGAGTTGAGGAAGTGAATGCTAGAACTGCTTGCACTTGTGCATCAGTTATGAGAAGCTCGGTATATGCTAGATGTGTACAAGAGCCAGATGTCTGCCATGCAGTGGGAGTAGTAAACTGTTACTAATCCTACTATGGAGATAAAACACTTGATTGCAGTAATAACAATATCTTCAAAGATGATGAAACTTAGAGATAGTGATCTCAAAGTCTTATCTTCAAAGGTTTAAGACCTTGTAGATAGTGATCTATAAGGGTCTTAACTGTAGATACCTTAGGAGATAAAGATCTCCAGGAGTGAAGGTATTCTAATAAGGATTATGGGAATGCTGGTTATGATAATTAATAAGATGTAGTGTCAAGGACACTATAACCAACAAAATTGAGTATCGATTGCATGAGATGCAACATTCGCATTGGATGCGAGCACTGTTACTAGGAGATATGCAAGTGCCGTAAAAGGACTTGGCGTAGTCTCTTGGGAACGGAGTGACTGATCAGCTTACCAAGCTATTTTCTAAATAGCCTATGATTGTCACATGAGTGTGGGTTTAAATGATTAGCCCATTAATGGCTCTTTGGGCTAGTGGGAGATTGTTGGACATGCGAGCCCACGGCGAGCCATTATGCAATAAATGTTATTGCAATTCACTCCTTAATCTGAAATAAAGAGTACATAATTTGCATAATAGGTCCCTTAGTACAATTAGGGTTATGTACCATGGCCATCTTAATGATCATACAGCTGTTGATTCAATTATTGGACCATAGAGGCTGGTGCTTAGATGAATATCTAATGAGTTAGATTGAGGACTCATCAAGCACCGTCAAATGATTATTAAGAGATGATCTCCAGCCTGAGTAGGAGATGGCAATCCTATCTCATTTAGGTTGATATCTGACCGACCTCTTGATGCAGGTCCTCTGCATAGGAATAGAGATTCAGAGGTGTCAGATGAGTTAGGTCAAAGAGTTGACGTAACGAGATCGAGATAACCAAAGTCCTATATCGTATGCTGTCACGATACAGGCACACATCCTCTGACCGGAGACAGATGTGTTACTATATGTCTGAGTATGTACATTTGGCAGACCAATAGGTTGATGGCCTAATCAAGGTCTATACACCGGCGCGCTGGTGTGCATATAAGGGCATATGAGTAATACGATCTCTCAAAGGGATCATACAGGTTCACTACTGAACCGGAAGACATGAGCTCACTCATGAGATATTGGGAAGAATCAAATTCCGTGCGCACGGTCGTCTCGCTTTGGAAGCTTGACTGAATTTGTTGGTTTGATATATATTTTTGGAAAGTATATGATCAAGACCTAGGTATGATATATGCTTTTGGAAAGTATATGATCAATACCGACTCCCAATGATCGAATGAGAAACTTACATATAAAACCCTGAAGTAGACAGTGTAAAGTTGATCTAATACTTCTGGTTTAATCTGAGTCTTCCAGTATGCAGGATGTACAGGTATTAGGAATACCTGAGGGTGATGTGATCATAAACGGTTGTATAACCATGACGCTTCCATTCCTAGGGAGTGATGAAACGGGTCTGGATTTTAGTGACTCCTCTCAGTAGAGAAGTAATCTGATCTTAGTACAAATGTTGGACATTGATCTAAATGTGATTTAGATTCAATGAGAAGATTAGATTTGCGGTCTTGATTTAATCAAGCATCTATGGGAGGCTCGAGATCTGGATTTGAGATGTGATCTCAATATCCATGTCACTATACGTGGAACAATACAATCGCCCTGTCCTTATCTCCAAGTATTCGCGGAGAAAGCGCATTATCCTTGAAAGAGTTCATGGATAATTCTATTGTTGATATATGTATCCGAGCATTGAGAAAATAGATAAATAAATGTGATTTAATTATCATGAATAATATGAATTTGATTCATATTATAAGGAGAGTTATCTTAGATAATTAAATGTGATTTGATTATCAAAGATGTAGATAATGTGAATGTGATTCATATTATTTGAGTACATGAGAATAAGTTATCCAATATAATTAAATATGATTTAATTGTTATGGATAAGAATAATGTGGATAGAATAATCCAATTATTCATAATATATTATAAATGTGATTTATAATGTATTAGAGAGAGTTAATTATAATTTATATGTGTTGATTAATTATTATGTGTATTGGATACACATTGTGTAATTAATTGACAATGTAAATTATATATTGTTTTGGGTTGTGAATTTGATTCACAATTTTTGCAATGTCAAGATTGGAATATTCCCAAAATTAATTGAGAATTATTTTTTGGTGAATAATTGTTGGAAAATAAGTTGAGAGAAAAACAAGGAGATATGCAATCCCATGGGAATCCATGGGATTGCCTCCCCATATGGGAAGAGGGGGGCGGCACCAATTCCTTAATGGAATTGGTGGCCGTCCACTCCTCCCAATAGGGAAGGAGGCTCTCATTTGTTGTTTCACTCCTTATTTAGTTGGTTTAATTTTGTATTAATATATATTTGATTTATCAAATATATTTAATCAAAATTAAATCACAAATTGTTGGCTTTTACCAACAACAATCTTGACCATTGGATTGACATAAATCAATCTCATCCATAGATTTTATATGTCACATGGATTGAGATCCATGGATCCCAAAACCCTATAAATAGAGAGGCATACCATGCTCTCTAATTTACACAACACATAATGCTTGAGAAGCATCTCTCTCTCCCTCTCTCTTTCTCTCTAGAGGACAGCCCTCTCTCTCCCTCTCATGGCCGTCCACCATGGATGCCATGGAGAGGTTCTCCATCGCCGCGGCATCGTCGTTATGCTGCCCGTTCTTCTGCTCGTGGATCTCTGTCTCCTTCGGTGCGCCTCGCTCGTGAAGAAGACGTTGGATCTCGTGTGTCGAGATCAGAAGATCCGCCGCTTGGATCATCAACATGGATTGCGAGAAGCACGCGGTTCATCCCCGCGCTCGCAAGCGTCTCCTCCGTCGGATCGGACTTGAGACAGGAGGTCTCTTCGTTTAGAGACTTGATCGCAACCACGCTTCAAGAGGTAATCCTAATTACTTGTTTGTGGTTTAGACGAAACGATCCGAGAAATGTTCTTGGATCATGTGGTTTCGTCGTATAAGAAATTTTTTAAATTCCGCTGCATCGAGCAACTAGCGCGACTAGTCGCTCTTCGTCGTATTCGATACGACGCTCACGCTTCCGTGATGCGCTTGAGGATCTAACCATATCCTTCATGGGTCAAGGCCAGTGTAGCCATGTACCCTTGGGAGCTTGACCAGTGTAGCCAAGTCTCCCTGCTGCAAGCTACATAAGGTGAATCATGAAACTCAAGCTTTGCTTATTGCACTCTATATACATACTTCGGTGGGATTATCATTTTCTCTCAGACCCACCACTTTTTTGGAGTTATTTTCTTTTTGCATTTTTTTTCAAGTGCATCTATACAACATATACATGTGCAGCATATATACAAGGAGTTTTTCCTCTTGAGCCAATCGACTATCCCTCTTTTGAAGCTTTATTGCAACCCACAACTCCCGTCGTTAGACCTCATGGCAACCAGACCAAGTTGAGACGCACTTCCTTCACTAAAAGAAGAAGAGAGGTTCCGCCTAGAAGTACTACCCTCATATGCTACCCCAAGTCAAGGAAGACTGCCTCCTCACCACCTCATCCGTAGAGAGCTCGGTGCAAAGTGCTGGTGTCCAAGTAAAGCCATTGTCTATATGAGTCATGTGTTGTTGTTAAGTGCTCTACTTAGGCTCATTGAGATGACATGTGATCATAGCCTAGTGGGCTCAAAGAATTAAGTCATCATGGACCTGAAAAGCCTTAAACCTAAGCCCTATAAGGTTCCTCTTAGAAGTTAGGTGGATTAAGATCTTAATCAAGCTCCATTTCTCAATTTGATTCCAGGCTAGTTTAAATGTCAACTATCATCCAGAAAAACTATATACATATGTACAAAAGATGCTATTTGCACAAATTTTTACAAACATGCAAAATTTTTGAAAAATGTTTTGAAATCATGAATGGATGATGCATGAAGTGCAAGTTTTGTAAAAAGTATTTACACACATTTACACAAGATTTTTGCAAACTTTTGATTTTCAAAACATTTTGGAAAAATTTTGTACTATATACACAATTTTGATAAGAAAATATTTACACAAGCTTTACATAAAAGATTTTTGAAAACATTTTTACAAAAATAATTTGTACACTAGCTATTTATATGCAAATAAAAGAATGTTTATGTATATGAAAAATTTTTAATTTTTGTGATTTTAGGGATTTTAGCCATTTTATTTATTAACACACTCACACAAAGTACGAGTTATGGCTAAAGTATATATGGAATATATACACACCCCCCTATACTTAGCTCGAACGATGTCCTCAGAGTCAAGAGCGATGAAGAAGACAGCTATGTATAGGAAAGTGAAAAGAAAGGCTATATACAACGACGAATGAATGAAATCGAAAATCAAGGAGATCTCGGCTTTTCCGCCTATACTTAGAATCAAGTAATCCTAAGTATAGCAGGCTGTATACTAAGGGAAAACCGAGTAGAGAATGTACAGGGTCTACCCCCCCTATACTTAGGGTAAAATGTCCCTAAGTATAGGCAGCAAAACAGGGGTAGAAAGACACGAAGAAAATGAATGAATATATACAAGAAGAAGGGGCATCACTCCCCCTATACTTAAGGTGAAGAACCTTAAGTATAGGCAACACAACAGAAGTGATGGAACAGAACGAAGAACAACCCGGTGTTTCCACCCCCCTATACTTAGGATGAGCAATATCCTAAGTATAGCAAAGATAATCCTAAGCGAGACCTGGGGTGAAAACAAGAACGGAAGAAAAAAAGATCAAACTAAGACAAAACACGTATATACAAAAGAGTACAATGTTGAGGTGCCTCTCAACAAGCGCTAGTTTTTACGCCCCTAGCTGGGCGCAAAGGCTAGGATAATGCGGTATCGAGATTCAATACGGCATCGGTAAGGCGAATGTCGTACTGTCGTCGCAGTCTCGGTATGAGAACAACGACGAACTCAACAGTGTAAAGTAAGACACCCAGGTATGCAATCAAGCGGGTGTCTGCTATCGGCCAGTGATATCGAAAGAAGTGATCAGGATCCAGTAGCACAAAAGAAATCAGCTGCTCTGGGTCAGACTGGAGTGAGAGTACAGAGCCGAAGAAATCAAACGTGGAGAAGGATGGATCAGTGATAGAATCCTCCATGTCCATCGGTGTCTCGAATATGTGTGGACAATCAAGATTAGGAGACTCTCTAAGCATACTGATATCCGATGCATGAAATAGAATCAGATCAGGCAAATCATCGAATATCTCCAGAATGGGCTCATCCTCGCGAGGGTCGTCGAGGTGAGAAGACTCAAAATCAGAATGATCTAAAGACTCGGTTCTGTGTTCCTCCAGATCGGAAACACTGTCAGCAGGTGAAACCGAGTACTCATCGAGTGCGGCATCCTCCCGCAGATAACCCTCGGGGAGAGATGCAAGATCAGAAGTGACAAGAAGAGGATCATGATCTAGATGGGCATATGCACTACTATCAAGTATCCACTCAGTGCACCAGGCTGCATCATCATCAAAAGTGTAGGTCTCGGCAATCTGGAAGCAGGAGAAGGCACTAGTCAACACCGCAGAAGCTGGCAAAGTGTCTGCGGCTGATCCTCACTCTGCGGCTATGCTGGCTGCCAACTGGTCCTCAAAGGTGTCTATCTCGTTAGAGTGGAGGACAAAAGGCTCGAAGACGGGAATCTCTGTGTCTGTACTCTCAAAGTGGTATCCCTCATCGAGCTCTGGCTGCTGGGCTGAGTCCTGGTAGCTGTCTGCATCCAAGAAGTGTCTCTGCAGGAAGGAAACAGACTCCTCCGGGACTGGAATCTGAAGTGTCTGAATCAATGGCTGCAAAAGCAGGGGCTCCTCCGGTTCTTGGAGTATCAGAAGGTCCGATATCCAAGACTCGTCAACTGGGAACTCTGGTGCTGACTCGAACTCCAGCTGGAAAACCAACGGGAACTCAAGTAGACTCTGGGTCTGAACCTCTGCTATGGCAGTCATCTCCTCTGTCAGTGGTGTTGTTTGCTCCAAGTCCTCGGGCTGGTGTGTAGAATCTGACTCATCATGTAAAGTGACACACCGCACTGGTACAACATCGTCCATATGTGTTGTTCCGACTAAGGCATCTCGTGAAGAAGATCTCTGTGAAAGTAAACTCGAGACGGTGTCCAGGAAGTGAATGTCGGAACTGCGGTGTGACTCGCCACATGTGGTAATCACCAGTGCAAGCTTCTCTGCGGTCAGCCCCCGCATGGAGATATCTATCAAATCTGTAAGTGGAAGTCCGTGCTCAGGAAATCTCCTCAAGAAGTCAAGAAACCTCGGCCATGCCTCATGCAATGGCTCCTGGGGGTCTACTGAGAAGCCGGTGATCAAAGACCGCATGAAATCTGCTCTACGTGGAGGGAAGTATCTCTGTAGAAACTCTCGGCGTAACTCTCCCCACGAATCGAATGTCCTCCCCAATCGTTGGTTCCATCTCATGGCGCTCTCATGAAGTGTGAATGGGAAGGTCCTGCTCCTCAGCTCCTTTGCAGAGACGTCTGAATATCTCTGTGCTCTACAAAACTCCTCGAATGTGGACAGGTGAAGATACTGCTCCTCGTGCGCTTCTCCTGAAAATGTCGGTAGTCGCTGAATGTACTCCAAATCCAAGACGAATGGACCAAGTGTAGAAGCTGACTGAGCTCCATGTGCTATCTGCTCCTCCATCCTTCTGGAATAGGATATGTCTGCTGATCTCCACTGCTCTCTCTGATCACCAACGGAGTGCGCTCTCAACTCAGCAACAGCATCATCCGGGTCTCGCATCTGCTCTATCTAGTATCCTCTGACGTCTCGCACAGCATGCCCAGAGTAGTGAGATGAAAGGGAGGGAGGGAGCGGGAGGTTGGTCGGAGATCCGACCTCCCTAGAAGGTGGACTGGAGTGATGGTCAGAAGATGGGGAAGAAGCCGTAAGAGTCGGCTCGAAGTGAGGGGGATCCATCATCTAGGGGTAAAGGAGAAGAAGAGGAAGACTAAAGGGAGGGAGGGTGGGAAATAGATGGAGGAAGATGGGAAAGGATCGAAGGGATCTGGCAATCACACAAGATGAACAAGCAAACCCCCAATTCACCTACGCACACAAAGCTGAAGACCGAAAGGGATCGGCCAATTATCTTGTCGATTTTATTTTAGGTGATCATTCAGTCTATCAGAGCGATTACGTGAGGTAAATAGGTATCCAGATATTTCTCAACCGACTGTCCCGTACTGAAAGCCGGTAATCAGTTAAGAAAGATCGGAGGCTCTATCCTAATGTGCGGGTCACTCTCTCACTCATCCAAACCAAACAAGGAGGGGGTTACTCTCCCCAAGACAGATTTTTAGTGAAGTGTCTTTGAGGTCAAGTGTGATTAGCAGTCCCAATTTTATTGTTTTTGTTTTTAGATATTTTTCAATAAAAAGAAACGCCTAACGAATTTTACGGTTCTCCTGATTATTATGTCCAAAACAGGGGGAGAAGACAAAAAAGCCGATGCGTGATAAATCAATGATGCATGCAAAGATAGAAATGCGTACCTATCTCCAGCACTCTACATGCAAAATGATCCGCGCAGAAATGTAAAGACTGAAATAAACTACCTAAATGGTTCAACGATGAAAACCGAGTCCTAAACAGGCAATTCTACTCGCAGAATCGTCTAACTGGTCACCGATCCTTCAAGCCCAAGGTCCGGTCTCGGTCTACCCCTCCTCCTCCCGACACATCGGGCTCAGGAGCAGCGCTTGGCAGGGCAGGCTACGGTACGTAGGCTACGAAGGGGATAAGTCAGTTATTTTTATTAATCAATTATTAGTAGGTCCAATTAATCGCACTATAGGAACAAGCAAGCAATTAGGTGTGGGGATCCTACTAATTATGGCACAGTCAAGCAGAAAATCCTAAGTCTAGGGGCTCGATAAAAACCGCATAAACCCGTCAAAGGCAGCAAGAAAACCAAAACCGTGAAAAAGCCGCGAAAAATCTAAACTAGCTACTGGGTCCCCCGAGCACACCGATGCTCGGCGAAACAGACCTGAGAAAGAAGTCCAAAGTCTCTGAGTGTCCCTGTATTATTACAATAATAATCAAATGAATAATAAAAAATCTAAACTAATCCTACTCTAATCCTCGCCCGCTCGTCTACTCTCTCACGCTCTCTTGCGGCTCCGTGCAGAAGGGAGCCGCCTCCAAGTTCCTCAGTTGCGTCGGCTTCTCGAGATCAGCCGCCTCGGTCCTCGGGCCCCACGCAAGAAAGAGACAAGTGTCAAACCCAGATAAAATGAGCAAATATGAACAATAACTAAAAACAGAGGTATATGTGCAAAATGGCAAATAAAATAAACAAACAAAACTCAAACAAAAACAAAAATAAAAGATAAGAAAATAAGACAAAATAAATCAAAAATAAAATAAAAACAAAAAGCCGTGAAAAGCCGCGGACTCTGAAAGAGCCGCGGAAAGCCGCGAAAAAGAAAATGAAAATAAAAGGAAAACTACTAAGCAGTACTCCCCGGCAACGGCGCCATTCTGATGACACAAAAATGCGAGCGAGCGAGGAAATCAGGTATATCTAAAATGGTCGTTGCGACCTCAATCACCCGGGTGTGTCAATCAAGAAAAAGAGACCACCAATAAAAGATAAAATCACCTCGAAATCAATAGCAGTCTTGCTATTTTATTAACCTGGTATAGCGACCACGGTCGAACTCAGGGAGCACGAGATGGCCTCGCAGCCTACGAAGTAGTCAAAAATAAACTAAAAGAAAAGAAAAGGTTATTTTTGGTGGATTTTAATTCTTTTTATATTATTTGGATTTTTAATTAATTAAGAAACTAAAGAAAACAAGAACACAACGCAATTCAACTATTTATTTAATGCACTAAAAATCAACTAAAAATTCAAATAAAAATATTTTTGTGTATTTTATAAATTTTACTGTTTTTAGTGAATTTTTAGGATTTTTCTGATTTTTATTTAATTTTTTAAAAATGAAATAATGATAGAAAAAGGAGGTACTGTCCAACCGAGTTTAAGGGACTTAGATAAAATACTTAAAGTTCCCCAATAAGCCTGGATGTAATTTTCCTGTATATAGAAAGAAACAAGAAAAATTTGGGCACCTTAATTATTATTTTTGGGTTTTTAGATTTATTATTAGAATTTTTATAAGATTTTTAGTGTTTTTCAATTTTTATAAGTTTTATATGGTGAAAAACATCCAAACTTGGCCAGAAAATCAAGCACTACTAAAATAACAGTAGCTAATTTTTTTATAATTTTTAGATAGGTTTTAATATTTTTTTTGAATTTAAAATTAAACAATAAGGAAAATTGATGTTTTTGAATTTTTAAAAATATCAAATCAAAACAAAAATGTCCCCAAAAATTCCAAAAAATTTTACAACATGGCAGGAGCCATGTGTCCAATTTTCATTGGATTCGGAGTTAATTTGCTATTTTATTCAAAAATAAAAGTTAGGTAATGTGCACAGGGACCTGAGTACAAATACCCAAAGCTCTGGGGGGTCCGGTGCAAAATACCCAGGAAAACACGCGCGTCACGCGTGCCTGGGGCACTCAGGGACCTATTTGTAAGGAAAACTAAGTCCTAGGACTATTTGTTAACAGGTACCAAAAGTCTGGGGACTTGTTTGTAATTTACCCACTAATACACGCACATGCACAATTAATTCACGCACAGGGGTATAAATGCAATTATCCAAAAGTATTCATTCATTCCATAACCCACCAGAACTACAGGGAACAAAGTGCAAATAGTCTAGAAAACCACGTGTCGAAGCACGTGACACACCACACACAGGGGCACAAATGCGAATGAAATAAAGTGCAGGGTCCAAAGTGCAAAAGTACCAAAAATAAAACAACTAGATAACGTATTTACAGGACTAAAAACTAAATGTGAAAAGTAGAGGGGCCTAAGTGCAAATACCCCTTATTAAATATCGAAGGCCGGATGTACGCCACGTAGCAGATCCAACGAGCGAGAGCGGTGGCGCCATTGACCTTGAAACGCTTGGCCTGATCGAACGGGTGAGGGCCCTCCACGTGGAGATCGGACGGTCCTCGTACGCAGTGGTCGAACCCTCGGTGAATCAACGGCTGCCATCACACCTCCACTGATCTGACGATATCTACAGCTCTGCGAATGAACGGTCGCGATCTGATCTGGAGCTCTAAGGCTGATCTGACGGTCGGGGAAGATGGTGGAAGAACAGTTGGCCGGCGAACTTCGTCGGCCCGATGCACGCGCTGAGATCCTCCCCTGCTGCTCCAGAAGAGCGGAAAAACTCCGTCGTGAAGCTCCGCAGCTGATGGCGGCCTCCGATGAGTCGGAGAACCACCAGAATGGCCCCGCGACGGCGGTGGCCTGAAGCTCCTGTGCTCTGAAGTCTCGACCTCCAGATGAGGTCAAATTGGCCTGATACCTGCACAGGAAGAGAGCTGGGTCGAGGGCAAACTGCCTCGACCCGTCAGAGCGGAAAAAGGGGGGCTGATGCGTCGAGATGAAGGCTCTCCGGCGAGTGGCGTAGGGTGAGAGCCGATATCCCTGCTCCAGGGCGAGCCAGGGGGAATGGAAAGTCGGAGAAGGTGGAGAGGAGTCTGGTGGACGTGGTGGCGGTGTCGGATGGCAAAGTGGATGGACAGAGACGAAGGGCAGAGCTGGCGGAGCTACGGCTACCGGAAACGAAAAATCCTAAACTAAGCTACTCTACGGGCTAAAAAGGTTACCTGGCGGGTGCTGTCAACTGGGCTGAAGCTCAGCGAGCTTCTGGGTCATGGCCTGCAAGGGGGTGTCGTCTCCCCGAGGCTGGGCGCACTCGTGGCGGTGCACGGCGGCAGAGCCACCGGATCAGTGGTCTCCTGGGGTACTCGAGCCTCGCTTCCACTCCAAAGCACGCGGCTGTCACTCAGGCACTCCGGAGGAGCTCCTTGGCAGCGAGCAAGAGGTCCTAAGATGGAGGAATAGGTCATCGGAGCTGTGACTTTATATGCTCAGGGATCCGAGAAGAAAGGGTCGGGCAATGGAAAATGGATCTCGGATCCCTAGAACCCACCCCGGGCGAGGGTCTTGGATGTATGCTGATCAATCGGAGCCCGGGGTTAGGTGAAATGGTTGACGGATCCAGTGGGAAATAAATCGAGAAGTCGGGTCGGTCTCCCATATCCGAGGTGAAGAGGGTCCGCGGGGGAAGTTGACCGGGGTCAACAAACCCCCGTGGACCAATCAGAATCCGGCAAGGTCAATTTATTTGTTTATTTATTTTAAGGTAGAAAATGATCGAATTAATAAAAACTTAAAACATGAAAAATATTTATTTTCTTTTTTCTATTTTTTAGTGATTTTTAATTAATTTTTCAAAAATAAAATAAGGTGTTTACATTATATAGCTATATATAGGTATATTTAAAATATATGGTTTTGATTTTTTATTTTTAATTTGTTATTTTTATACATTTTTTTCCCATTTTATATTTTATTTATTTATATCATAAAATAAGGAATAAAAATATAGTTTTTATTTATTTTTATTATTTTTATACATAGGTGAAATAAATAGATATGTGCATATATATACATGGTATATTTTCAAAGTATTTTTGGGTTTTTAATTTTGTTCTTTTTATTTGGTTTTTGTTTTAATTGTTTTTATTTTATTTATTTACACCATATCATATAGAATATTTACAAAATTTTTAGAAATTAATTTTATTTATTTATAAGGCTAAATAAATATAAGATGAATGGACTATATACATGGTGACTATGTACATAAGTGATGTTTTTGTTTTCTTTTTAATTTTACTAATTTTATCTTTATTTTATAATTATAAATATATACAAATATTCACAAGCCCTTTTGAGTCTATTTTTGGGAGGAAAATATTTTTATTTTATTTTCATATATATATATACACACACACATGAGCCCCTATCTCCCTCTACTTTGGCTTTTATGCGGTCAGGCCCATGCTGAGCCCTCCCTTGGGTTAGGTTGCTCGATATTTATTCTAAATATTTCCCTCTTTTTCTTTTTGATCTTTACTCTTTTATTTTTGCACAAAAACATGCTAATTATTACTTTTTACACAATGCATGCTTTTGGTAATTATTTGTATTTACAACTATATACATGCATTTGTAAAGGTTTTTGTAGCTAAAATATAAGAATAAAGGGTGATGAATGAGTATTCATCACCAACGTCAATTTCTCGCTAATATATACCATGTTGGTGTTGGATTCAGAGTTTCAAATGTTAGCCACCTTGTGATGTTCTCGGTGATGTGGTGGATGTGGGGCTTTCTGAAATGCCCGAGTAGAGTCCATGACTCTCGAGTTCCCGGCCATCCCTTCGAAGATGGCCCAAACTGACTTAGCATCCTTATTCAAGTAACTGCCGCCACATGCGGCACTCACGAGCCCATGTATTTTCGGCTGGAGTCCTCCAAAATAATTCTGAACAAGCACCTTCATCGAGATCTCATGATGCAGGCATCTCTCCATTAGGTCCTTGAATCTATCCCATGCCTCATGGAAAGATTCGTGCGGGAGTTGCGTGAAGTTGGAGATCTGGCTCCTCATCATGTTCGTCCTTCCCAGAGGAAAATATTTGCATAGAAATGTGGACTTCAGATCGTCCCATGTAGAGATTTCCCTCTCCAGATGACTCAGCCAATAAAGAGCCTTATCGACTAAGGCAAAGGGAAAGGCCTTGAGGCGTACAACCTCCTGCGTGACTCCTGGATAGCAAGCCATATTGTAAATCATTTTGAACTGTTGTAAAAAGGTAAACGACTCCTCTGCTGCATTCTCGTAGTACTTGGGAAGCAAAGAGATGAAGGACGGTCTCAGCTCGTATGGCCCTTTATTCGGCGGTAGCCGAATCCAATGGTGGAGCGTTCTAGCGCCCGGGTCATACTCATCAGGTAAAGTCATGGGAACTACAGGCGGTAACTGGTTACTAGCCCCTACTCGCAGTGCAGCTATTTCAGCCTGCAATTCATTCTGAATTTGAAATTGTTCTAGAATTTGTAGGTTCATCTGCTGAAGTGAATCGAGAATTCCTGTAGTAATATCTGCGGGTGGATCCTGTCTTCCTTCCTGATGTTCCCCAACTGGTGGCCTCTCGTCTGCTGCTGGTCCTTTACCGTGAACCATCTGATAGTCTGTGAAAGAAAAACTCTCGTAAGAACTCAGCAAAAGATTGGTTGGAGATCTAGATGTATGGAGGTAAGGGTCTGCCTCGATACTCTGGCCAGGAGGCAAGGGAGTCTGGGTCTGACTCTCCTCGAGATCTAATGGGACCAGCTCAGGAAGTCTGCCTCGATAGTCTGGCCAGGAGGCGAGGGAGTCTGGGTCTGACTCTCCTCGAGATCTGATGGGACCAGCTCGGGAAGAGGGTCATCCCGAGCATGTGAAGAATTACGCTCGACGGTGGACGGTCGAAAGCTCACGGAGTCTGAGCAGAAAAGTCATCGAGACGTCATCTTCGATGCCAAGAGGATTGATCGGGAGAGCACGTTTTACGATTCAAATGAGAAGGATAAATGCGAAAACCGCAGAAACTCACGCCCCGCAAGCAAACACAAAGCAAACCCCGTGTTCACCAACTCAACCCAATGAAGACTGTAAGAGTTCGGTCTTTTTATCTTTTCGGTTTTAGGGTTGTAATTAGCAAACAAGTTTTGCGATTTTCGTGGGCTGAGCGAGCTGATAGGTGCCTGATAATTTCTCCGAAACACTGGCCCGAGTCCTTACAGAAGATCACTCGCACTTAGCCAGTATGGGAGTAAGTACGGACCGTTTTCGACTACCCGTGTTACTTGAGGACGGAGCCTTGTGCAGTATCCTCTAAACCTCCCACTCTGCTAAGTAAACCCGGACCGTTTCCGGCTACCCAAGCTTACCCACTGAGGAACAGTGATCAATTGTATGAACTAAGTAGTATTTCGCGGGAAATACGGGATTTTGGCTCTAACCTTATGTGTCGGCTCTCTAGCTCGTGCACTCTGAGATGTTGTGCAAGGATTACTCTCCCAAAGCAAATGAATCGTTTTACGGTTTTTAGATCAGATAATTTTAGCAGTCTCGATTTTATTTTGCGATTTTGTAATTTTTTGGGTTTTTTCAAGCAACGTCTACCGATTTTTTTTCTTTTTATAAAAACCCTAAAATCATGCACATAGGTCGCGATTCCTAAGACTAACTACGTAGGCATAATCAGATAGAGTAAAAAATCCTAAGCAAGCATCTAAAAAGCTGCGAAAAACGATAAGCGAGAAAAACCATGGTGGGTGCCCTGATCCCTCAAATACACGGTATCCGGTGCATCAGACCCCGAAAAAAATGGGGGGGGGGGTTGTTTATTGTCTATTACAGTTTTCTCTCCCTTTCTCTCTCTTTTACAGAAGAAAGCTAACTAAATCTTCCCTCTGCAGCTCATTCGTAGAGAAGGAACCGGCCTCTACTCTTTCAACTGGTTCGGCTTCCTAAAATGCCAGCTGATCCTGCAGGCCCTGCAAAACTTGGTTAGCTGAAAAGCCGTACGAAATAGATCGAGAAAAGAGCCGAGAAAACTGTAAGAAAAGCCAAAAGAAAATATGAAAACAAAACAAGAAGAAGATCAAGAAAAAGCCATACGAAAAACCGTACGAAAAGCTACGAAAAACAAAACAAAAAGAAGAGAAAAAAATAAAATCACAAAGAATGAAAAAAATCAAAATATTCTAACACCTCCCCGGCAACGGTGCTATTTTGGTAAACCTAAAAATCAGTTCGTGGCTTTTTTTAGATGATAAAGAAGATGTCGATGTAGAAAAAAAAAGCCGCGAAAACAGATCTTAGTCTATCAAACAAATTCGGTTTTCGGTAGAAAACCTACACTAAATATTTATCCAGGTAAGTGTGCCTGGGTCGAACTCAATGAGGCAGAATAGAAGCTTTTGATTTTTTAGGGAATATTTTTGCAATTTTTTTATCTCTTCTTAAAGCTATCAAAGAAAAGAAGCACTTTTTATTTTATTTCTATTTTTTAATTTTTATTTGCTTTTATTCTTTTCAAAATTTTATATTATTTTCAAAAAGAGATATTTTTCAAAAAGATTTATTTATTATATAATAGGTGAATATAGGTAAGTGGTACTATATAATAGGTAGAAAGCGGGTCGAGCAACGGGCTCGAACTAAACACGAAAACAATATAAAACGATGCGGTTTTCGAAAAATCAAAACTCGATAAAAACAAGATAAAATCACACGAAAATCTAATACAAACTAGTTGGGGTAGTTGTGTAACTACCCTAAAGAAATCGTCAAGAAACAAGGTCAAATGAGGTCCAAATATCCCCTACAGCCTAGGGGCATAAACGCGAAAAAACTATAGAAATTGTTTTGCAAAAAGGTCCTCAAAGGACTGTTCTGTAAAAGAAATACAATTGTTTTACATTTGGGTCCCTGCAGATGGACCTAAATGTAATATCTGAAAACCTTGGGAGCAGGTATAAATTCAGAAAAACCTTCTGGGGTTTAGTATGCAATTTTCACATCGGTTCAGAATTGACGGCTGCGATTAGAAGTTATCCGCACGGATCAGACGCTCGTGGGGGAGCCACGTGTCAGCCACCTGTACTTCGGGTGTTCTTGAAGTTGTTCTTGAGCTGTTGTGCGCCTGAAGAAGGGAGCGGCTTCTCCGAATTATCCCGATCAATCGACGATGAATTGGGCTCTCTAGCGGGGCCAGAGGGGTGGCTCCTCCACCCCTCGAGCTCGCCCGCGGTAGGTGGCGGGCGGCGGCGGCTCCGAGCGGCGGTGGAGGCGCGACGAAGTAGGCGGACCTCTATAATGGTGTCTGATGAACAGCGTGTCACGCCATCTTTGAAATTGATTTTTTGTGAAGATGAAAGCTTCCAGATCTGGGGAAATGGCTCCGAATTGAAGTTGAACCTACAAACAATAGCTTGATGTGCTCGATTCGATGAAGAATCGGTCAATGGATGAAGAGTTCACAAGAACAAAATGATGAAATATTTAGTTTCTAGAAGAAATGCGAAGTTGCGTGAAAATATTGATGAAATGAAATGCGAATCGAAATATGAATCGAAACAATTTGAAGGGGGTTTGGATTACGCGCTTAACCTAGGGGATTAAACTATCTAATCACGCAATTAGCCTTGCTAATCATGGCTCGGCTATCGAGAATGAAAACTAAAAAGATGGAGGGATAGATCTGGGGAGTTTCAAGGTTTATTACCTGGAAATGTAGCTCGACAGGCAACCTTGGCCGGAGCTCCACGCACACCACGGTGGCGATGCAAGGCGGCGAACCTCCTTGGAACTCTTCCTCCGACTTCCCTCCTCCACGCGGGGCGTCTTCGAGATGTTGTCACCACCGAGGATGGCCGGTACAAGGTGGAGAAGTTGGGGGGTCGGTTACTGGAGCTTGAGCTTCAGGTTAGTTGGAAAGTTAAGTTCGCTAATGGCGATCTTTGAAGGTATTTATAGGTGGATTGCTTGATCCCCAAGCCAGATCCAAAGGTTGGCGATGGAGGGGGTAGTTAGGAGGATCAGATCGACGGTTTAGGTCGTTGGAAGGGTTTACGAGATGAGTTGGATAAATACGTCAAGTCGGCTGGTCAGAGCAGCTGGAATACCGGCTTCTTGAGAAAGATAACCGAGGTGCTGACAAGTGTCAACACCTGGTTGGCCAGAAGCTTGAAATTGTTGTAAATTCAATATTAAATAGTATATAACGTTATTTTAAATAGGTATAAATACAAGAAATGTAAATAAATTAATTATCTAATTTATGGATTAATTACTTTTTATAAATAATAAAAATTATTCAATATATAAATATTATATTAATAAATATGTATTTATAAATAGGTTTTAGATTTTTAATTTAATAAATAAATTATTAAAAATTAATTTTATATTTTCTTAATTATTAGAATAATAAATAAGGCTTGTGTGAATTTTTATAGATTTTTATAAATTAATTTACATATTTTAATAAATAAGGGTATAAGTTATCCAGTTCATTTATACATATTATTTAAGTTTTTGATTTATTTAAAATAATAAATAGAATCCAAAAATAAATTAGGGTTAAACTACAAGATCATGAAAATATTTAGAAATTATAAAATTGAGAAAACTATAAATAAGATGTATTATATAAAAAAATAGTGCAGAAACCCTTTTGTCTTTTGGTCCCAAAACCGACTTTTTGCAAACAGACTCCGAATTCGATGAACCACCTTTATTAATTAGAGAATAATATTTTATGAACTTTAAAGATGAGTAGAGTGAAATTGGAGTTTGTATGAGGAAGTTATGATGTTCAGAAGTTGAGATTTTTACAATTTATAGGCTGGGTTTCTTGGCATATATACAGGTTAATACTTTTAACTTATTTTTATATTTTTACATACATTTTTAGGAATAATTAGGAAGAGAGTTTGGTGAAAAATATTTACATTTGGATTAATTAAAAATCTTTGAAGTTTTGTATTTATTTGATAAATAATAGAAGGTGTATACAGTATGACTTAATTTATTTTTACGGTTTTCTTTCCTTATCTCCCCTTATTTTATTGGTTTGTCGACCAATACATGCTGACTTGGTCTCAGGGGTTAGGCTATAAATATACCTAACAGTTATATTTATATTTTAAGTCATATTGTATATATATACATATATCCAGTCTGCCTTTTTGTTCTTTTTCTTTGTCTTTATTTATTTACATTATTTTGATGGTTAAAAGTGAGTTTTTATTCATGAAGGATGATTTATTAAATGATAGGAATTAATGAATATTTACATGCATTTGTTAAGGGTTTTAAGACAAAATGCAACAGAAAAGTTAATGAATCATGGAATCATCAGCTACCCCAAGCCAAAAGATTCTGCCCCCTCACTACCTCCTCCATGAAGAGCTACGTGTAGAGTGCTTGTCCAAGGTAAGCCACAGTCTGAAAGAATCATGCGTACGTTGTTAAATATTCTACATAGACTTACAAGATGACATATGAACATAGTCTTATGGACTCAAAGAATTAAGTCACTAGGACCTGAAAAGTCTTAACTCCAGTTCTTATAAGGTTCCTCTGAAATTAAGTGGATAAAGGTCCAACTAAGATCCATTCTTCAAATTTATTCCAGACTGAGTTTAAATGTCAATACTATTCTGAAAAATGCACATGCAAATGAAAAGAAAAGAAAGCAAAATCTTTTTGTGAAATAATTTTTATAATTTTGAACTTGTTATGGATTTTTGAAAAAATATGATGCACATGCAAAAAGGAGTTTTTTTAGGCAAAAAATGCAATTTTTTTATTTTTTTTGTTTTTGTAGTTTTTAGGGAATTTTTTATAAAGGTTAATAGTAGATAAGATACACATATTTACATGGGAGTGAGTCAATTATTTAAAATAATTAGGTGAAAGTATTTACAAATATATATATATATATACAGTTGGAATTTTTGTGTGTGTGATGCATATATTCCTCAAGCTTATTTGAAAATAATTTTACAAATAGTTTTCAAAACTATAGTCCAAAATATTTTTTTCAAACAATTTTACAATCATTTACAAACATTTGAAAACAATTTTGCAAACATTTTTCAAACAATGTATATAGATTTTCAAAATAGTTTTTCAACCATTTTCAAAACATTTGCAAATAGTTTTCACAAAATCATTTTATTTTACACAAAGAAATAAATTTTTACAAGCCAAAATGTTTTTACAAAGGTTCAAAATATTTTTCAAACATTTTTCAAATTGTTTTCAAATGATTTTTAAAATAGATTTTCAAACTACTTTCAAAATATTTTCAAAATATTTTAATCTGACTTATTAATCAGTATATACAGAAAGAATTTTGAGGAAATTTATGCATCTTTCTATTAGTTATTTTTACAAGTATTTATAAAGTATTTTAGCCATATCAAAAATATGAAAGAACGAGTTATGGCTAAAGTATATATACAATATATATAACACCCCCTATACTTAGCTCGAACCATGTCCTCATAGTGATCAAAGAGCTGTAAAGAAAGACATAACTAGTGCTGAGTATAGAAAAGTGAAAAGAATACTATACTACAACGACGAATGAAAGAATAAATTCAATAAAGGTCAGTGATCCCCCTATACATAGGATCAAGTAATCCTAAGTATAGAAGACTGTACACAAGGGGAAAACCGAGGAGTAGGATGTACAGATATTACACCCCCCCCATGTACTTAGGGTAAAATATCCCTAAGTATAGTGGGGGTAATGCAGTATCGAGGTTCAGGAAGACATCTGTGAGGCGAGTACCGTACTATCGTTGCAACCTCGGTGGGAGAACAACGACAAACTCAACAGTGTAGATGATGACACCCAGGTAAACAATCAGGCGGGTGTCTGCTATCAGGTAAAGATATAAGAAGATAAAATCGGGCTCCGGTAGCACAAAAGAAATCATCGGCTCAAGGTCTGAATGGAGTGAATGGGCAAAGTCGAAGAAGTTGAACGTGGAGAAGGAAGGATCTGTCAGGGAATCCTCCACGTTAATCATTGTCTCGAATAGATAAGGAAGATCAAGATCAGGAGACTCACTAAAAAGGCTAATACCTGATGCATATAATGTAAAGAAATCAGTGAAATCAGCGAATACCTCAAAGATCGGGTCATCATCGCGAGGGTCGTCGAGGAGAGAAAAATCAAACTCATGATCAGAAATATCAGAAGTGATCTTGTGATCCAGCAGATCAGATACACTCCCAGAAAGTAAAACCGAGTACACAGGGTCCTTGGCATCCTCCCGCAGATAACCCTCGGGGAGTAATGCCGAATCAGGATCGAACTGGGGATCTATACTGCCAAATATCAGGTCCTCCAAAAATGTATCGACCTTATCAAATGGGAGGACACATGGCTCAAATATTGGACTATCTATATCAGTAAAATCAAAATGGCATCCCTCATTGAGCTTTGTCTGTTGGGATGAAACCAAATGTGTATCAGAATCTGAGAGGTCTGAAAAATGGACACTGAATCAGTTGGACATGGACACTGAAATGGTTGAATGGACGGTTGAAATGTTGTAGAATCCATGTCCTCTGAATGGCGTGTGTTGTCTAAATCGGCATGAAATGCTACACAATCAACTGGTGTCACATCTCCCTCATGTGTTGTCCTGAATAAATCATCTGATGAATATGGAATGTCTGGAAGTGCTCCTAAGATGGTCTCAAATAAATCCATATCGGTATTGTGGTGTGAACCACCATACGAGGCATCTACCAGTGTCTTCTACTCGATGGTCATCCCCCTATAGAAGATCTGTACATGGTCAGTCTTCGAGATTACATGATCCAGAAATCTCCTCAAGAGGTCAAGAAACCTTAGCCATGAATCATGCAATGGCTCCTGGGGGTCAATTGAAAAATCTCAAAAATAAGACCGCATCATGTCTGCTCTATGTTGTGGGTAAAATCTCTGCAAGAACAATGATCGTAAATCTCCACACGCAGCGAACTTCCTTCCCAATCATCTGTGCCAACTCTTGGCTCTACCCTGAAGTGAAAATGGGAAGGTAATCAGCATCAGCTCCTCAGAGGTGATATCGGAATATGATCGGGATCCACAAAAATCCACAAATTCATCGATATACAAATAAGGCTCTTCGTGCACTTCCCCTAAGAACTTCAGCAGTAGATCAATGAAATCTAAATCCAGAATGAAGGGACTCAATGTAGAAGCAGACTATGCTTCCTGATCTGGGTGCTCATTCTTCATCCCTGGATAGAAGTCATCTAAAACTCTTAGCTGCTCCATATTATCACCTATGGAATGCACTCTCATCTCAGCAAAGAAATCGCCTGGGTCTCGTATCTGGTCAATCTGGTCTCCAAGGCCGTCAAGCACAACATGTCCTGAATAAGAAGATGGGAACAAGGAGAGAGAAGATGGGATGTTGGTCGGAGTTCCAACCTCCCAAGATTGGGCGGGAATGATGGGTATGAAATGAAGAAGCCACAAAATCTGGCTGAAATGGAGTATGGCCCATCTTGAAGAGATGGAAATGAAGGGAGAATGATAAGGGTGGGAGGGAGGGGTACAGAAGATGAGAAAGGAAACAAAAGGTGACTGCTAATTATCTATAGATAATGATCGTAACCAACTCACACCAATCACATACAAACACAATGCAAACCCCCAATTCACCAACTTTACGCAAATCTAACCACGAGAGCTCGGTCTTTATCTTTTCAATTTTAGAGTTTAGTGATCAGACAAAAGTTGTACAAACACCTAGGAGGCTTAATGGGATGTGGGTACTACTCCTTAGTGTGTACGCAAGCAATTAAAAGCGAATACAATGAGGGGGTTGCTCTCCCAAAACAATGAAGTGTATTGGTTACGTTTTCATTTTAATAGTCAAGTTCAATTAGCAGTCCCAATTTTTATTTTATTTTTAAATTTTTTTATTTTTTTGGCTATTTTCAATGAAACGTCTAACAAGATTTCTGATTTCCTTTACTCTTATATCCACAAATCAGAGGGGGGAAACAGAAAAGACAATGCATGAGAAAATATGGATGCAAATGCTAGAGATAGAGGTGCATACCTGACTCCAGCGCTCTACATGCAATATGATCCGCACAGAAAAATTAAACTACTCTATATGAATGCAATGCGAGAATCGTCCTAAACAGAAACTTCTATTATCGTGAAGCACATATTTATTTGTCTAAGTCCAAGCGAGTTCTATAGGAACAGATATTCTATCAGGAGCTTTGGTCCTAATGCTACCTGTCTCAATCAAATAGAAACCTAAATCTAGGGGCTCTATCACAAAAAAGAAACAAAAATAAAAGCGATGAAAACGATGGAAAAACTGCGATGAGGTCCCTTAAGTGCACCGACACTTGGTGAAACAGACCCCGAAATGTCCAAGTCCAACTACAATTCATAGTCTAATTATTACAACAATAATCCAAATGTTCTCTAAAATAAAACAACTGCCTCCTGCTCTTCTTCTGCTCCTCCTCCTACGCAAGTTCTCCAAAAAGAATCTGAGTCGTCCTCCAAGCGGTTCCTCACACAAAAATCAAAGCAGATGATGGTCAGAAAATAGTTATAATATTGTAGAGACAAATAGAATAAGACTGAAAGATGACTACAAAGCTGTGTTCCCCGGCAACGGTGCCAATGCCCCACCACCCTCGGCTTTGGGTGAGCCAAACCCGCCTCCAGAAGCCACGTGAAAGCCCGGGACTCCCCTTAGCCTCAGGGCATGCGCCTCCCTTGAACCTCCACCATTCTACCACATGGAAGCTCAACACCTGAGCTGCAACCCTTTCGCGCAAGCCTCCGTCACCACACGTAAGGCACATGAGGGAGGGATATATTTACATACAAGCTCATGTGTTTCTAAGAATCATGCAAAAGCTCCACCCCCAACCGCACGTTCAGAGCACGTGCATTGTCAGGAAAATTATAAGGAGGCACCTGCAGGTTTTAAAAATTACAAAAGAGCCACTCCACCTCCTGAAGCCATGTGTATGGCACGTATCTGCCTGGGCAAATTGCATAAAGGCCTAAGCAGTTTTAAAGAATTATAGATAAGTCCCTCCAAGGATCATTTTAATTAGAAAAGTTTATTTTTTTGCATTTTGGTCCCTGAAACTTCATTTTATCTTGTCTTTCTCATTTGAACTCTGTTTTCAGTGCATAAAATGTCATTTTGAAGCTTATCCTATACTCTATCACTCTACATATTTTATAGATCAGAAGTTTTTAAAAGTTGAATATTATTTGAGGATCTCTTCTAATCATGAAGGCTTAATTTAGACAAATTTGTGTTATTTTATCTTGAGAAAATTTTGATTTAATCTGTAAGGACTCGATTGATAAGATTTAATTTGATTAAGTCTCTCCTGATTATTATTGATTAATTTGAGGAACTAAACTTTGTATGATGAAAGTATGACTTGGATTTAATTTGACTTGATCATTTTTTATGAATAATGGAATTCTATTGCATGTTATGTTACATTTGGGTTTTAACTGATAAACATCTCTCTTGATACAAATCTGAGAATTGGGATTGTTTTGCATAGTATAGAGGATGAATCTTTATCCATTGTAGGGGCTCATTCATTGGTTTAATTGATCATTTCTTTGAGGAGTAAATCTCAGGAAAATTGAGGGTTATGTCTGTTTGAGGATTATCATTGATGTCTTTATTTGTAGGATTATTATTTGATTAATTGAGATTTTACCATGTAGCTTGGATTTGAATTGATAAATATCTCTTGAATTTATCTCTTTAGATATGTGATTAATTTTGGGGTTAATTGATCTTTTTATTTAAGGATTGAAAATATACATAATCATAGATCCCATGCTTCATTACTTCCTCTGTTTATTTTTCTTCCTTTGCATTGCATTTCCTTTATTTTATTATTATTTTATTTCTAACGTAGAGACTAACGTAGCAATTAGTTATATATAAAAAATTGATTTAGAACCATGTAACTAGAAATAAATTGTTCCCTGAGTTCGACTCGGTACACTTACGAGTTAAAATATTCCACAATATTCAAAATTTGTGGTTTTTGTTGATTCGATTTTTGCCTCCTACAGTACAATTATCGACTATTAAAGAGGTAGATTTCCAGTTCATCAACGGTCTCACAAAAAGGCAAAATTTCTACATTCTTGATCATTGTATATCCATTGCCTTGTATATACTTCCTTTCATTTCTTTCGTTCCATCTCATGTTTTCTCATCTACCTCAATCTGTGTGTTTGCCTTGCTTAGGATGTGCTTTATCCTAAGTATAGGGTAGGTGGATGAGTCGAGTGTTCTTTCTTTATTCTATTTCATCACTCCAGCTGCTTATGCTTAGGGATCTCTTACCATAAGTACATGGGGAGTGATGTTGTCCATTATCATGTTCTATTTTTTCGTTTCTTTTGATCCCCTTGCTTGTCTCCTCACTTGTTGATTTTTGTTCTATACTTAAGGATCTTTTACCCTAAGTATAGGGGGTACAAGCCAAGTTATTGATTTTTAAATTTTAATTCTTTATCATCCCCATTTTGTGTACAATTTTCTATTCTTAGTATTCGTTGATCTTAAGTATAGGGGGCAATCAATTTCTTATTCTTTAATTGAGTCATTGTAGCGTAAACTTTTCTATACTCAGCACGAGTTATGTATTATTTTTTCTCTTTGATCAATATAAGGACATAGTTCACATGAAGTATAGGGGATCGTATATACATTCTATATACTTTGGCCATAGCTCATACTTTCATATATTCAATAATATGACTAATATACTATATTAGGTAAGGGTTTACAATAAGTCAACTATAATGAATACACTAAATATGTTTACTTTTTTTTAAAATTCTTTGTAAATATGAGTAATAAATTGATCTAAAAATATTTTGCAAATTCATTTGAAAAATGGTTATAAAATGTCTTAAAAAATCTTTTCAAACTATTTGGAAAATATTTGTAAACTGTTTTCAAACCTTTGCAAAAATTTTGTAAATGCTTGGAAAATTTGTTTCATTTGTTTGAATAAAATATTTTGAAAATTACTTTATAAATAATTTAGAAAACGGTTGTGAACTTCTTTGAAAAATCTTTCTATACCTTTGAAATATCCTTGCAAAATGATTTTCAAACTTGAAAATGTTTATAAATTGTTATAAATATCATTTACAAAATAAAGATTTTAAAATGTTTGTAAAAATATTTTCAAATTATTTTGTGGATATTGTATATTATTGTTATAAATAACAACTCTAATAAAATTCTTGATAAAACGTATATATAACCCTTGTATATAAAACATGTGAATAAGAACTAACAGTTAACCTATGAAAATATTCCAAGTGTAAAATCTACATCTAGTTTTTGTAAATATACATTCACTCCCGTGTAAATATCTGTACATATCTAATTCACTATACTTTATCAAAATTCCTTAACAATTTCAAAATTAAATAAAAACCTATAAAAAATTTGCAAAACTTTTTTATAAACTCATAAAAAGTACAAAATCAATTAATAGTTTAATAAAAATATTTTCTTGCATTGCATGAGGATTTTTCGGGATGATGTTGACAATTGAACAAGTCTAAATAAAGTTTGGAGATTGGAGCATGGTGTAGACCTTAATCCAATTAATTTTAGAGGATCCTATGAAGGATTGGAATTGGGACATTTTAGGTCACTTGACTTAATTATTTAGGTTCTATGAGACTGTGTTAATGAGTCAATTCAAAATCTTTCATGTCATCCGTACGACTCTTGAGACAATGGCTTGACTTGAGACCACACACTCCGCATGTAGCTCAACCAAGATGGATTGTTGAAATATCATGGAGTTTAAGTCAGGATGATACTAGGCTGCTTTGTCAAGGGTGGCTCAGGTTCCATTCTTGGGTACTGTCGAAACTGATAATTCAACCCATTGTTCCCCTCATAGTAGGACATCTAATGACTGGAGAATGGATTGAAATAAAGCTTTGAATGAGGAATGGTCTACTAGCACAATTTTTCCAAGAACCCAAAATATGGACGGAAAAAAGATTCTATATCCGTCGTGGAAAAACAAGAATACAAAGAAATGCCAAATAAAAAATATCCAACAAGAATCCTACACCAAAAAGTCCAAATTTTGGAGCTTTTAGAAAAGGCTTTATTCTTGGTGGAGACTTGGTCACATAAGCCAAGCTTCATAAGGAATTACGACTACATTGGTCCATTTCCACTTCTTTTCCCTTTCATATGTTTGCCCCCTCCTTTGTTATGCACTAGCATGTACCTAAACTTAGATGGAAATATCCATCTCCACGAGGATGAGTTACATTGTTCATCTATTTGTCTGGAAAGAGCTAACATAGTTCACACACATGGTACTTGTCATTTGGATGTTACGGGAGTATGCATCTAAAAGTATGGTTCTGATCAGGATGTTGAGTTGAACTGGAACCTAAGGGATATTGAGTCACAATTCCTAACCTAGATATGGTTCTGAACACACTAACAATTTAAAGGTCTTAAGTGAGCCTCAAACTTTGATTTTATTAAGACAAGAGAGTCAAGATTATTCCAAGTTCTTTCTTCTTCTTTTCTTTATTTTCTTTTTATGAACTCATTATCGTAAATGTTTGCTAGGGACTAGCAAAGGCAAGTATAAGGGTTGATGCATCTCCATTTCATCACCTTTAATCTTTTATTTTGGCCTTAAAACCCTAGTTAAATGAATGTAAATAGCACTAATTTGTACAAAATTAACATTCATCATTTAATCTGTAAATATTGTATAAATACTAGTATTTAAATCTCAAAGTAAAAAAATAAAGGAAAAGAAAAGAAAAATAATGAAGTATTGAAAATACTGAGTGATCCTAAACCCTGAGACCATGTCAATATTGGCGTGGTTTACCAAGAATAAATAGGGGGCGATAGGGCCAACAATTAACTGTACAGAAAATACACTTAAACCCTAATTTAATTCTTAAAAAAAAACCATTTCATTATTTTATTATTCATATGGTATAACGTAAATAAATAGTTTTTTTCTACATGAAACTTATATATAAAAATATGTAAAAATACAAAGTTAATTTCACAAAAAATACACAATGTGAGTGGGACATACACATGAAAAAGTTGCAAACTGAACTTCAATGATCAATATCTCCTCCATATTAGCTCAAAATGCATCAAACTCACCTTTATTATTCATAAAAGTAAATTACCCATATAATTAAGGTGGTTGCTATAAAAATGGAGTCAAGATGCAAAAGTCAACTTTTTGGGGTCCCATTGTACTATAGAATTTTATATTTTATTCATTTTATTTATTCTTTACATTTTTACCTTTCTTATATTTTTAAGTAATTGCAAATATTATTTGAAAAAATACACACAACAAAAAATAATAAAAAATACATTATAATATAGGTATACAATACTGACATATATATATATATACACTTATTTATTTAAGTATGCAAATAAAATCAGAAAAATAGAATAAAAATATGTAAACATGTACTTAACTATATTACAATTACATAAAATATGTAAATATAATAATAAAATATAGAATACAAGAAAAATAAATTATATCAAATATATGTATTTATATTATGTATATACTTGTAAAAATTAGCACTTAATAAATAAATTGTTTTATCCAAAAAATAATACATAAAAAAGTAACACTTGTCATGTTTTAACTTTTAATTAATACATTCATTTGTTATCATTTTTATCGATTTTATAAGGGATTTATTCCCTGCATTTTTCTGGTTGATACACGTAGACCAACCAGAAGCCTTGGATTGTTGATCGCCCGGTGAATTGTCCTCTCCTCGCTTTTGACTTTTGTCAGATGTCGCAAGGCTACCTCTTCTCCATTTTATTACTCTTCCTTTTTACACTTTCGACCTCGAGACCAGCGTCGATCAGCAGCTCCCATAACCTTAGTCCACGCCATCCATATACATCTCACCAACCAGGACTCCTCTTCATGTCATCTTCTTCTCATTTTTTGCCTTGACCATGTTCATAAATAAATACCTCCATCCTCCTTTTTGTGTTTGATCCTCTTTAGTCTTGCGTAACCTCCAACCTCAAGATGTTGGAGTTTCATGGTGACAGCAGCTAGCTCGCGGAGGCTGTGGCGTGTTGAAGGAAGTGTTGAAGTGGCGACCAACCTCACTAGAGTAGCTCTGGCGAAGTTCTCTACTCCTTGACTTCCTGGTCAGGTATATGCTAGTTTAGGTTTTTATTTCACTTTTCATAATATAATTGTAGTGTAGATTTTCTTTTATACAAATAGGTTGTAACTTAGTTTAATTTCCAAATTGTACGTTCGTTGGAGCTTTGTGGTCCAGCTCAGATCACTGTAAAACCCAATGTTCCCGACCCGCCATTTCATCTCCATCTCCATCCTCAGTCATTTCTCCATTAGAACCCCATCTCCCCCTTGATACTGCTAGGATCATGCGAATCGAAGCTCTGATTCCGCCATTGCTAGGAGCTTCTCCGGAATCCATTCCACCCTTGATGTAAGCTTCAAATTCAGGTCAAGGAGAAACCACAAGAGCTCCTTATTCTTTTATTGCGTGCCCATGTACCTGGGGAGCCCTATGGGGCTCGATTTGCATGAAGTCGTCATCTCCAGGTCGTGTGGAACCAAGAGAGCCCTAGGTCCACATCATTGGGACCTAGATGCATTCCAAGACCATCTGTAGGCACAGAGGCTCCCCAGGTAGGCGTAGGACTCATCAGAGAAGGTAATTGTGACCAAAGTGATGAGGATTAGTTATCAAAGGAGCTCCAAGTGCATGTTCTTGGCAGTTCGTCGAAACACCCTCTACATCATTATATTAGAGACGTGGACCAGATCTAATATGAGCCGACTATTTCAAGTGAATAGTTGTGCATCAGGAGCCGCTCCATCCACTTGAGTAACTGACGCGGTGCTATGAAGGTAGTTCATTAGCATGACCCTTGGGTAATTTGCTAAGTAGCCACATCGTATTTTTATAGTTAACCTTACTCCTATAAATATTAAGTAATGCTTAAATATTTTTGTATAAACTACATTAGGACCCCCAAACTTTTTGAAAATTGCAAAATGGTCCTTCCGCCTCACATGTAGGGGAATGTGTTTCTCTATAAAAACTACTAACATGCCCTTATTATTTTAGGACTTGTCATTGAATGGTTTAAAGTTTCTTATTAATTGCAAATATGTCCTAGTAATTATAGCTTTTACTTTTGTGAATATTTTTTATATATTTTTTATTGTTCCAAAAATTCAAGGAAAATTAATTTGAGTGCATGCTCTTATGCTTGTTGACATATATTTTTCGCATCTCATTTTAATAAATTTTCCTATTTATTAAACATACAAAAGCATGCATTTTCTTCGTGTCTAGTTTTTAAAATTCCAAAAATACCAAAACACTTCTAAAAATTCCAAAAAATTATATTAGGTATATTACTATATATTCTATTATATGTCCAAAAATTACTAAAAAATATAAAAAGAAAAACCATAAAAATTAGAAAAACCTAAAAACTATAAAAATCAGTAAAAATTTATTTAAAATCCAAAAATATTGTTTCTTTTTATATTTTTATTTCTTAATATAGTACATATTAAAAATAATTTTTGGTATTTTTTTATCCTATTATCTTTTTTTAAAACCCAAAACAATCCTACTATATTATTCTACTCACACTTTTTATATTTTAATCATTTAAAAATACATAAAAATTAGTAAAAATCTTATAAAAATTATCAGAAAGATAAAAAATTAAAAATACAAAAACATTTTATTTAGTAAATTTTTAGTATATTTAACAACGTAAAACCATAAATCTCTTATGTATTCCATATATTACATTATAGCATATATTATCATTACTATTTTATATAAGTATACATTATATCTTAAAAATAAAAAGAGACTACAAATTTACAAAATTAAAAAGAAAAAAATTGAAAATTTAAAAAATAAAATATTTAAAAATTCATAAAAAATCACATATAATTAAAAACCTCAAAAATTAGAAAATTCTTAAGAAATACAAAAATAATTACTCTTAATTATTATTAATTAGTCATAATTATACCTATCTTTCATTGTTCTCAATGGTTCGATCCCTACTACATGCCAGCTATACGCACATTTTGTATGGTATAGTGATTTCCACCTCACAAATTTTCAATGTCATATGTTGTCATGGGATGATTGGTGATTTGAGAGATTGATAGGGTACCGAGTGTTGTGAGAGAGGCTGATACAGTGGTTGTCGGATTTGACTTGTCGGACACTGCATGCCCACCAAGACCGGACGTTAGGTACCTTGGTCCAGTCATCTCTATCACTCCATGTTGCCCTTCTTCGACTTGTGGTTGTCGCTCTTCCGTCATAAATCCCTTGGGAGCAGTATGAGGGGGGATTGGGCTTTGTGGATGAAGGGATGGAAGAGGGAACCGTTGATTCCATGGGAGATAAACATTTGTCAGTACACCTTGGTGCATACTTCCATTCCTTATGTATGTATGTATGTATGAATGTATGTATGTATGTATGAATGAATGAATGTATGTATGTATGTATGCATGTATGTATGTATTTATGTATGTATGTATGGATGGATGGATGGATGTATGATTGCATGCATGCACGCATGCATGTTTGCATGCATGCATGCATGTATGGTTGTATGTATGTATGTATGTATGTGTGTGTGTGTGTGTGTGTATGTGTGTATGTATGTATGTATGTATGTATGTATGTATGTATGTATGTATGTATGTATGTATGTATGTATGTATGTATGCATGTATGTATGTATGTATACATGTATGGATGTATGTATGTATGTATATATGTATGCATGGATGCATGCATCTAGGTATGTATGTATGTATGTATGTTTGTATGTATACATGCAGGTAGGTAGGCATGTACTTATGTACGTACATACGTGCGTTTATATGTATGTATGTGTATATTTATATTTAAATATGTATGTGTGTGTGTACACCCATGCGGTCACGCGTATAAGTATATGTGTACATATATGTGAGTGTATGTATGAACCTTCCATAGAGATGACTAAACCACATCAATTATTTTCCTCGTTAGGTGTTCGTCAACTATTCCAATATGAACTTTATTGGTTTTTCCGAATAACTCAATTCTCTCTTTTTGCCCAACCCATTTGTGGTAGAGAATGGATAGGATAGTGAAATCATGTTATGATATCTCGAGGATAGGATTAGAAAAAGGAGGCATATGCACAAAGTTGAATTCGCAACATTCGAAAACATATGTAAAGATGATTATTTTGGACACTGCAGCTGTATCATTAGTTGTTAAATATGTAACAGAAAGATTTATTCGTCGAGATCATTTTATCATTAACCGTTCATATACCAACAATTATCACTGGCTTTTCTCTTTAGATTTTGATGTAATCATCGTCAATTTATCAACCAACAGCCCAAAAAAATCACAAGAACGCCAATTTTTAATCATGGTTTAACGATTTGTCAATAACGATTTTGCAATTCTATTAGTTTCAAAATTTAAAATATAAATTTCCAACAAATAATATACGTTGTTTTATAGTTGGTATTCTTTAAGTAAATTTCCAGATTGGTTGCATTATAACAATAGCCACGTTTAGAAGGCAGAAGTGCTAAAATTTCCAAGTTTTGGGATTAAAAGGAAACCTTCCATATCATTTTAGTGGCATTGGGAGGTTTTTTTCTGAGATAAATCCACTCCATAACTCACTTGAAATCCCCAACATGGAAATACATTTGGCGCTTAGATGGAATTCCAAAATACAAAACATCTCGAAAGAGAAAGATAATACATGCACAACAATTCTTGAGATTTATAAAGACCACGATAAGAAACACTCTTATTGTTCAATCGAAGTCTTACCGGAGAGTCGATCTACCACAGATACTCAAGCGAAACTTTCAAATATAATCGCTTCTCCGGCACTCACCATGACGCATTCAGGAGATCTCAAGAACAAGGCTGATGATCATGAGATGCACGGAAATCCCAAGAAGAGGCAGAGGATGTCTTCCCATCAGAAGGTTTTACGATCTACTTTTTCTCTTTAATTTGATTGCAGATGCAATCTTAGCTATTCTTTTTCTTATTTTATTTATATATTTTGTGCTATATCAATTGCTGCCATAAGCAAGAATTTCTGGCGCCACCAATCTATGCTATATATCAAAGAAATCATCAGAAATGAGGATGTTTTATATACGTTGTCCAATAAGGACCTTGAAATATATCTTTATTTCTCAGATAACACGAGAAAAAAAAGTTGCACGTTGTTTCTTTTGTGCAGATTTAAATAGTAGTTAAACCTTGATGTCGTTCTTGATTTCTCCTTTCGGAGTATCTTTCACTTCTCACCTCGATTTAAGGTTCCTTCTAAATAGCGTTTGTTTCCAGAAGCAGCCTAATGCCAATATAAAATTAAACCGTTACCCTAAAATTCTGCACAACTTAGTTTTCATATTTTGACCATATAAATTTCAATCACATGTCGCCTGTTGCTCTAAAGTATTATTCAGAAATAGATAGATCAGTAGCTCCATATATATAAAAGACCAGGAGAAATTTTTTGTACGTATTTAAAAGGCCAAACAGAGATCCTAACATGTAACCACATTTAGCTTTGAATGTTGTCTGATTTCACAGGAAGGAGACAATGGTATGCCTTTGTGGGAGACACAGCAGCAGAGCTTTGCGGCAGCCGACGCAGTCTCGATGTGGAGCAACTTCGATCATACTGAGCCACCTATTGGACTTAAGCTGAGGAAGAGTGACTCACTGTTGGACCTTATATCGAAAACTCTGAATGGGGATTCCTATCCTAAGACGAAAAAGGATGTTGTGGATTTTCACATCGATCATGAAGATGATGTTGATGTGATGATGATTGCTGATGATGATAACGATGATGATGGTGATGCCAAAGGGAAGGGAAAGATTAGGGCAGCTGATAACAAGGGGAGCAAGCCTCTCCTCAAGGCTTCTAATTTTCCCGCCACTTTGTTGAAGATTGGGGGTTGGAAGGTATGCATCTATATATCTTGAAGATTACGAATGTTTTGATTGGCGTGTAAGCTCTTATAAGCATGTAGATCTGTTGTTTTACCTTTGCTTCTTAAAGTACTGCAATGCAACAAAATTAACCTAAAGTAACTAACAATTTAATATTTGTTGTTATATCCTTGTATTGAAATATATAATGATGAACAACATCGGTTATTTGATTCTTTAAATTTGCAAATAATATCATATTTGTTGATATATTCCTAGCAACGAATCGCATAACAATTGTTATTCATTGAATTTTTAATTGTTATTAACTTTAATAATGATTAATACATATTTTAATGAATAAGTCAATGGTTTTTGTTATATGAACCTTTAGCGACAAATATGACATTCATTGCAAGTTACAAGACCAAAAAGTTAAATTGGAACTAATAATATTTATTGTTATATTTTTAGTTGCGGAAGAAGTGGAAATGAATATTTAAACTATTCATTGCCCAAGCCAGTTTGATATAGTGACATAATGCAATGAAAATAATAATTTTTATTGTCATATCTTGCGTAGTTGAATATATAACGAAGAATATCATTCATTACTTGAATCTTTGAATTTGCAAAGAATATATCGTGTTCGTTGATATATTCATAAAAACGAATCATATAATAGTGATTATTCATTGACTTTTTTCTATCCTTTGTTAACTTTAACAATGATCAATGCAAATTTTAACAAATAGTTCAAAGGATAAATCGTTGTTATATGAGATATTAACAGCATATATAACATCTTTGCTAAATTACAAGAATAAAAGCGAATTTTTTAACAAATAATATTTATTTTTAAATATTTTACATCGGAAGATATGTAATCGAATATTCAAATTTTTCTTTGTCATATATCAATTGTGTTGTATACCGTATTAATAGATAATACACACAAATACATGCATATATTTTTGTATGATTTTTTAAAAAGGGTAGTCACCTCTTTTCATACACACAAATACAATAGAAAAATCTTTTGAGCATAAAGTTCAAGCATCTATTGCCTTTTTACCCTACTTAAAAAATAAGATATAGTTTGCAAAACGAACATTGGTGATGGTTTGATCAATTGTTGGAATTTGAAAATCCTCAATGTTCATATAATTTATGAACAATAGGGGAGTTATAGGGTCATCTTGTCTGCTCCCCCCCCCCAATTGGTTTAAATAACCTAGTGGATGTATTGTTTATTTTTAGGAAATTGGAGCGGAGTAGCCGACCCTACTTAATGTGAGAAAAGACTTTGTTGTTGTTGTAGGAAATTGGAGTGGTATCAAGAAAGGACACAATCTAACTTATGAATCTTTTTGGGCAGCCACTCATCTCTGACCTAGCAACAATAATCTACCAACTTAAGTACCAAAAGCTTTTGAACGTCAACTTTGAGGATAGTATCTTTTTCTTTGGTATGCCTTCATCATCCTAAAATCTCAGAAGTGGTTGCAAAAGAATCAGGTGCTCCCCTATCCTTAAGAAAGGCTAATTGTAATGAAGGAATTAGCTCTTGGAGTATAGGAGCATGTCTATTTACTAAGACTTAAAGGAATATCTTTTGTTGGGATATCGATCGAACTTATAGGTCTATGATTTCCAGTGTCATGTAGATATCCCTTTTTGAAGTTCAAAGCAACAACGGAGTTGTTAACAAAACATGTTTCTATTGGATTAAAATCATCAAGGAATAATTAATGGATCATATTCATAAAATAACCTTTAATGACAATCTAATATTTTTTTTTCATGAACACAAGGATGCATCCACCTGAGCCCAGAGCCTTCATAGATTTTTTCTCGAAGCCAGTAAAGGGGGAGACACTCATAGATGTTCACCCCTTAATTATATTAAAATGAAGGAAAAATAAAAAAACAAGAGAGAACAAAGGAAGCACTTTGGACAACCCAAGAGCGCAACAATTCTGACGCATGAATACAGATGTTTTCCTTGTAGAATCTCTGGCTAGAAAACAATAGGTCATTCCTAGCCAGCCAAATAGACCAAACCAACGCAAGAGGTTGCAAAAGCTCCAACTTCGGCCAATGCTTGGCCGCAACCAGCTCCCTGCAAAAAACCTCGACACTCGCCCTTCCAACCCACCCCAGTCACGAGTCCGCCCAAACCGGAAGCACGGATGGGCACAAAAAAAAGAGATGGTCTGGAGTCTCGATCTACTCCTCGCACAATAGGCACCTGTTAGAAAACACCCCAGCAGTCTAGCACACCGGTCCCGTGTCATCAATCTCTTCCTCCTAAACAACCAGAAAAAGAAAGCAACTTTAAACGAAAGACCCAGCCCCAGAAGAAAGCACAGTCCCCACCATCTTCGCAGATAAAGAGGGAGTGGCCTACAGATCGTCGAGTAAGCCTTCCGTACAGAGAAAGGGACCGTCAAGCTAGACCCAATGATCATGGCCCGAAGAAGGCCCTGGAGCCTCCCGAAGCACGTCTATTAATCGCAAGAGCTCCTCAAGGCGCCGATCAGAGAGGTTCGAACGGAAGGCCGGTAACTAGTTCCCGTCGACCCAACAGTGAGCAACCCGAACATCATGATCCGCAGCCAGTGCAAACAGACGAGGGAAGCGCAAGGATAGCGTTCCCCCGTCCGTCCAGTCATCCCTCCAGAAGGTGAACTGAAGGCCATCCCCGAGCGCAGGCATGAACAACGACCGGAAGTTGGCAGTGAGCAACTGAATGGCCCTCCAGAAGGGGGACAGTCTCCTCCCACGTGATCCCACCGCCACGCCCCCTACCGGCAGTGCCCCACCCGCCCTGTAAATCTGACGCAAGAGCGTGCAGTAAAGATCCTCTCCACCTCCCCAAATTTTGGACACCCACTTCAGCAATAGTGCATCATTCAACTCGCCCAACTGATGGATCCCTAGACCCCCATCGCACTTCTGCAGTATAACCTCATCCCAGCTAACAAGGTGTATACCAGTACCCTGCTCGTTCTTGCCCCCACAAGAACCTCCTTATTAGACCCTCCAGCCTCCTCCTGATGCCCGTAGGCATGAGCCTTATGAAGGAGTAGTAAACTGGCATGGCGAACAACACTGCCCATGCCCAGGTAGCGAATGGGGAGAGCAGAGGTCTCAATGGTCAGCGCCGACCCACAGGTAGCAGCCAACTCCTCGGACATACCGAACGGGACCATCTTGGACTTGTTGTTGTTCTGCTTCAGCCCAGACATCTCACTGAAAAGCTCAAGTGTTGCTGCCATACCCTTTGCCTCCTCGACGCCCCCCTCTATGAAGAAAATGGTATCGTCGGCATACTGAAGGAGTGGAATCCTCAAGTCATCCCCTGTGTAGCCGCTCGTTAACCCCTCCTGCTGCACTCTGTCAACCATACAGGCAAGGACGTTTGCCAAGATGATGAAGAGGAGAGGAGCGAGAGGGCAGACATGTCTCACCCCCCCTCTGTGGCTGAAAAAACCACCCTCCGGGCGCCCTTTGAGCAGGACTGAGAGGGGAGCTGTTGTTACGCAGCGCTTCATCCAGGAGATCCAGAGTTCAGGGAAGTCCCTCCTATGCAAAGCTGCTCAAAGAAAACGCCAGTCCAGCGTGTCAAAAGCCTTTAAGAAGTCGACCTTCCAAAGCATTGCCTATCGACCGTTCCTTTTCCAATCTGCAATAATCTCAGAGGCAACAACCAGGCTATCCGTGATCTGCCTCCCGGGAACGAAGGCGGTCTGAGTCAGAGCGATGAAGTGTTCCAGGACCCTACTCAGTCTAGTAGCAAACACCTTCACGACAATAAGGTACAACACATTGGAGATTGCGATCAGCAAGAAGACCTCGATTCTTTCGGCCCCTGCCTTCTTCGGAATCAACACCACCAGCGCCTTGTTCAGCCGCTCGAACCCAGAATTGCCCTGACAGCACTCTATCACCACCTCCAGCACCTCACCGCCAACCAAGTCCCATAACTCCTTGTAGAAGGAAACCGGGAAGCCATCCGGACCTGGAGCCCCATCATTGTTCAGATTCCAGACAGCCTGCCTTCACCTCCTCCAAAGTGATGTAAAGGGAAAGGCTCCTAGTATGGGCGTCCGAAAGACGCACAGCCCCCATGCCCGACCATCGCCAGCGTCTGTCGCCACCCCTAGCGGAGAACCTGTAGAAGTGGTCCGCAATGGCCATTCCAAGCTCCCTATTCCCCTCCACCGTCTCCCCGCCAATGATTAGAGATCTGATGAAGTTTTCTCTCCGCCTTCCGCTGGCCACCCTGTGTAAGAAGGTCGTGTTCGCGTCACCCTCTTTAAGCCACCTGTGTCTCGACCGCTGCCTCCACTCGGTGACCCTCTTTCTATCCTCGTCAAGGATCCGCCTATGCGCCTCAGCCCACAGTCCCATAGATTTGAGGTGATGAATCACAATGGGTACTTCTTCCTCAATGGGTGTGCTCTTTTGGGTCTTTTTATTTGTCTCACCAATGACGGACATAAGATAGATGGATAATGCTAATTTCTAAAGATGTCTGAATAAAGTTTTTGGTAAAATTCTATTGCAATTTGCGATATATTTTGGAGTTCATCATGTGATAAGCCAGGATTATCTCTTAATGCAATGATATAAAATTTACTCCTTCATATAGATGTGGCTATCTTTAGAAATCTCATATTTCAATCTCTTTCATGACAAATCTTATTTTAGCCTTTTTATTTAAGTGTTGAACTTGTCTTCCATCAAGTATTCGAGGGATTTATGTAATGGAAAAATGTTGGATTCGATATACTCAAGTGATCCTATAGTAAAATGCCCCTCAAGTGATCATATTGTCATATGCCCCTCAAGTTAATTAATCTGTTTTAGTATACTCCATCTCTAGAATGGAGTTAGGAATGCTTTCTTTTTTCCATTCAATAATGTCCTTTTTGAGTTTATTCATATTAAGGTATCATCATGCATGGAACAAGTAATGGACAATGTGTTGAAAGTTGACTTGTTAAGTCAAACCTTTCCATTTTAAAAGAGGCTTTGATATTCTTCATTGTTGACAGAGAAATGACCAAAGGTTTGTAGTCAGAGAAGGTTTTAAGTAACGGCGTAATGTTTATGATCGGAGTGATGTCTGAGAGGGAGGGTGAGAAATGGGCACTATCTAGCTTAGTCCAATGACCTTGTGTTACATCAATCCATGTATAATATGAGAGGGAGTTTCTTGAATTCATTAGACGATAATTTTGGCACCATAAGTTGAAGTTTCAACAGTGATAGTGTATTGGCCTCTTTGAAAAAAATTCACTAAAGAAACAATGGAGTTTAAATTCTCCTACAAAATAAGGTGACCAGAGTGGGTGGAGATGTTTCTTAGGTGGTGTAGAATCCCTTTATTTGGCATCGTCATGTTGGGAGCATAGATACTAATAATTCAAAGGTTAGTTATGAGGTTTTATAGGTTAAATGAATGATGGTAGAGAAGTCATAATCATTTAAGCCATTGCATCTATATATAAACTTTTGGATCCATACAGATTTTGTTAGAATGCCCATCAAAGGGGTCAAGGGTAGAGAGTCCCGCTCAAATAGTAAGGTTGTGAACTCTTGTTTGTTGAATGGAAAAAATGTTTATATTGTGTCTTTGCTCAAAAGGTTTTTCAACCAAAATACCTCCCATAGTCTTCTTAGCCCTCAAATGTTTTACGACATAATACATTTATCAAATTGAAGACAATCAGGAATGAAAGTAACTACATTTTAGATTCTTTATCCCCCATACCGTAGGTAAATCAATTTTTCTAACCGGTTTGTTAAATAAAGCCTTAAGTTTTGGCAGAGTTTCCCTCGATAGTTTCACAGAGACAAACTTAATTTTAATGTCATAATCAGTAAAATAATACTGATGATGAATAGTTATTAAAAAATCATTAGAATAAAATTAAATGTTAATTTTCTTGAAGCCCAAAGCTAAAGGTGCGCCTGATTGGGAGATGACCTTTTTTCGCTTCTTTGATCCTCATTCACTTACAAGGTCTCATCTTCAATTACTATATGGGAGGTATTTGGACGTGGTTGGGATAAATGTATCACCTTCTTGGAATACCTTCTTATAGATTGAGAGTTCTTTACATCCTCTCTATTATGCCTCTTTGAAGGGAGCAAGGAAGTTCTCTTCCACTTTTTTTCATCAATGTTAGCTCCAATGATCTTGAGCAAGAACATCGTATTATCTACAGATTCACTAGGTTATTTAAATTAATTAGTTGAGGGTCAGATAAGATGCCCTCTACCTCCCCTTCTATTCATAAATACTATGAACATCGCGGATGATATGTTTCGAAACTTAGCAAAATCCAATCTAACTGAGGGTTTTTAAATTCCAACAATTGATCAAACCATGACCAATGTTCTTTTCACAGACTACATACTTATTTTTTTAAATGAAGTAAAAGGCATACGATGCTTGAACTTTATGCTCAAAACATTTTCCTATTATCGATCAGTCAATAGAAATACATCATCCATATCTCAAATTTATATGTTGACGAGAGGAATACTACACCCTCTGGTCTAGGCTGAAAATTAAAGATTTACCAATAAACTACCTTGGAATTCCTTTATCATGCACCTAGCTCCTTAGCCTCTCCCAAAAGTAGCCAATTGTCAACAAATTCGACAAGAAATTTCAAGGGTGGAAAGTTAGCATCCTCTTCTTACCTTCTAGGGTCACACTAATCAATCTCTCCCTCACAACCCATGTCATCCATATGCTAGCCTCTTCTAAAAGTCCAAAAACAATTATGGCTGAAATTAATTAAATCTGTTTAATTTTCTTCAGCATAAGAACAAATAAGGAAGACAAAAACACAAGGCCATGAGTGGAAAAATATTTGTCTAAGGACAATGATGACTAAGGAATTATTAGCTTAGAAGCATTCAATAACTCAATGCTTCCTAGATCTTAGATAAGACTCTAAGAGTAACCCGATTCTATAAGTTTGGAACTCATTAAATCTTGTTACATGGATCCTGACCTCTACCACTAATTGATTTACAAAAATCAAGGGACACTAACAACTAGTATGTAATTAAAGTGTGACTTAATAAATAGAATGACATGTTTTAAGAAGGGCATATCAGGGCTACAATCTCTTTTCTGGCTTGATATTATAATTGACAAGAAATCTCATAGAGATAAGGTTCCATCATTCTGGAACTTAGCATATAACATAAATGTCTCTCTTGTCATAGCATATAGTACCATTTCTTTTGGCCAAAATTGGATTAAATATCTTAGCCGAAGTCTACTTGATGTCGAACAATCATAACCATTAAATCTTGGTTGAAAAATCTAAACCTAAATAAGAGTAATAACCCTACTTTTGTTGCTGTTTTCCTTGGTAAATTAGTTGACTTTTTAAATAAGCATCTATGTTTTACTCTATCTCATAATTGTATAACTACAAAACTCCATAATAAATTTCGGTTTCTTACATGGGAAACTTTCTATTCAAGATAAAGTACACCTTTTAATAATCAACCAAATGTATATCCTTTATGTCTATCTGATGCTGAAACACCAAAATATTTGTTTCTTGAGTGACTCTTACTAAGCAAGTATTCTATATCTTTTTTAAACATTGACACTATAAACATTGCTATGCAAACATTTTCAATAATTCCAAATTTTTGCTTGAGTTCCTTCTAATTGGCATAGGAAGTTAAATCAGGCATTGCATTGATGGTTGACCTGGACGAAGCATTAATTCTATGAGAATTTCAATGATAATCTCGTGAATGAAACGAATCTTATCTACAAACAAATGTGATGATAAAAGCTTCACTTTATCCTACTATCTCGCAGGATTTACATCTTTTATCTTCTATTAGATGTAATATCTTATGCCATCCTTATATTTATTGCTTCTCCTCACCAACATGAATTTGAGACCATGTAAGCGAGCACGTAACTAATGCCAACATGCTACGTACTAACCCCTTATCAAGTAACTTTTGGTGTGTAATGATGCTTAAAATATTTTGGAATCCAAGATTGGGCATTAGGTTTGGTCTTTTTAGTTTAAAAAACTTGCTCTACCTACCTTGCATATTCTTTTATTGTCTATTATTATTTTTGTTGTTTCACAGATGAAATTACCTCGTTGTACTAAGCAGTGGTTGTGGTATGCCATTGAAGTTCTTCCCAACACACTCGCATTTCATTTTGAATGATGAATTTTTGATATTTTTTAAAGAGAGAGACCAATAGGCATCATGGTCGTACCTAATTTTCTATTGTAAGCAAACATTCGGACTTGGTTATAAGTTGTAGTAAAAGTACATAATATGTGTCTTACTAGACATTTAAAATAAGTATATCTTCAACATGATACTGATCTTTATTTTTTTAACAAGCATATTTGAGATATGTTAAACATAAAAAAGAAAGAAAATGACAAGCATGAGTCAAGCACGATCACAAAGAAGGCTACATAGGTCATGAAGAGAAAGGGAAATTATAGCATCATCAGAGTTGCCAGTTAACTAAGGGAACTCAAGGAACTAAGGAATCTACTATTGACATGCTCAAATTATAGGCCAACGAGAAAAGAAAAAGACCTATAGAGTTAGAGCACCCCATTGAAACAATACTACACTAAAGAAGTTTGGGAACAAAAACTGATATATTCAATTAGGTTCAATTAAAGTAGATGTGGATTAATATCTGATGAATCCATGATTTAACATCTTTATTCCTTTATTTAAGATAAAAACCGTGGTACACAAGTATATATTCATTAATTATTATTATTTATCATTCATCACTGATTCGTTAATAATGTATATTTAGCATTCTTTTTAACCAAAATAAAAGAATAAAGAAGAAAAGAAAAAGAAAAGAAATAAAGAAGGAGATATTTATGAAATAAATGTAGACCGATACGAACACCGAGAGAAGGTCGAGGTTTGACATGATCGATAGGGAATAAAGTAGGGGGAGATAGGGTCCATAATTTATAAAAATCAAGGAAATCAAATTTCTCTTGCACATATTCATCATTTTTCACCTTGTACATATTTTCATCTATTTTATTCATCAATAAAATAACCTCAAATAAAAAAACATCCTTCATAAAATTTGTTTGTAATAATATATATTAATTTATAAAAATAACAGAAAAAATATTCAACTAATAAATAAATAATTTTAATAAACCTAAAAAGCCTAAAAGTCATAATTCCCAAGTTCCTAACTATTTATAGAAAACTCCAAATTGACCAAACTAACTTCATTTTGCCACTAATAATATTTGCTAAAAATATCAAAAAATGTGGAATAAATTGTGAGTTTTAGCGTTTGGACACCCTTGTATATATGTACATTATGTATACAAAACTTATTTATTTTTTATCTATTTTTTTGTAACACCAATTTACTTAATTCCTTTTCTAAAATGTTCATAAAAATCACTAAAGGGTACAAAAATATAACTTAAAAATAAATATGAAGAAATAACAATAAATCCCAAAATCTAAAGCCATAAAGTCTAACTTTCGAACATCATAACCCAGTCGTATGAACTCTAATTTGAGTGTACTTACTTTTATAGTTTATTTTGTAAAATTATCTATCAATAAGAGCAGTTCCACTAAAATCAGAGTTAATATGTAAAAAGTATATTTTGGGACCTTATTAGTATACTTGTATATATGCATATATTGTATACATTTTTATTATTTATTTTCATTTATTTGTACATATTATATTTTTAAATAATTTGTATATATTTATTCTATTTATATAAATTGAAAAAAATCAAAAAATAAAAAAATCATCAAAAATAAAATAATGTATTCATAACATAGGTATAATGTACCTATATTATAAATACTTCTATTTATTTGACCGATTAAATTAACCTATAAAAATAAAATAAAAATGTATTTACAAATCATTAATTTATTTTATACATAACTGAATTATTAAATTATGTAAATATTTGTAAAAATAATTTATTAAAATTTTATTTATTGTATATATAGGTATTTTATACAAATTAATAAATGTTTTTTATTATTTTACCCTTTTTATTTAATTTATTTTACTTTTAATAACATAATAAATTAATTTATTAAATTATTAATATTATTTAGTTTAATTATTTTTTATTTCAATTTATTTTCTAATTTAATTTAATTTAATTAGATCTGCGAATTCTCATTGGTTCATTTTATTTCATTGACTTCTAGTCAACTTTCCCCTTTCTTCGATCCAGACCTGAATAAGTCGCAACCTGCATTCTTCACTCGATTTTCCTAGCCAATCCGACCCTCTCTCACTCGATTCTGATGCTCGATTAGAGAACATAGGACCTTGATCCACGTTGGTAACTTTATGCGTTCATTCTAACGATTTTCTACGCCTAATTTTTCGATCCTTCCAGACTTATCACTCCACCTATATATACCTCCTCCAGGTCTCCTTCCCCGTTTGATCGGTATTCACCACTTGTTCTTTCCACAAGACCCCTAGGGTTGTGACAGGGCCCCGGAGGTCCCATTTGGGGCTTGACTTGATGCTGAATCGACCTGATCCAAGCGTGACCGGAGCACCTCGACTGCGTTCGAGCCTCTCTGCCCTCCCGCATCCGGATGAAGGCGATAACCTCATCGTTCCCTTCTCTGTTCACCACTACATCGTTCTACATCTTCAGGTAACTCCTAGATATGTGATTTTATAGTTCAGATCCTAGATCAGATCAAGTAGTAGAGTCTGAACTCCAAATCTCCGATCATCTTGATCGTGGCCTATTTCGACTCAAATCCGACCCCATATGATGATCTTCATACCATCTTGATATCTCGCTTCTCCATACCTATTTGACCACTAGATCTGATACTTGGATCAGATCTATAACCTTCAGACTCAGTCCTTCACCTAGCGCGCGCTTGATCCATCCATGTCCCTATTTTACCTTTGATTTAACTTGCTGAATAAATATCCGACCGAGTTCCACGAGGCTTCGAGCCTTGTTACATAATCTGCAGGTGCAAGGAGCTAGATCAAACCCCGATGACCTGCAGCTCATGGAAGTAGAATCACATATAGATCCTCGATCTTCAAGATCTAGAGTTATTCAACCGTCCAGATCTTTACGAATTTGAACTAGGAAGGAGAGGACCTCGTTGCAACACTGCATCAACATAGATCCAATGAGATAGGAGGAGATTAAGCTCATCAGCGTACACCTTCTTCCAAGTACTTTCATATACCTTAAGCACCATCAGATCTGAAGAGGCAGCTCCAGTTCAGATCTAACCCGCACATGCATGCTCGAATGCTGGACGTCTGATCAGATCTGGATCGCTTCATCCGTGTCATTTGTAAGTGCCACGATTCCAGACCACAATATCCGATTCGATCAAGCGGACCTCATCCCTTCACGTATCAACGCTAGCCACCCTCTAATAGGATCGCATCCGATGGTCCACTGCCTGCCACGTGTCGATGCGAGGAAAGCCCTCAGCCTATCGCTAAAGGCATCATGTGACCCACATGTGAGGAAATTTTGGGTAAATTGATAAATCATTCCTAGTTTCCTTTGTAATTGCACAAAACTCCTCACCTGCTTGATGCATGTGATCTGCACGTGATTACTTGTGAACATTGCATTATCCCCTGTTTTATTGCTTTACTTGCTTAAAACTTTTAAAGAAACTACAAATCAGTCCTTGTATTGCAGGCTTTGATTTCTTGCCCATTTTGCATTAAATAAATATCATTTATGCTTCCAAATTCTACAAAAAATCTTGTTGTCTCCTTCTTAGTTGTCCTACCGGATGTAATTTTGGTTTGCTAAATTAAATTATTTTTATATTTTTAATTATTAAAAACCTCTTAATTTATTCTGTTTACATTAGAAAATTCATAAAAATTCGGAAAATTCTCTAAAAATTCTAAAAATATTTATGTACGTATTTGTTATCTTGTTTTCATTACTATATAAATTTTGTTTGAACATATTTTATAAAAACCAAAAAATTGTATATTATAGAAAATTAAAAAAAAACGGCTAAAATACAAGAAAATCCTAGAAATACATTTTCAGTCTCTGTTGTAGCTTAATAAATTCTCTTTTTGTAAAATTACTTTCCTGAAATTTTGAGTTTATTTTGTATTGTAAACATACAAAAACAATGTTCTCATTTTCTATTTTGCTTGTTTCCTATTTTTAACATTTTGAACATCTTTAAAAAAATCTAAAAACCTCTTAAAAATTACAAAAATAGTAACAATTAATATTCAAAATTAAAAAATATTTTTATTTGATTTCTCTGATCATTTTTAGCATATATAAAAAATACAAAAAGAGTGTGTTTCCTTTATTCTTTTTTCTTTATTTTCTTTTTTTGAAAAATAAAAAATATGAAAATTTGCAAAATTTAAAATCACTTAAAACTGAAAATCAGAAAATATAAAAAATATATTAAAAATGGAAATTTCAAAAAATTAAAAAAGATAAAGATTCACAAAAATTCAAGAGTAGTTTGCTTTGATTTTTCATTCTTATTAATCTTTATATTTTCATTGATAAAATAGCCATCGTTTAATAATAGTTGCCTCCTTGAGTTCGACCCTAAGAGCTATACCATGTTAGTTAATAAATAGAAAAAATCCATCCATTCTCTTTATTCTTTGATTTTGGATTAAATAAAATAATTGTTTAATTCAATAAATTCTTTTTGGGATACAACGACATTTATGAAATTTAATAATGAAAAACTCTTGAGAAACACTTGAGATCAATATCATCATTCTTTCTCTTGCCATCCGACAACAAAAAAACTAATCAAAAAATTGTGAGATTTAGTTTTTAAAAGTCGGAAAAAATAGAGGGAAAGTGAAGTGGGAGAGACATAAAGTTTGTTACAACACAAAATAAAATAAAATGGAAAAACGAGCTTATTTGTGAGGACTAAAGGAATAATTGCTGAAGTTATTGAACATCATAAGATATTAAGTTCAAGCATGCTAACATACCAGAGTGACCTCAAGGGAGAATACATAAGAGATTCAATTCATTAATTAGGTTGCGATGAAAAAGATAAGTGGTGCTGAAAGTATTTGAAAATAATCTTCGTTATTAGGGTAGGTTTGTTCTAGTAATTAATGATGATCATGAATTAGGCTAATCCAAAGGGTATTATTGTTATCGGATGAGGTGTGAATCTTCCATACGTTATCAGCAACAATGGAAAAATTGAACTTGTGTAAATCGATGACTCTCCAGCACTCATTGACTTTGGGCAGATAATAGAGGTACAATTGGTGAGATAATATATGCAAGGAAATCAATGTTGATACTTAATTAGATGAAAAGAGGTGACTATCCTTTTAAAAAAATCATATAAAAAAATATGCATGTATTTTTGTGTATTATCTATTAATACGGTATACAACGCAATTGATATACGACAATGAATAATTTGAATATTCGACTACATATCTTCTGATGTAAAATATATAAAAATAAATAATATTTGTTCAATATTTGCTTTTATTCTTGTAGTTTAGCAAAGATGTTTTATATGTTTCTAATATCTCATATAACAACGATTTACCTTTGAGCTATTAGTTAAAATTTGCATTAATCATTGTTAAAGTTAATAAAGAATAGAAAAAAGTCAATGAATAATCACTATTATATGATTCGTTTTTATGAATATATCAATGAATATGATATATTCTTTGCAAATTCAAAGATTCAAGTAATGAATGATATTCTTGGTTATATATTCAACTACGTAAGATATGATATTAAAAATTATTATTTTCATTGCCTTATGTCACTATAACAAACCAGCTTGGGTAATTAATAGTTTAAATTTTAATTTACACATCTTCCGCTGTTAAATATATAACAATGAATAGTATTAGTTCTAATTTAGCTTTTTGGTCTTGTGACTTGTAATGAATGTCATATTTGTCGCTAAAGGATCATATAACAAAAACCGTTAACTTATTCGTTAAAATTTGTATTAATCATTGTTAAATTTAATAACAATTAAAAAATCAACGAATAACAATTGTTATGCGATTCGTTGCTAGGAATATGTCAAGGAATACGATATTATTTGCAAATTTAAAGAATCAAATAACGGATACTATTCATCGTTATATATTTCAATACAAAGATATAACAACCAATATTAAATTGTTCGTTGCTTTAGGTTAATTTTGTTGCAGTGGAGTACTTTGAGAAGCAAAGGTAAAATAACAGATCTACATGCTTATAAGAGAATACACGCCAATCAAAACATATGTAATCTTCAATATATATAGATGCATACCTTCCAATCCCCAATCTTCAACAAAATGGCGGGAAAATTAGAAGCCTTGAGGAGAGGCTTGCTCCCCTTGCTATCAGCTGCCCTAACCTTTCCCTTCCCTTTGGCATCACCATCATCATCGTTATCATCATCAACAATCATCATCACATCAACATCATCTTCATGAGTGATGTGAAAATCCACAACATCCTTTTTCTTCTTAGGATAGCAATCCCCATTCAGAGTTTTCGATATAAGGTCCAACAGTGAGTCACTCTTCCTCATCTTAAGTCCAATAGGTGGCTCAGTATGATTGAAGTTGCTCCACATCGAGACTCTACCGGCTGCCGCAAAGCTCCGCTGCTGTGTCTCCCACAAAGGCATACCATTGTCTCCTTCCTGTGAAATCAGACAACATGCAAAGCTAAATGTGGTTACATGTTAGAATCACTGTTTGGCCTTTTAAATACGTACAGAAAATTTCTCCTGGTCTTTTATATATATGAAGCTACTGATCTATCTAATTCTGAATAATACTTTAGAGCAGCAGGCGATATGTAATTGAAAATTATATGGTCAAAATATGAAGACTAAGTTGTGCAGAGTTTTAGGGTAAGGGTTTAATTTTATACCGGCATCAGGCTGCTTCTGGAAACAAAGCTATTTAGAAGGAACCTTAAAATCGAGGTGAAAAGTGAAAGATAATCCGAAAGGAGAAATCAAGAACGACATCAAGGTTTAACTACTGTTTAAATCTGCACAAAACAAACAGTCTGCAACTTTTTTTTCTCGTGTTATCTGAGAAATAAAGATATATTTCAAGGTCCTTATTGGACAACGTATATAAAACATCCTCATTTCTGATGATTTCTTTGATATATAGCATAGATTGGTGGATCCAGAAATTCTTGATTATGACAGCAATTTATATAGCACAAAATATATAAATAAAATAAGAAAAAGAATAGCTAAGATTGCATCTGCAATCAAATTAAAGAGAAAAAGTAGATCGTAAAACCTTCTGATGGGAAGACATCCTCTGCCTCTTCTCGGGATTTCCCTGCATCTCATGATCATCAGCCTTGTTCTTGAGATCTCCTGAATGCGTCATGTGAGTGCCGGAGAAGCGATTATATTTGAAAGTTTCGCTTGAGTATCTGTGGTAGATCGACTCTCCGGTATGACTTCGATTGAACAATAAGAGTGTTTCTTATCCTGGTCTTTATAAATCTCAAGAATTGTTGTGCATGTATTATCTTTCTCTTTCGAGATGTTTTGTATTTTGGAATTCCATCTAAGCGCCAACTGTATTTCCGTGTTGGGGCTTTCGAGTGAGTTATGGAGTGGCTATATCTCACAAAAAACCTCACAATACCACTAAAATGATATGGAAGGTTTCCTTTTAATCCTGAAACTTAGAAATTTTAGCACTTCTGCCTTCTAAACAAGGCTATTGTCGTAATGCAACCAATCTGGAAATTTACTTAAAGAATAACAACTATAAAATAACGTGTATTATTTGTTGTAAGTTGTATTTTGAAATTTTAAACTAATAGAATTTCTATATCGTTATTGACAGATCGTTAAACCATGATTAAAAATTGGCATTCTTGTGATTTTTTGGGCTGATGGTTGATAAATTAACGACGATTACATCAAAATCTAAAGAGAAAAACTAGTGATAGTTGTTGGTATATGAACGGTTGATGATATAATGATTTCAACGAATAAATCTTTTTGTTACATGTTTAACAATTAACGATACAGCAGTGTCCAAAATAATCATCTTTACATATGTTTTCGAATGTTGCGAATTTAACTTTGTGCATATGCCTCCTTTTTCTAATCCTATCCTCAAGATCTCATAACATGATTTCACTATCCATTCTCTACCACAAAAGGGTTTGGGCAAAAAAGAGAATGGCGTTATTTGGAAAAACCAATATAGTTCATATTGGAATAGTTGACCAATACCTAACAAGGAAAATAATTGATGTGGTTTAGTCGATCTATATGGAAGGTTCATACAGGCACTGACATACCTATACATATATACGCATGGCCACATGGGTATATAAATATAAATATGCACACTCATATATATATATATATATATATATATATATATATATATATATATATATATAAAGAGAGAGAGAGAGAGACACCCATTTTTCCCATACACACACACATGCATATGAACACATGTATGTACGTAGACAAGTACATGCCTACTTACCTGCATACGTACATACATATGCAAGGAAAGCAAGTATGCACCAAGGTGCATGCATCAGTACTTACAAATGTTCATCTCCCTTGGAATCAACGGTTCCCTCTTCCCTCTCTTCATCCCCAAATCTCTATTCCCCTCATACCGCCCCAAGGGATTTATGACGGACGAGTGACAACCAAAAGTCGGAGAAGGGCAAGAAGGAGTAATAGAGATGACTGGACCGAGGTACCTAACGTCCGATCCAGGTGGGTCTGCGGTGTCCGACAAGTCAAATCCGGCAATCGTTGTATCGGCCGCTCTCACGGCATTTGGTACCCAATCAATCTCTCAAATCAACAATCAACCCACAACAATATATGACAATGAAAATATATAGGTGAAATTTATTATACCTTAAAAAATATGTTAAGAGCAAATAAGTAGTAGGGGGCGAACCACTGAGAACAACGGAAGATTGGCATAATTATGACTAATTATTAATAATTAATTATTATTATTTTTGTATTTCTTTAGAAGTTTTCTAATTTTTGAGGGGTTTTAATTATATGTGAGGTTTTCTGGATTTTTAAATGGTTAATATTTTATATTTTTGTTTTTTTTATTTTCTTTTTAATTTTGCAATTTTTTGATTTTTTAAATTTTGAAATATAATATAATAAGGATGATAATATATGCCATATAAGTAATATATAGAATATATAAGATATATAGGGTTTTCCATTTTGAAATATACTCATAATACAATAAATATTTTCTCTAATTTTCTAATTTTTTTAGGATTTTTGCTAATTTTTATGTATTTTTAAATTATTGAAATACACAAAACAGTGAGTAGAATAATATAGCGGGATTATTTTGGGCTTTAAAAATAAATAATAGGCTCACACATTTCAAAAATTATTTTTAATATGTACTATATATAATAAAGAAAAGTATACAATGGAAAAAATATTTTTAGATTTTTAATTAATTTTTATTGATTTTACAGTGATTTTAGGTTTTTGTAATTTGTATAGTTTTCCTTTTGTACATTTTAGTAATTTTTGGACATATAATAGAATATATAGTAAATACCTAATATAGTTTTTTTTTTGGAATTTTTAGAAGTATTTTGATATTTTTTTGGAATTTTAACTATTAAACATGAAAAAAAATACATGTTTTGTATTTTTATAAATAAGAAAATTCATTAAAATTACATACGAAAAATATATGTCAACAAGCACATTAGCAAGCTCTCAAATTAAATTTCCTAGAATTTTTAGAATAATAAAAATATTTATAAATAAAAATATACATGAAAATAAAAGGTACAGTTACAAGGACATGTTTGCAATTAATAAGAAATTTTACCATTTAATAACAAGTCCTAATATAATAAGAGCATGCTAATAATTTTACGGAGAAACACGCACCCCTAAATGTGAGGCAAAGGGCCATTTTGTAAATTTCAAAAACATTGGCATTCTTAGTGCAATTTATACAAAATTAACTAAATGCTACTTAATAATTACGGGACTAAAGATAAATATAAAAATTTAATGGGGCTACTTAAAAAATTACCCAAGGGTCACACTAATGAACGGCACTCCTTGCGCCACGTCGAGCGGCTCCTAATGCGCAACGATTTGCTTGAAATAGATGGCACATATTAGATATGGGATCGCATCTCTGATCCAATGGTGCAGAAGGTGTCTGAATGAACTACTAAGAACATGCTTCTGGAGCTCCTTCGATCACTAATTCCTCATCACTCAAGTCGCCATTCTCATCTCTGACAAGTCCTATGCCTTCCTAGGGAGCGTACGCACCTGCAGATGGTCTTGGAATGCATCCAAGTCCCAGCGATGGAGACCTGAGGCTCTCTTTGTTCCACATGATCCAAAGCTGATGACTTCGCTCGAATCGAGCCGCAGAGGGCTCCTTAGGTACACGGACTTACATCAAAAGAACAAGGGACTCGAGGGGTTTCTCCTCGACCCGAATTCAAAGCTTACAACAAGGGGGGAATGGATGGCGGAGAAGCTCCTAACAAAGGTGGAATCGGAGCTTTGATTTGCATGATCCCTGTAGGATAAAGGGGAAAAGATGGGGTTCAGACGGAGAAATGAATGAGGATGGAGATGGAGATGAAATGGCAAGCCGAGAACAATGAGTTTCACGATGATATGGGCTCGAGCATGAAGCTCCAATGAATAGACAACTTGGAAATTAAAATAAATTACAACCCTAATTAGTATAAAAGAAAAGCTATCGATTATGGTATGAAAAGAGACTAAATTTAAATTGTCATCTCATACCTGACGAGGAAGTCAATGAACATAGAGCTCCATCGGTAGCTACTCCGATGAGGCGGATCACCACTTCATCGCTACTTTTTCACCGCCACATCCTCTGCAAGCTAGCTGCTATCACCATGAAGCTCCAACATCTTGAAATTGAGGTTTATGTAAGTCTAAAGGGGATCAAATGTAACAAGGAGGATGGAGATATTTATGTATGGACATGGTGAAGGGCAAAACATTGAAGAAGATGGCATGAAGAGGAAGTGTGGTTGGTGAGATCTAGATGGATGGTGTAGACTAGAGTTGTGAGAGCTACAGATCGATGGTGGTCTCGAGGTGGAAGAGGGTAAAAAGGAATTAAGAAAATGGACAAGAGGCAGTCTTGTGAAATCTGACAAAAGTCAGAAGAGAAGAGAGGATAGTTCATCGGGCGATCAACTGTCCAAGGCTTCTCGTTGGTCCACAAGGACCAACCAGAAAAAATGCATGGAATAAATCCATTAATAAATCTATAAAAAAAATAAACGAACATATTAATTAAAAGTCAAAACATGAAAAGTGTTTCTTATTTTATATACTATTTTATTGATATTTTTGTTTATTTTTACACTTGTAATTCTTAGGTGCTAATTTTTATACATATGTATAAATACCTATATTTGAACTACTTTATTTTTATTTTGTATTTTATATTTTATTATTATATTTACATACTTTGTATATTTATAATATATTTAAGTACATGTGTAGATGTTTTTATTGTATTTTTCTTATTTTATTTGCATACTTAAATAAATAAGTGTATATTTATTGTATGTATAGTGTATTTATATATTTAATACATTATTTATTTTAATATATTTTTAATAAATTTATTTTATGTTTATATTTTTAATATATTTCAAAAAATATTTAGAAGTATTTAAAATATAAGAAAGGAAAAAATATAAATAAATAAATAAAATAAAATATACATGCATATAGTACAATGGGACCTCAGAAAGCTGACTTTTGCATCTTAAGTTCATTTTTAATGAAACCACCTTCATTAGATAAATAATTTAATTTTATAAATAATAAGTGAGTTTCATGCATTTTGAGCTCAGATGGAGGAGATATTGACCATTGAAGTTCAGTTTGTGGCTTTTTCATCTGTGTGCCCCAGACACATTGTGTATTATTTTTCTATGCAAATAATTTTGTATTTTTGTACATATTTTATATACAAATTTCATACAGAAAAAAAGTTTATTTGAGTTGTGTAAAATGAATAATAAAATAGTGAAAGAATGGTTATTTATGATGAAATAAATTAGGGTTTAGATGTATTTTCTATATAGTTATTTGGCCCTATCTCCCCATACTTTTTTCCTGATCGACCATGTCAATATTAACCTGGTCTCGGAGTTTAGGGTCACTCAGTATTTTCAATACTTCATACCTTTTCTTTTCTTTTTCTTTATTTTTTTATTTGGATATTAAATACGGGTAATTATATAGTATTTATAGGTTAAATAATGAATGTTATTTTGCACAAATTAGCATTTTTGACATGCATTTAACTGGGGTTTCAAGGCCAAAATAAAAGATAAAAGTGACGAAATGGAGATTCACCACCCCCTATATATACTTTTGGTGGTCCCTAGAAAACTCTTATGATAATGAGTGCACAAAAAGAAAATAAAGAAAGAAAAAGAAAGAACTTGGAATAGCCTTGACTCTTAAACTTATCTTAATAAAATCAATGTTTGGAGCTTAGTTAGGACTTTTAGATTGTTAGTGTGTTGAACCACATCCAGATTAGGAATTGTGACTCAACATCCCTTAGGTTCCATGTTCCTCTATCTAGTTCAACTCAATAACCCGGTCAGAATCATCCTTTCACATGCATACTCTCGTAACCTTGAAATGACAAGTACCATGTGTGTTAGATCTTTCCAAAAAATACCTGAACTATCAGGTTGTCTCCTCCTATGGTAACTCTTCCTTTGGGAGATGGATATTTCCTTCTAAGTTCAGGTATATGATAGTACATACGAAGGAGGGGGAAACTAGAAGAAAGGGAAAAGAAGTGAAACAACCAGTGTAGTCGTAATTCCTTGTGAAGCTCGGTCAGTGTGACCAAGTCTCCACCAAGAAGCAGGCCTTTTCTGGAAGCTCAAATTTTGTAACTTTTGGTATATGCTTCTTTTTGGATATTTCTCTATTTGCATTGCTCTATATTCTTGTTTTGCCATAACGGATATAGAATCTTTTGTTCCGCCCATGTTTTCGGGTCGTAGAAAATTTGTGCTAGCATACCATTTCTCATTTGAAGCTTTACTTCAATCCATTCTCCAGTCGTTTGATGTCCTGATACCAGGGGAATATTTGGTTGAAGTACCGGTTTTGACACTCCCCAGCGAGCGTATGTTTACAAAAAGTGGGTGCAGATTTTACACTTGGAATTAGTACATAGGTTAAATGATAGTTGTTATTCACAGGTTTTATATACAAGGGTTATATATATATATATATGTTTTATAAAGCATTTTACTGGGGTTGTTGTTTATCACAATCATATGCGAGGTTCTCGAAATAATTTGAAAATATTTTTACAAACACTTTGAAACATTTATTTTGCAAATGATTTATACAATAATTGCAAACATTTACAATGTTTGAAATTTTCAAAGTTTTTTCAAAGGTATAAATAGATTTTTCAAAGCAAATCACAATCATTCTCCAAATTATTTGCAAAGAAATTTTAAAACATTATCTCAAACAATTGAAACAAATGTTACAAGCATTTACAAATTTTTTTGCAAAGGTTTGAAAACATTTTACAAAATATTTTCTTAACGGTTTTAAAATATATTTTCAAGACATTTTTCAACTATTTTTCAAGTCATTTTGCAAAATATTTTTAGACTGGATTATTATCATATTTACATAGAATTTTACAATTTTTTATAGATATTTATAGTGTATTCATTATAGTTGAATTATTGTACACCTTTACCCAATATGTATATTAGCCATATTATTGAAAATACAAAAGTACGAGTTATGGAAAAAGTATAAACAATGTATACACGACCCTCCTATACTTAGCGCGAACTATGTCCTCATAGTTATCGAAGAGAAATAAAGGAAGACATAACTCGTGCTGAGTATAAAAAAGTCTATACTATAATGACTCAATCAAAGAATAAGATGTCTATCATTCCCCCCACACTTAGGATCAACTAATCCAAAGAATAGCAGACTGTACACAAAACGGGGATGATTGAGGATTAGAATTTACAAATTAATGAATTGGTTTGTCCTTCCTATACTTATGGTAAATGTCCCTAAGTATAGAATAGAAATCAACAAGTGAGGAGACAATCAAGGGGATCGAACGAAATGACAAAATAAAATGCGAGAATGGATAGAATCACTCCCCATGTACTTAGGGTAAGAGATCCCTAAGTATAAGAAATTATGAAAGTGATGAAATAAAATAAAGAAAGAACACTCACCTAGTCCACCTCTCCTATATTTAGGATAAAGCACATCCTAAGCAAGGCAAACACACGGATTGAGGTGGATGAGAAAACAGGAGATGGAACGAAAGGAATGAAAAGAAGTATATACATGGTGATGAATATACAACGATAAAGAAGGTAGAAATTTCACAAGGTGCATGTAGATATTGGGGTCAACAGCTATCGAAGCTCGATCAGGATCGATGTGGTGGACATACTCGGTGGTCTCAAAATGAAAGGGCATGAACTCATTAGTGGAGCAAGTAAGGTCAGGCCTAGCTTGGGAAGTATCTACTTTTTCTGCCCTCCACGGTAGGGTATCTATGGTGTAGATGTTGTGGATCTCATCAATACATCTCCACACACAAGAAGAGGGAACACAAAGGTCTATGCTTTCCGAGTCTTCCCCCTTGAAGAGGATTTCTTGGGTCTCGGTATCGCTGATCTCAGCAACAAGGTCATAGTCCTCTGAGTTGGCTGACAATGGTACACTCTTATCAATGGTGGGTTTCTGAGTGCTAATGGGTGCAGCGATTGTCTCAATCGGAACACTCTTATTATGGGAACGAAAGTGTATGTCTCCATATTCATAATCAATAGCAGCCTTTGCAATAATGAGGAAAGGCCATCCCAGTATGATTGGAGTGCGCTTCACAGAGGTGGAGGTCTCCATGGGCAATACAACTAAATCTATAGTGTAGCTCATGCCCTGGATATGAATGATAATGTTTTCAAGAATACCATTCGTCCTCTTTAATGATTGGCCAGCGAATTAGCAAATCATCTTGATTTTATTGAGAGGCCCAAGATAGAGTGGCTCGACAAGTGAAGAGGGTATTATATTATTCGATGCATTGCTTTCAAGGTGAGTGTGATCAAAATATTGGTCAGAAATGGCAACACAAATAGTGTATTTCTTGTTAGGAAGATGATGGGTGATACCAGGCCATGGTCAAAATGTGGCACTCAGTCATGCGATGTCTCTTCTTTCTCTTGGGTACAAGTGAAATGTCCATGGCCTCACGAAGTGGGGCTTCAATGATAGACTGAATAGTAGCCAACACTTCATGTTCAGATAATAAGTTTTTTAGATTTTTTTTCTTCCAGATGTTAAGGTTTTCACTAATGGGTTTTATTTTATTTAATGAAGAAAAAATGTAATCAATGTGTCGGTGTGACCCAATTGAATACCAAAATAGTCAAACAATTTTATTTATCCAACTAAAGAAACAAAAGTGGATTTTTCTTTTTATTAATCTAGTATATCTCCCAGGGACGAAAACAAGAAAACAACTATTATTTAGTGAGGGTTTTTAATTTCAAAAAGGAAATCGAAGAGGATATTTTTCTTCTTTTTGTCTTTTTTATCTTTTTATGAGTTTTTATGCTTTTTATATTTTTTATGGAATTTTAAATTATTATATTTTTATGTTTTCTGATTTTCAATTTTTTAGCAATTATTAATTTTGTAAATTTTTATATTTTAATTTCCAAAAGAGAGTAAAATCAAAGAGATGAAAACATAGGTATAAAACACTCTTTAGATTTTTGAAAAATTGTAAAAATGGTCAGAAAATTCAAATAAAAATATTTCCATGATTTTGATAATTTTTTACTATTTTTATAATTTTTAAGGATTTTTAGAATTTTTGGGGATTTTTGAATCAATTAAAAATTGGAAAAACACCAAACAAAAAATCATGCAGATGTTTTTGGATTTTAAAATATAAAAACATATCAAAAATCTGGAGATTAATTTGAAACAGAAAAAGATTATTCAAGCTTTCAAACAAGATATATTATGTGATTTTTTTATTTTTTGTGATTTTATATTAATTTTTATGTGTCTTCTGTATTTTGCATTTTTTATTTTTATAAAGGTTTTTCAAACAAAAGGGTCAAAATCGTCCTTTCAGACGCATACTCTTGTAACCTTGAAATGACAAGTACCATGTGTGTGAACTTTGTTAGATCTTTCAGACAAATACCTGAACTATCAAGTTGTCTCCTCCTTTGGTAACCCATCCTTGGGGAGATGGATATTCTTTCTGAGTTCACGTACATGCTAGTACATAATGAAGGAGGGGGAAACTATAAGAATGGGGAAATAAGTGGAAATAGACTAGTGTAGTCCTAATTCCTTGTGTAGCTCGGCCAGTGTAACCAAGTCTCCACCAAGAAGAAGACCTTTTCTAGAAGCTCAAAATTTTTGAAATTTTGGTATATGCTTCTTTTTGGATATTTCTTTGTTTGCATTGCTCTACATTCCTTTTTTGCCACGATGAATATAGCCTTTGTTCCACCCATGTTTTGGGGTCTTAAAAAAATTGTGCTAGCATACCATTCCTCATTCAAAGCTTTATTTCAATTCATTCTCCAGTCCGTAGATGTCCTACTGCCAGGGGAACAGTGGGTTGAAGTACCGCTTTCGACACTCCCAAGAATGGTTCCTGAGGCACCCTTGACAAAGTAGTTTAGTACCATCTCAACTTAGACTCCAAGATAGGCCGATCACGAGGGGTGTAATCATTCCTTTGCTTCTTCTTTCCTATTTCAACAATCCGTCTTGCTTGAGATACGTCTTGAGTGTGTGGTCTTAAGTCAAGACATTCTCTCAAGAGTATTACGAATGACATGGAAGGTTCTAGTTAGACACGTTGAATTAACTCATGAACACAGTCTCATAGAACCTAAAGAATTAAGTCAAGTGACCTGAAGAGTCTCAATTTCAGTCCTTCACAGGTTCCTCTGAAATTAAGTGGATTAAGGTCTAGGCCAAGCTCCAATCTTTAGACTTCTATTTAGACTAGACTTGTTCAATTGTCAATATCATTCTGAAAAATGCTCATGTAATGCAATGTAAGAAAATATTTTTTTGAAGCTATTTTCTTGATTTTGATCTTTTTATGAGTTTTTTTAAGTTTTACAAATATTTCCTGGTTGTTTTAAATTTTAAAATTTTAAGGATTTTTTTTGCAAAGATTAGTGAATTTTATATGTATAGATATTTACACGAGAGTGAGTGTATATATACAAAAAATGGATGCAGATTTTACACTGGGAATTTGTACATGGGTAGGTGTTAGTTGTTATTCACATGTTATATATACAAGGGATATATATATATATATGTGCGTGTGTGTGTGTGTTTTAAAGAAATTTTTTAGAGTTGTTATATATCAGAATTATATGCAAGATTCTCAAATAATTTGAAAATATTTTTACAAATATTTTGAATTTTTTTTGTAAATTATTTTTACAATAATTTACAAGCATTTATAAAGTTTAAAAATCACTTTGCAAAGATTTTTCAAAGGTATAAATAGAATTTTCAAAGCAGTTCCCAATCATTTTCCAAATTTTTTGCAAAGTAATTTCCAAAATATTTTATTCAAACAAATGAAACAAATTTACAAGAGTTTATAATTTTTTACAAAGGTTTGAAAATATCTTATAAAATATTTTATACATGATTTTAAAAGATATTTTCAAGACAATTTACAACCATTTTTCAAATCATTTTGCAAAATATTTTTAGACTTGTTTATTATCATATATACAATTAATTTAAAAAAAACTATACTTATTTATCGTGTATTCATTATAGTTGACTTATTGTACACCTTTACCTAATATAGTATATAAATGATATTATTGAAAATACAAAAGAACAAGTTATGGCCAAAGTATATACAATGTGTATATGACCCCTCTATGCTTTACGCAAAGTATGTCCTCATAATGATCGAAGATAAATAGAAGAAGAAATAACTCATGCTGAGTATAGAAAACTATATACTATAATAACTCAATCAAAGAATAAGATGTTGATCATCCCCCTATACTTAGGATCAACTAATCCTAAGAATAGCATATTGTACACAAAACGAGGATGATCAAGGATTAGAATTTACAAATCAATGATTTGGCTTGTTGATCGTTGAGGAATGGATCTGATAAGGTGCAAGTTGATATTGGGGTCAACATCTAACAAAGCCCGATCACGATCGATCTGGTGGATATCCCCAGTGGTCTCAAAATGAAAGGACACAAACTCATTAGTGGAACAAATAAGGTCAAGTCCAATCTGGGAAGTCTCTAGTTTTTCTACCCTCCACAGTAAGGTATCTATGGCGTAAATGTTATGGATATCATCAACACATCTCAGCACACAAGAAGAGGGAACACATAGTTATATGATTTCCAAGTCTTCCCCCTTGTACAGGAATTCTCGGGTCTCAGTATTGTCTATAAAAGAAACATCTCTGATCTTAGCAACAAGGTCATAGTCCTCTGAGTCAGCTAACAATGGTACACTCTCATCATTGGTGGGTTTTCTGAGTGCTAGTGAGTGGCGTGATCATCTCAATCAGAACGCTCTCATTGTAAGAACGAAAGAGTATCTCTATAGATCCATAATCAATAATAAACTTTACATTAGAGAGGAAAGGCCATCTCAGGATGATTGGAGTGCGCTCCACAAAGGTGGAGATCTCCATGGGCAATACAACAAAATCTACAGTGTAGCGCATGCCCTGAATATGAATGACAATGTTTTCAAGAATACCCTTCAGCCTCTTTAATGATAGGTCGTTGAATTAACAAATCATCCTATTTTATTGAGAGGCTCGAGATTCAGTGCCTCGACAAGTGAGAAGGGTATTATATTAATCGATGAACCACTATCAAGGATAGTGTGATCAAAACAGTGGTAAAAAATGGAACATCTAGCGAAGGTTGTACCCATATCCCTTCTCTTGTTAGGTAGACGATGGGTGATAGCGTGGGTAGTGGCCATGGTCAGAATGTGGCGCTCAGTCCTATGACGCCTCATCTTTCTCTTTGGTACAGGTGAAATATCCATGGCCTGATGAAGTGGGGCTTCAATGATAGCCTAAATAACGACCACCACTTCATGTTCAGATAATAAATTTAAAGATTTTTTATTTCTTCTTGATATTCATGTTTTCACTAATGGGGTTTATTTTATTTATCGAAAAAAAATGTGATCAATGTGTCGTTGTGGCCCAAAATGAATCCCAAAACAATCAAACAATTTTATTTATCCAACTAAAGAAACAAAAGGAGATTTTTCTTTTTATTAACCTAGTATAGCCCCAGGGTCGAACACAAGAAAGCAACTATTATTAAGCGAGGGTTTTTTATTTCCAAAAAGAAATCATAGAGGTTCTTTTTCTTCTTTTTGTCATTTTGATCTTTTTTATAAGTTTTTATGCTTTTTATTTTTTATGGAATTTTTAATTATTATATTTTTATGTTTTCTGATTTTAAACTTTTTAGTGATTTTTAATTTTGCAAATTTTTATATTTTAATTTTAAAAGAGCACAAAATAAAAGAAATAGAAACATATGTATAAAATACACTTTTTAAAATTTCCAAAAATAGTAGAAATGACAAGAAAATTCAAATAAAATGTTTTTGTGTTTTTGATATTTTTTTTTATTCATATAGTTTTTCTTAGATTTTTATAATTTTGCGGGATTTTCAAATAAATTAAAAATAAGAAAATTCCAAATAAAAAATCACGCAAATGTTTTTCGATTTTTAAAATATAAAAATAAATTAAAAATCTTAGAAACTACTTTTAAACAAAATAAGATTATTTGAGCTTTCACTATATTATGTCATTATTTTTATCTTTTCTATGATTTTATATTAATTGTATGTGTTTTCAGTATTTTGTAATTTCTTTGGTTTTATAAAGGGGGTTTTCAAACAAAATTTGCAAGATAATCAGAACAACTCAAAACACATCTACAATAATATTTTTTGGAGGTTTTAGACCAATTCTCAAATTTTTATGATTTTTATAAAATAAACATGGAATTTTCAACAAGTTTTTGAATTATTAAAAATAAGCAAACATTTTAATTTTGCAAATCAAAATTAAATGATATAAAACAACTATGCAAGAATTTATCCTAATTTTTGGGGATTGTTTAGAGCATAAATGATATTTATTTCATCAAAACAAGGCACATAAAATAATATGGGAATAATGGACCAAATTGCAATATTTAAAGTCTATGGATCAAACAATAACAAGCACACTAACTTTAGGGATATAGATGCAAAATTGCTAGATAAAATGTGATGATTAACGTGACCTCTATATGCATGGGTATCATGGCAATTACTCAAAATTTATCACACTTTTATTAACACGTGCAAGTCCAAAAAATAAAGTGCAAATTTCCACATAATATCACTCAGAACTCCGCGTGAGTACAGAAATCGAGGACTAAAATGTAAATGAGGAAACTAGGAGGACTTAATAATAAAGGATTTTTCCTGTTATTTACAATTTATAGACTAAAACAAAATAAAGAAAATTGTAGGAAGAAGATGCGGAATATACCTAAGATTTGTGTGCGGGTCACGTGCCTCAGTTGAGGTGGCATGCAGCTCTCATCGCACCTTCGGATCTAAATCTACGACTTATAATTGGGCACCAACAGACGGTCATGATCTGATGTGGAACCCCTTCTCTAGATTAGACAAATCTGCGTATGCTGGAAGAATGTCATTGAAGGCCTCTGCAGATGAGTTTAGATCAGCCTGATCTCACTCGATCGCGGTCTGTATCTAGTGCTGAAGGAATGAGCGTGAAGCTTTGGTGATTCTGTGTCGAGAGGAGTGACATAAACCCTCGAGATCTACCCGATCAAAGAACTCGAATACTCTACCTTGCGCCTCTGATGAAGATCGGCTACAGATCGATTCACGTCTAATTTGATACTCCTAAACCTGCAAGTTATTGCAGATCTAGAAGATGTAGCTTCGGTAGGGGATTATTTAATAGAAAATTGAAAAAAACAAAGGTGAATGGGGATTTAATATCTGTCATTTAATGGAGGAATGAGAGCAGGTATTAGATCTGATCAATGAATTAAATCTTAGGGTATCAGGTTGCGCACGAAGATGAGGGATGGATCAAAATCAGGTGGCGATCAAATCGAGCATGAATCTGGCTAGAATGAGCTCCAATCGAAGTGATCAAATCCATAAATCGATGGCTCTGCTCCTGAATAAAAATCAAATGAAAATCGAAGAAATCCTATGGACCTAACATTATTTGTGGATGTGGGATGACTGACTACGAAGCAGCAGAGGTTGTTGCCTCACATCCAGCTATGAGAGGTTGGAGAGGCTCGTTTGCGGTGGAGCTCTCCGGCCACTAATGGATCTTCACATATTAACCATGAATCTCCTCTGATCGGGAATGCAGGCTCCTGTCACCAGCCTCGATACTTTAGGTGATCGAAGATAGTTGTTTCAGGCATTAAAGATAGATTAGACAGGAATGGCGGGCAAGGATGTGGTTTTATAGATGGAGGAAGATGTCTGGAAATATTGAAGAAATGTATGTGAAATGAGGCATAATCAGACCACAATCCAATCCAGTGTAGGTCTCCGATTCGTGATTTTCAATCCAAGCGAATAAACGGGTGAAAAGGAGGTCAGAGAAAGTCTGGAGAATTGGGAGATGGAGGTGGGTCTGCTAGGTGGAGTCTGGTCAAGGAGGGGGAAGAGGAGTTAACCGGGTGGTCAACGACCCAAGTTTGACCAATGGGAATTCTAAGATCTAAATAAATTAAAATAAAATAGAAAATAGATTGAAAATTTAAATATTATTAAATAAAAATGTTAATAAATTAACAAAAAAATTCATGGTGATTTTTAATAAATAAAAAAATAACTTTATTAGATTAAATAATTAAACTACAAGTATTTACCGGCATAAAATAACTATATATACTATATCTTCATTTATATTTTATTAATTTTACAAATATACATAATATTTTATATTTTATTTATTTTTACATTAATTTAAGTATTTTAAATATATTTTCATTTTATTTATAAAAATTAATTTAATGGTACAAATAAATAGGGGCATATACAAGATAGGTACATTATCCCTATATAACAAATACCTTATTTCATTTTTTATTATTTTTTATTCTGTTATTTTTATTTTTATTTTATATAATTAAAATCGATATATAGAAAATATTTAAAAAAATAGTATGTGCACAATTGTACAAGAAAATAAATAAATAAATAATATATACAATATATACAAGTATACCAATAGGGTCCCAAAACCTACTTTTTGCATATTAACTCTGATTTAAGTGAAACCACGTTTATTTGATAGATAATTTTATAAATCGAACTCTAAAGGGGAGTGCACCCAATTCTGGGATCATATAGTCGACTTATGAGGTTCGAAAGTTAGGCTTTACGGCTTTTAGATTTTGAGATTTATTAGTATTTATTCATAATTTTTTTAAGTTATATTTTTATATTTTGTTCTTATTTTAATAAATAATTTAGAAAAACAATTAAATTAATCATAGTTGAGAAAAATGAAATAATATAAAGAATTTTTATATACACATTATACTTTTATACAAGGGGTCCAAATGCCAAAACTCACACGATTTATTCCATGATTTCTTCAGTATTTTTAATAAATAGTATTAGTTACAAACCTATGTTTAAAAGTGAGTTTGGTGATTTGGGTTTTTCTATGAATAGTTATGAACCTGGGAAGTTGGATTTGTGGCTTTTTAAGTTTTTAGTTAAAATATTTTCCTGATGTTTTTATAAATTAATATAACTTATTATGGACAACTTTTATTATGGAAATATTTTTTTTGAGATTGTTTTACTAATGAATAAAATAGTACAAGATATTTACAAGATAAATAATGAAGAATATGTACAAGTAAGAATTGGTTTTCTTGATTTTAATACATTATGGACCCTATCTCCCTATACTTTACTCCTTGTCGACCATTCCAATGTATGTTCCGGTCTTGGGGTTCAGGTCAGTATGTATTTATTTCATATATACAACCTTCTAAATCTTTTATTTTTCTTTTACTCTTTACTCTTTTATATTGGTGTAAAAGAATGATAAATATACAATATTTACAAATCAATGAAGAATGATAAATAATATGAATTATTGTTATTTACAGGTATTTTGCTAAGGATTTTAAGATAAAATAAAAGAATAGAGATGCTGAATCAGGGATTCATCATTCCCCTATAATTTACCTTTGCTAGTCCCTTAGCAAACACTTATTCAAAGAAGATGTGAAAAATAAAAATAAGAAAAGAAAAAGGAAAGAACTTAGAATAATTTTGATTTTTAAACTTATCTTCATAAAATCAAAGTATGGAGCTCGGTCAGACCTTTGGATTATTAGTTTGGCGGAACCTTATTAAGAAATGGATTTAAGACATAACAACCTTCAAGTTCCACAATTCTATGTTCAGGTTGCCTCAACAGTCAGGTCAGAACAAGTCTACATATGCAAACTCTTATGACTATGAATCTTTACTTGTACGGTGTAAGTGAAATATATCTCCCCTCCTCAGAAATGGCAAAGAAACAACCTCCTCTAACAGGGTAACCCTAATTCCTTGGTCTAGCTACTCTTTCGTTGAGGAGCGAAGTATTTCCTTCTTGGTTCAAGTGCAACCAACTCAAGAAGAGGGGGTAGAGAAGAGAATTGTCTATGACTAGCGTAGTCACGTATCCTTGGAGGTTGACTAGTGTAGCCCAATCTCCAGCTACAGGCTTCCTTGGTATGAGAATTTGAAACATATGCCTTGCTTATCCATATTTTTCTCCGATGGAATTTTTTTTATTTACTTTTTTCCCATCTAACTTTTTTGGAGATTTTCTACTCTTTTTTTTACATCTATACAAATGTGCATTTCGTACATAGGAGTTTTTCTTCTTGGGCGAGTAGATTATCTCTCTATTGAAGCGTTATTGCAACCCAAAACATCTCGTCATTAGATGTCAATGCCACTAGACTAGGTTGAGACACACTGGCCACTTATTTTGACTGTGAATGTTTCCACTCACTTGTTTCCCCAAGCTAAAGGATCATGCCTCTCCATCACCTTATCCACGTTGAGCTACATGCAGGGTGCTTATCCATGTTAAGCCACTGTCTAAAAGGGTCATGTGTGTGTGTGTTGTGAAATAGTCTACTTAGACCAATCAAGATGACATGTGAACATAGTCTTGTGGACTCAAAGAATTAAGTCACTATGACTTGAAATGTCTCAACTCCAGTTCCTATATGGTTCCTTTGAAATTAAGTGGATTAAGGTCTTAATCAAGCTCCATTCTTCAATTTCATTCAATATTAGTTTAAGCATCAATTTCATTCTGAAAAATATGAATGCACATGCAAGAAAAAACATTTTTTTCTAAAAAAGAAAAGAAAAAAAGAAACATTTTTATTTAATAGGCTTTTAGAGAGCTTTTGTACATTTTTATGGACTTTATCATTTTCAATTTTTATGGTATTTATAATAGATAATTATACATATATAAGAATTTACAAGAATTTTGTACGAACTATATACAAGATTATACACATTTTATACAAGATTTTACAAAAAGAACTTTTATTTACAAATTTTATGTACAAATTTTACGAGAGGATTTTATTAGAGGATTTTATATACAAAAGAATTTTATTTACAAATTTTAAATACATCTTTTTTCACAAAATATTTTATTTACAACATAATTTAAATTACTAATAATTACGACTTTTATACATGTGGATTTTACAAGTTTACAAATAATTTACCCATAATTTGTATCCCACATGACAAAATATTTTAAAAATTTTTACACACCATTTTATAAAAGTTTACAAAATATTTAACAAATAATTAAAAAAACCTTTTGCAAATATTTTATGAAAATATTTTACAAAACATTTTACAAAAGGTTTTCCAAACTAATTTTACAAAGTTTTTAAAAATCAATTTACAAATAGATTTTTGCAAACATTTTTATTTTCAAACATTTTTAAAAATATTTGTACACTATAAGTAATTTTGATAGAAAATAATTTACGAACTTTTACAAGCAAAATAATTTTACAAAAAATTTACAACAATTTGTACAAAAATGAATTACAAAGGTCTTTACAACATATTTTTACAAATAATATACAAATCATTTTATAAAAACATTTAAAAATAATTTTCAAATTGTTTTACAAAAAAATTACAAAAGAGTTTACAACCATTTTTTACAATCATTTTACAAATCATTTTTCAAAACATTTTTATTCCAGTTTTAGCCATATTATTAACACAATAGTACGAGTTATGGCCAAGTTAAATACAATATCTACAACACCCCCCTATACTTAGCTCAAACTATTTCCTCAGAGTGACCAAGAAATGACAAAGGAACACATAGTTCATACTAAGTATAGAAAAGTGAAAAGAATCCTATGTTACAATGACTCAAAGAATAAAGAATAAAATGAATAAAAGTCAGTGATCCCCCTTTACTTAGGATCAAATAATATTAAGTACAGGATATTGTACAAGCAGGCAAAATCGAGGAAGAGAATGTACATCAAATCAAGAACTCAACCTATCCCCCTATACTTAAGGTAAAAGACCCCTATACTTACGGTAAAATATCCCTAAGTATAGAAAAAATATCAACAATTGAGGGACAATTGATGGAACAATAAAGAAGTAAAAAATATATATTACATTCCCTATACTTAGGGTCAGATGTCCCTAAGTATACGCAACAAAAACAGAGGTAATAGAACAAATAGAAATATGAACAACACAAGTTTAACATCCCCCTATACTTTGGATAAAGTGCATACTAAGTATAGAAAAAATCATAAGCGAGACCTGAGGTATTAACAAAAACATAAGAAAGAACAAAAAATAAAAGAAAACACGGATATACAAAGAGATGGACAGAAGAGTAAACAAGGCATGGGATGAAAAATATGAGTAAAAAGACGCATCTCATACAAATGTATCGAGGAACATCAACGACAACAGGTTATGATCAAGAAAAGGCTTCAGACGCTGACCACTGACCAGAAAGGTGGACTCAGAAGACAACTCAGATATATCAATGCTACCATTTTCGTACACCTTCCTGACTATGTATGGGCCTTTTTCCACTTGCTATGCAACTTCCCTAGAAATAACTTACTCTTGCATCAATTAGCCATAATTTTTGATTCGGCTCAAACTGCTTTATGCCTGATATGTGAATCATGCCATTCTTTCACTCTGTCCTTACAAAGTAGACTACTCAAGAAGGTTGTATCACGTAACTCCTTCAGGGCTACCGACACCGTTGTCCTCTGATCCCCTGCACTCTCTAGATCCAAGAATATCTCTTTAACTGCCCATAATGACTTATGCTTGATCTCAACAGGTAAGTGGCATGGCTTGCCATAAACGAGTCAAAAGGGAGATGTACCCCGAAGGAGTCTTAAAGGATGTCCAGTAAGCCTACAAAGCTGAGTCCAAAAGCTTTGACCAATCCTTTCAGTCTGGGTGCACAACCTTCTACAATCTCGTCTTGATCTCCCTATTCGAGACCTCAGCAAGACCATTCGTCTGTGGATGATAAGGAGTGGCAACCCAATGGTCAATGTTGAACTCGTTAGCAAGGAAACTTACCTTGTTGTTGATGAAATGAATACCCCGTTAGAAATTAGAACTCTAGGTACCCAAATGGTGAAATGATATTCTTCCTCAAAAATATGCAAATTGTCTTCGCATCAATGACTCAGGCAGGGATTGCCTCAACCCAATGACTCACATAATCCATGACCAACAGAATGTACTCGAATCCATGACTCTTAAGGTGCATTGGGTACGCGGGTTAGGGTGGGTTAAACTGGTAGAGCGTAACCCATTTTTGTGTTTTGATGTATGGATAGAGGGTTAAACTGGGGGTGGGTTTGTTATGATATGATTGTGTTGAAGTTTGGAAAAGTGGGTAGTTATTGTGATGTGATTGTACTAAAGTGTGGAAAAGTGGGTAGAAGTGGAGTAATTTATAATTTTATATGATACGATGGTATGATATATTATATATTAATGGAATTGATGAAAGAGAATTGATTTATTTAATGTAATAAAAAAGATAAAACGTGGGGCCCACATGGGAGAAAGAAAGAATGGGTTAATGGGGGTAGACCCCACAAAGGGTGGTTTATCCCCCTTCCTGAATGGGGCCTTATGGAATGGGCCCATAAAGTCGATGCCCCATACGTCAAAAACCTCACAGAAGTGAATGTGCTACATCAAGATCATATCTCTATATCCACATGTACCCATCCTCTGGCATTCAGTACACATCTTCACGAATGCATCGGCATCATTGAAGAGCATAGACACAAAAGGCCTGATTAGAGCACTTTCTACGACATCCTCCTCCCAGAATGATGTCCTCCTGCCTCCATCTTGTGACAATAGGTGAGGACACTGTGGTATTCCTCCTGAGGAATACACCAACGCCAGACACTATCCCCCCTTCATGGTAAAGGTGGGATCCTCCCAATGGTATGACTTGGCCTTAGCAAGGAAGGTCTCACGCCGCTGCCTGGTCCAACCTTGTGGAACTTTCTTGGCAAGAAGATAGTTCACAATGTCAGCATACCTTGGAAGCGAGGTGACATCAAGAATCGCCTCGTCTAGTCCTACCTTGTTGCTGTTGGAGCTTCATGTAATCTCTCCAGTGCTATAGTTCACTACTTCCTTGGCTGTTCAGAGGAACGGTCGGCCAAGGATATTGGGGGTGTGGAGCAGAGGATTGGATACGTCCATGTCTAGCACAACAAAATCGATAGGGAATTGGATCCCTTGTACTATGACAATCACATACTCCAACATGTTTCTAGGTCGCTTGATTGATTTGTCTATGAATTGCATAATCATCTTGGTTGGTTTAAGAGGTCCTATCCCAAATTCTGTGAGTAGCGAAGCTGGCATAAGATTGAGAGAGGACCCAATGTCGAGTAATGTTCGCTCGAACTCCTGATTGGATATGTGACACCTGATGAGTGGATCTCCCTTGTCTTTCTTCTTATCATGGAGACTATTGATCGCATTGGCAGTTGCCATGGTATGGATGTGTTTTTCAGGTTTCCCATTTTGGCTTCTGGAGTTGTGGGGCCAAGGTTGGCACCTTATTGTACATAACTATTTACTTTATTTTTTACTACTGGCATGTACTCCATGGCTTCCATTAATGGCATGTTCAAGACCAAGTTCTGAATGATTTCTACAATCGACGGATCAGACAAAGCATTTTTAAATTTTTATTTTTTTGGTCTTTTTCATTGCTTCAGGAAATGGAATATATACAACATCTGAAACTTTTTCATTCAAAATTTTGTCCAATTCATGTGTACAGAAAGGTAGAAAAAATGTGTAAAATCGTCTACATATTGTGGACCAAAAAAATGCAGGATAGGCTTTGTTGGCAGGATCTGGATTGCCTGCATGTGCATGCATCTCCAAGGTTGGCTGATCTCCACCCGGTCTAGTGTTGTTGCTATCTTTTTGTGTTTTCTTCATTTTTCTGTAATTTTTCTGCTGTCAGAGCTCCTCCAAAAATGTCTTTGGCTCTTGCTACTAGTCTGTCTGATGGTTCACCATTAGATGCAAGATGTTTTCCCTACATTGTAGTTGATGGCTGAAGTGCTCTACCACTCTTGAGAGTAACAACATTAGATATAAACAAATTATTTCCATCTAAATCAGGCAGAAAACCGTAAGCTACCAGCTTCTTGCATCGTAATAATATTATTCGAGTTGGCCTCGACCTGGGATGGAATGACGGTTTTGGCAGTTGTCAGGTCGTCGATCTTTTGGCTCATTTCAGACAGGTTTTTTATGAGTTGCTCTAGACAAGCAAGAGTCAGGTTCACCCACGTGGTCTTTTAAGATTCGCTCTGATGGGAACTCTTACTCTAACAGTGTGGGGGAGGCTTCTGCTAATGGCCCCAAGAGTAGTGGTAAGGAGGAGTTTTTTTATTGCTTAGAGGAATACTAATTCTGATATTAAGCAGTCAGTTGTGCTAGTGATATTGTATTTGTCGGTAGCTGAACTGTTGATATCCCTACCTCCAATTGTTTCCATGTTATGGAGGCTGCTAATATTGGGATTGGTAGGATTGGAAGCTCCTTCCTCCCAGTTGTTGTTGGTGGTATGGCCAACTGGCCGAGTTCTAACCCAGAGATTGTCCCTGAGGATTAGTCAGTTGATGTTCGTTGTCCCACACAATATTTACTTGTTGGATCAGTGATGGGGGTGGAAAAAACTTCTCCTAGTACATTGGTCAGGGCTCAGGCTGGTACAATACTATATGGGTCTGCAATTGCAATGGTTGTTGCTCAGGGTCCTGCATGTAGTATACGTGATAGATAGGATGACATAGCGGGGGAATCAACTAAGGAAGTTGTGTAAGTGCATGCTCCTTCTGCTTAGCAGGAGTCTTGGTAGTAGCGGACACCGAGTTGCAGGCGCTGATGGTTTTGACAAGCAACTCCAGCTGTGTAGCAATCTGATAAAGCTTGTCAAGACCCTGGGTTCGCTTCTAAATAACAGTAAGTTTTTCGAGGTCATGTGACCTCTTATCAATAATATTCACTTTGGACAAGTGGCTCCTTATGATGCTCTGGTTGGAGCTCTCGTTCTCGTCCTCCGCATGAGCCTCCATATTGATAGGCTAGTTGATGGTTGTGGGCACCTTCATGTGAGCATGTGATGAGGATTGAGTGGCCTCTCCTTCTGCCATGCCCTCAAAAAAATTCCCATACCACGTCCTTGTCCTTATTAAAATGCGAGCCTTCGCAGGAGGCATCAACCAACTTATGACTTTCAAGTGTCAGCCCACAAAAAAAGTGTTGAACCAGACTGGTATTTGGAATTTCGTGGTGGGGATACTTCTCCTTCAATTCTTTGAATCTTTCCCACACTTCATGAATCATCTCGTGGGGACGCTGGATGAAACTAGAGATGTGGGCACGCATCTGATTCAAGCAACCGAGAGGATAAAACTTGTGGATAAATGCCTCAGATAATTCACACAATAAAGGGTCTTGTCTTGGAGACTGATTTGGAAGGCAGTCATCTTGACCACCACCGGAGGAATATTGGCAAATGTGTCGTTGCACATATACGGCCGAATTATTGCACGTGGATGTATGGTTCTTTTGTTGTGTTCCCGTGGAAGGTCGGGAGTTAGAGAAAAAAAAATGCGGATTCAACTTGAAGTGGGCATGGATTGGTGGAGTCTAGATCCACTCATTGACATGGCCTGCCCCAGGGTTGTAAGTCTTCTTCAAAGTTGGCTTAGGCGATGGTGGTCTTTTCTCTCCTCTCCCACAATAGGGTCCATCTACTGATAGGTTACCTTCTTCATCATCTCTATTAATCTCATCCTCAATATTTAGTTCATCCTCTACTTGGGCATCTCTTTCATCGGACCTCCTCCTCAAATCATTAAGCATTTCTTGAAAGACGACCCGAGCCAATCCTTGGTTCGTCAACTGTTGTTGGATTGCTTGAATTGATATGAGGAGCTTGGTTGGCGTCATGCTGAATGGTATGCTGCCCATCTCCCTGTTCAGTTTGCTCAACCTATTGGGGGTATGGTCCCTTTCCTCTTCCTGTAGGAGCCATTTCTGGTTTTGCCAGTAGTTCTAGCTCTTGACCAAACTCTTGATCTGCATGGTTGAGTAAACCCTTATCAGTTTTGTGTTGAGCACCAACCGTTGAGATAAGTTTGGGATTACGGTCAATCCCATATGGTTACGAATGGAGTACATGATATTGACTGAAATCGATCTCCATACACAAGGGTTTGATTCTAGGACAAGAGTAATCCTGATTTATTTGGAGAGGAAGAGCTGGGTCGAGCTGTGAGTCCATCCCAAAAACATTGGAGAAAGGTAAGTATTAAAAGAATAGAGGATCACGGAGTCCAAGGAGAAGTTCGCAAGATCCGGATCGATTTCCTAAGATCACCTTGAATTATTGGAGATGTCGGCGACACATAATCGATGTGGGTGTCGGCGAAATCCCGACTAAGCCATTTGTGGGACAACATCTGAGAGGGACAAAAGGAGGTAGATAATTTATGAAAGATATGGGGATGAACAAGAAATAAAAGGAGTGTAAAACAATAGATGACTCAAAGTGAGCGAGGGTCGAAGAGGATGTAAGAAAAGAAATATGTCAAAAATGTGCAAGTGCGTAGGACTTTGGTATTTGATACTAATAGAAAAAAACAATCACCAAACAAAATGGATTCACCAACTCAACCAAATGTGAAGTTGTAGCAGTTCGACAATTTTATCTTTTCAATTTTAGGATTGTTTACTCTGGCAAATGTAGCCACGAGCCCATAAGCGGCTAGCCATAGAGGAGAGCATGTACTGCCGAGAAGAGTCTCCCCATACTTGTTCCACCTCCTTTGTATCCTGTGATCTGCACTCTTTAAGGTACTCAACCTCGTGCTTGGGTGGCTACTCAACCAAAGAAAAGAGAGAGGAAGCTGGTAGGCAAAACAACTACGCCAGACCAAGCTCGTAACGGAATCACCAGTGAGCGTGCAAGGTCCTACTAAGATGCAAGACGATGAGACAGACACACTCGTGAGGGTGTGGACTAACCTCAGTACTTTAGACCAAGTCGGTGTTCCACACAAGGCGAGAAAACCGTCCTCGACAAGGCCCTACTCATCAACGTACGATAGAAGTATCAATACTTTGCCAGTCCAAGTGTAGTTGAGGTAGCCACAAATCTGGTTTTTGGCTCTATTCCTAAAAGGTTGTGCCTCGCTCTGTCTGGATTGTACCAGAAATCAATGAGGACTTTGTGAAACCCAAATAATGATGTTCATTACGGATTTTAATTAGGGTCAAAGTGAGATTAGCAATCCCTTCTTTCATTTTTAGATTATCACTTTTTGAGTATTTTTAATAGAAAATGCCTAACAAATCTTTTATATTTACTTTAATTCCAAGATGCTCCAAAATAAAGGGAGATAGCGGCAGTGCATTGCAAGTGGACACGAGGGCAGAAATCTACCTTTGTTTCAAATGATGCATGCAAGGATAGAAGACTTACAACAATTCCTAGCTCTCTCCATGCGGGATGCAAAATAAGGAATTTTTAGACCTATACTATATGTGCGAGTTGCAAGCGGAAATCGTCCTAAGTATGAAATTGCTAATGATGTGAAGAACCAAATGCTAAACACATAGAACGAAAGATAGAGTTTGGTCTTGGAGGCTCATCGGTGCCCACCATAGTGGGTCCTACAAGCGTTGTATGGAGACCTCTCACGGCACGCGGTCTCAAGTCCAAGTATCCAAAATTAATTTAAACTAAGTCCAAGTGTAGAGACTATAGGTGCATGCAAGATATTAGGTGTTTGGCCTTAATTTACTCAATCAAGCAATTTTGAAAATGCAAGGGAACATTCCACAAAACAAATAAACATAAGGCAGAAAGCACAAATACGAGAAACAAAGAAAACAAAGGTGACGAAAACTCGAAAATCCGATCAGACCCCAAATGAACAAACACTTGGAAATTAGGCCCAAGTTTCCAAGTCCAAAGTATATGTCTTATTACAAATTAATTGAACAAAAATAAATCACTCTATCAGAAAAAATAATAAAAAAAGAAATGATATGCTAAATGCATCTCTCTCCCTCTCTTGCTCTCTCCTCTTGGTTCACAAGTAGAAGGACCAAGTCTTCTTGATTCAGGTGCCTCAACTACCTAGGTGGTCATCATCATCTCGAAGTCCCTCGCAAGAAAAACAGAAAAAATATTAGCACCATAAGCAAGTATGTCAAATAAAAAGAAAATAAGTGAAGAAAAATAATGAAATAATAATGACCCAATATTATATCCTATGAATTGCTCCTCGACAACGACGCCATTTGATTACAAGGATCTTGCGAGGGTCTAAAGTTAACCTCACTAGAAAGCGAAGACAAGATGTCGTTGAGGTGATCACTCACAAAACAACATGGTCGATCAACAATTAACCCACGTAATGTATAGAAAATTCAATGCAAGCAAGTGTGAATCAAAATTTGTTATACCTTACAAATAAATGTGTATAGTGTACAAATAAAATAGGGTCGAACACATGGAGAATGGGGGATAGATAATCAAAAATAGCTAAAAGAAGATAATAAATGATTTTGGGCTTTTTATGGTATTTTTTGAAATTTGTGGGTTTTTAGTTATTTACTTTTTGAATTTTTATTTTTATAAGTTTTTAGATTTTAATATTTTTTCTTATATTTTTTGCTATTTTTTATTTTTAATTGAATTAATAAGGTAAAATAGTGAATAAGATAATAGAATGAATTGTTTGGTATTTAAAATAGCTAAAAGCCTCAAAATTAACCAAAACTATTTTTAATATATAATAAATATAGTAGACAACATTTAAAAACAGAAATTAATATTTTAGGAGTTTTTAGAAAATTTTTTATAATTTTTATGAGGATTTTCAAGCTTTTTTATTTTTTGTGTTTTTCTTTTTCTTTTTTAGGGATTTTTGGTCTGTAGATGCTAAATAAAAAATAAAGAAAATATATTTTTTAGAATTTTTCAAAATATTGTTATATTTTTTTATCTTTTTCTAAGCTAAATAGAGATAAATAGCTCTATTTTTTATTTTTAATAAATAGAAAAAAACCGAAAATACCTAAAACCAAAAATATATATGATGTATATATCAAGTATTTATTGTATTTTCTAAGTATTTTAAAGGCCTGGAGCTATTTTTAACAAAATAAAATCTATAAAAATTAAATACAACCTAGCAAGGGTATTTATGTAAATATCTAGAGTTCATGGACGAAAGCTGAACACCTCAGAAAAGATTAGGGCTAAAATGCGATTTTTACTAAATATATCCCATAATATATACTTGGATGGGTATTTCTGTAATTAATACAAAGTCCATGGAGGCAGATGCAATTTTTCCGGAAAATATTATACTAATTTTGCAAAAATTAGGACTAAAATGAAAGAAAAAATAGGTTTAGGTGCAAAATACCCAGTCCCCTCACGCATACGGGCACGTGAGGTGATGTGGATTAGACCTAAGTGCAACTATGTAAAGCATCGGGGGTAAAATGCAAATATTACAAAATTTTTTTATGATATAGACAAATATTTGAGTACTAAAAATAAAATACAAAAATTACAGGTGTATCGGGCAAAATTAGCCCTACATGCCTACTCAGATGGCGGTGATGCTTCACTTATCCATGTGGTGTAGATCTTATGGCTGGTACCGATTCACGGAGGGCCGGCTAAAATTAGATCTCCTAATGAGATCTGATGGTGGGAGCGTGGCTTGATTGAACGACAGCTGGGGCTTCTAGACCAGAAGCTCGATCTTACGGTTGTGACCCTCCCTGGAAGACCAGGGAAGAACATAGTCCAGGGTGAGCTTCGATCGGAGCGGGCAGCTGACTCTGACCACCTGGGACTGTCCCAAGTGTCGCAAAATGTAGTTGGAAGCACCTCGAAGTTGCTACTGGCTTCAGATGGACCCCTGGAGCTTCTATGAGTTCTCGCAAGTCAGGGGAGAAAGGAAGCTCCAAGTACCTTTCTTCTTTATCAAAATCGATCCTCTAGGGGTCCTTTGGCCCTCTAGGACCTGCAGGAAGCTAAGGCACACGAAGACAAGGATTATGGGGGTCTTGTTAGGTCGCGATGAGCGGAGAAGAGCTTGGGCAGAGCCCTCCAGCAGATGGCGGAGGTAAGAGGGTTGATTTCCTAACTAAGCAAGATCAGGGTGTCTAGAGGTGCTTGGGGCGAAGAGCAGGTGATAGGAAAGGAGATGGACGCAATAGCGCAGATGGAGGATGGTCAGAAATGGTGAAGCAAAGGGCTGGAGCTGGAGCTCTGGCGAGCTTAATTTTTTAGATTTTACACTAAACTAGACAAAATCGCAAGAAACAAAATGCTACACTACTCTACTGCTACACCTAGGAATGAATACGAAAAGAAGAAGCTCTACATGATCTGGACTGATGGGAAATGAGCTCACGGTGGAGGAGGTGGCTGAGTAGGATCAACCTCGATTCGATGCCGCGCACACACACACACACTAAACCTTCCTCGAGGACCCTGCTGTCACTAGGATGCTCCAGATGCTCAAAGATTTGAGTTTTGGTGGCAGAAGAGGGATCAAAATCGAATGGAGGTCGGAAGAGATACTTTATACACGGGCTTATTCGTCGTGAGAATGCGCTCGATTCAGAGGCGCTTCGACCAAGACATGATGTTAGCGTGAAAGCTCGATGGTTGAGGATCAAAAGTCAAGAAGAGACCCATCTAAATGGGTGCAAGGATTGGTCGAGGAAGACTGATTAAAATTTTGACAAGCTGTCGAACAAAGGGGGTCAGAGAGTTGACCTGCGGTCAACTACTTCTGAGCCCTGGTTGGGCAACGTGTGTATACTACACGATAAAACTGTAGATAAAGTGTTTAATAACTTTTTGTTAAAATATAAAAACTATTTATTATTTTATATACTATTTTATTATGATTTTTATTTATTTTTATGAGTTAATTTATTATAGGTTACTTTTTACATGTACAAATATAGGTCTATTTACCTATGTTTTGAATATATTTTTTTATTTTAATTTTATTATTTTATATAAATAATTTTTATATTTTTACTTATTTTAATGTACTTAGATATATTTTTATTGTATTTTTCTGGTTTTTTTGTACACTTAATTAAATATAAGTATTTATCATATATGTATATGTATAGTGTACTCATCTATATATAGAAGTAGATTTATTTATTTTAGTGTATTTTTAGTGAGTTTATTTTATTCTAATTATAAATATATACTATAAAGAATATTTACAAGATTATAAAAATATCAAATAATGAAAAATATAATGAATAAATAAAATGAATATTTTATTCATGTATATTGTATAATAGGGGTCCAAAAACTAACTTTTGCACCTTAACTCCACATTACATGAAATCGCCTTTGTTAAATAGCTAATAAAAAGTTATTTACAATTAAAGGTGTTTTGATGCATTTTGAGTTCATATAGTGAAGATATGGATATGGGAAGTTTGGGTTTTGGATTTTTAATCTGAGTATAGAAAGTGCATTGTGTGTTATATTTGTGTGAAATAAAATTTATATTTTTCTAAGCATTTTTATCTACAACTTTCATGTACAAAGTATCTTTATTTGAGGTATAAATAATAAATATTAAAATATGTCCCCAAAATAGAGTACTGGGTATTTATGAATTAGGGTTCCTTTTATTTATTGGCCTTTATCTCCTCCTACTTTATTCCTTGTCGACCCAGTCATCATGATGCCTAGTGCTCGAGGTTTAGGGTCATAAAATACATTTGGCATTTTATTTCTTCTTCTTTTCTTTTCTTTATTCTTTTATTTTGGCTTTAAGCCATGTATTTTATATAATATTTATACAATAAATAGTGAACATTAACTAATGCAAAATAATGTTATATACATGCATTTAGCTAAGGTGTAAAGGCCAAAATGAAATAATAAAGGTGATAAAATGGAGATTCAGTAGTATCCAACATCCACATCTCCCTCGACCTCCAGGGCTCCATCACTGAGCTCTTGACTCCAACTGAACCTTCCAATCACAATGGGCCATCGCCAATTGCCTTCTGCACCTCACACGAGGCCCTCCGGTGGCTGACGTAGTCCTATATATTGGATCGAAGTTCAACCTCATGTCCATTCTTCCCCATTCTTCATGGTGTCTTTTTCGTCGTCCGATCATAGTCGTCGTCCAGATATAGCAACAATCGTTGGATCGTGTCGTGCCTTGTCCATCAGATCTTAGGTTGAGAACTAATCTCATCCCTTTTAGAGCGAACAGATATCGACCATTGGGATTGCGCCATGTGGATTAGTGAAGACATCGGAGCCAATGCCTAGCGCCTAGTGAGGGTATTTTGTGCTTTAACCCCCGCCTTTTTTTATTTTATTTCTATTTTATAAACTTTCATCTACAATAAGAGATGCATTGTAATACTTACAATTTTGCCCCTATACTTTTTATATTTGCATTCAAGTCTAGTCCGCGTTACCTCGCGTGCCTGCGTACGTGAAGGGACTGAGCATTTTGCACCTAAACCCCTCAGGGTTCTTGTATTTTCTAGTCCAAGTTTCTGCAAAATTAACGTAATATTTTGTGTAATATTTGCATATGGCCCCTTGAAATGTGTATTAATTGCAAAAAATACCCCTCTAGGTATATATTATTGGGAATATTTGGAATTTACGTGTTTTTATTAGTTGTTTATTAGTATATTTTACACCTGCAGACCAAAAATCTCTAAAATCCTAAAAAGTAAAACCAAAAAATAGCAAACCTTTCTAACCCTAAAAAATTATAAAAAGTAAATTAAAAATCCAAAAATAGCATTTCCTATTTCTGAATTTTCTTTAGTATATTTCCTTTAGATTAAAATTAGTTTTGGAAATTTTTGAGCTATTTTTCTATTTTTGAAATCCAAAGCAATTTGTCCTATTTAGTCAAGTCACTGTTTTGACTTTTTAATTCATTAAAAATACAAAAAATGGTAAAAATTAAAACAAAAATCACAAAAGTAAAAGCAAATATAAAAAGACAAAAAGATTTAATTTTATGAATTTTGAATATACATGTATTTATATTTATATACTAGCCTATATAGTGTATTTATACTTATATTTACTTATTCTATATTATTATCTATAAAAAAAGGAATTAAAATCAGAAAATATAAAAAGAAAATAAAAAGTACAAAATTAAAATATCCATATAAAAGCATAAATATTCACAAAATTCCAAAAACATTTATTATCTTTTGTTGATTTTTGTTGTCTATCCCTCATTCTCCCTGCGTTCGACCTCTACTGCTTACTCACTATACATATTGAGTTATAATAAATTTTAATACCACTTCTATTTTGCATTGTTATATATATATATATTCATGGGTTAATTGTTGAATTTCTCGACCTCCCTGAGCAGTCGCCTTAACGACAGTGTAGTTCTCGCCCTGTATAGACTACATTGGACCCTCGCAGAAGTAGGCAAGTTTTTACGGTTCTGAACTAAAGACTACCATGAGGTATGAGCTCAGTGGTCCATTTTCTAAATGAGGTGAAGAAAATGTAAAATGAATTGCAATGCCAACGAGATACATGGAAGTCAACGGGATGCTCTCTGATGATTGATGCATGTATAGACATGTCAGGAAGGAGCATCATGAACTTCCATGTCAATTGCACCTTGGGTACTTGATGAATATGAGATTCGTCACTAAAAGATGAAAATAGAGCTCTATTCCCAAGTAATTAGCTACATTTAATCATATGTATTTCATTATTATCATTCATGCACTTGTAAATAGTATTCGCAGTTTAGCATGCATAATTGCTGTAAATAAAGAAGCCAAAATTCTAGTAAATTATCACATATATATTACCCTACTTTCCCTTAGTTTTAATTATTTTTCACTAGCTCCAAATAAAATAAAATTAACTTTGTTGTGTATATATTACTAACATTAAAAAAGGAAAAATACCCAAAAAAATGCTAACTTATATATTTTATAAAATCCAAACCCCGAGTTTGAGATAAAAAGTCGTAAATGATGATATCTTCCTTATACAATCTCCTATGAACCCCAACTCAGTTTTGAATTATTGTAAATTCAATTATCAAAAAATAAGACCAAATTCAGAAAATCGGAGTTCATATGTGAAACTATGGTTTTGGGACCCCCATAGTATTACATATCGATTGTTTTGACCTTATTATTTTATGTATAAAATTACTCTTTTCACTTAATTCTTTTTCATTATTTTCTTTGATTTGTGTTTTTAATAAAATGTGCAAAAAAAACCAAATAAAAATTGAAGCAAAAATCCAAGAAAATAAATCACCCTCAGTCTATATATATATTCTCTATATAAGTCCCCATTATTTTATTTCTTTATTTTCATAATTAATAAAAACAAAAAAAATAGATTAAGTTGTGCATATTTTATTTGATTTTATTTCGATTTTTAAATTATTTTAAAAATAATAAAAATTTTGAAAAATACAAAAATACGGTATTTTATATCGATAGAGTACCACCAAAAATACTTTTTGTACAGATGAGCTCTTTTAGTTTTGATTTCATTACAAATATTGTCGATCTCGTCGAGACAAACAACTTTCGTGTAGATTACTTTTTCATTTGACTTCGTTTTCTTTTTCTTTTCATTTAAATTTTAATTTTTTTTGGAGCGACACATGGCCACTCTTGGAGCTGCCACGTGTCACCCCCTTTTAGTTTATTTTATTTTCTTTTATTTATTATTTATTTTATATATTTTATTTATAATTTCTATTTTATTATTTAAATTATACTAATTTTAATTTTAATTTTACTTTTATTTTCCTTGCCATGCAGCTGCTCCATAGCATGCCGCGTGACCCTCTTCTTTCCGCTGCTCCTCCACCCTTTACGACGACATTCCATCTACCCCCACCTCCAGTGGGCGGTGCATGACCCGTGACCCACTTGCCCCTTGATCTCCCATCTCCTCGCGTAGCCTGCAACTACTCCGTCTTCCACGACTTCTGCATCTCTCAACCCTAACCCTAACGACCATTAAACTCCTCTATCATCCTCACTCCACCGCATCTGCCATTAGCCGGAGTTAAAGCCACCAACCACTCCTATCTCTAAGTGAAAACAGGAGGATCCCCTCTTGAGAGACGACGACGACCATGCTTCTGATCAAAGAGAGATCCACAGAGATCCATTACTCTATGTTACAGCCTATCCCCTCGCTACTCTAGCCTCGACCTCCTTGCCAAGGTTTTGAGGTAACGACCCATCGAAGACCCCCAATCTTTGCCCTCTTCAAGACAGTCTGATCCAACCTATTTTAGGAGAATCACATCATATAAAGCTTCTTATTATCCTTCTCTCTTACTCTTCTTTCTACATATCCTTCCTCTGCTACTTCTTTTCGTCCCTGACCCTCGTTCTTTTGCTCGCCCCTCATTACAGTCACCCCCCTCGGGCACCGTGCCCTACCCCTCTCGTCTCAACTATAGGAGGGCCACTCCGCCTCGCACCTCAACCCTCAGTCATATATCTCCTAAGGTCTGAGCCTCTTCACCTCCTCAGTCGTAGCACTCTTCAGTCCGAGTACCCTTACGCTTCGCCATCGAGCACCGCACTCATTGGAGCATCTTCACTGTCTCGAGCTCAATCGTGCGTTGAGCACCACCTTATCCATCTTTGCCTAGAATTTTATGCGTAGCCCTCACCTTTGACATCGAGCGTGCCTCCACCTCACCGCCTCGAGACCAGACCCAACCATCGCGCTTGGCTCGTGTACCTTCACCGTCGGCCACTAATGAATCTCGTATTCATCATGCTAAAATTGGTCATCTAGGTTCTGTTCCACATCATTCATTTGCATTTAATAATTAATAGAGCATCATTATAATACATACATTTGCAAATAATATTTGCATTTCATCAAGCATAATTGCTTTAAAAATCTAAGTGGAAATAAGCCTGAAAAGCTTCTAACTTCCCTTATTTTTAGTTAATTCATCATAACTCCAATTGACCCGAAACTACCTCCGTTGTGTATATATTACTAACAAGAATAAATAAAAAATACAAAAAAATACTAACTTAAATAAGTGTCAAATGATCCCAAAATCTAATTTCACATCTACCGGATTAAAACATGCATATCTCCCTCATACAATGTCTGATTTTGGTCTACTTACTTTTACAGTACTCCATTTTTAAATACCTTCAAAACAATACCAATTTCGTAAAATTCGGAGCTCATATGTGAAAGTTGGGTTTTGGGCCTCTTTTGCGCATTTTAACTTTTTGTTATTTTTTACCGATGTTTTTATGTACATAATTAACCCTTTTAATTTTATTTCTTTTTCATTCATGTTCTTTGATGAAAGTTTTAATAAGAGACAAAAATCCAAATTTATATAAAGACTGAAATCAAAGAAACTGACTGAGTCCAAGTGTCTGTTATGAGTCTGTACAAAAGTTGCGTGTTTTGTACTTCTAGTTTATTTCCCTATTTTCATATTTATTAAAATCCAAAAAATAGTTAGTGAGTAATTATTTTTTATCATTTTTTCTACAATTTTTATCCTCTCTTAAAACCACCAAAAAAATTACGAAACTCCAAAAAATTGATTTTCTATACACTTAGAGACCATCAAAAATACCACTTCGCATTGATGATCTCTTTTGCTTCCGGATCCTTCATGAAAGTTGTAGTTCTCATCAAGACGAACAACTTTCATGAAGGCAATTTTTTGATCTGAGGTTTTCTTATATTTCTTTTCTATTTTCTTCTAGCTTTTATTTTTGAAAATTTTTTGGAGCGCCACGTGGCATCCCATGCCATCCTCTCCCCTTCGCCCCAGGTCGCGTGCCCCGTGCATGACCTCTACTCATCCCAGGCCATGTGCGTGCACGTGATCCCGCCCCCTCTCCTTCTTCTCCGTGCATGGCCACCCCCGCTGTCGTTATAATGCCATCGCCTCAGTCGGCCGTTGCACTCCCCCACCTTCACATAACGTCCCTCAGTCATCTCCGTCGCCCCCACCCGCCATTACAATGTACGCCCTATAAAAGCTCGGCACCCCCTCCCTCCATGGCCATCAACCATTTTTCCAAGAAGGTGAGGTGAAAAGCTTGCTGCCCTCAAGTGACAGCAGCAGGTCTGCGGCACAAGCGCATCTCCATCTTCAGGAGAGATCTGAGGAGCTTCTACTCCTCGTTGTAGCCTCTCCATCGAGATGCAGAAGCTCGGGTCTCTCGCCGGACCTTTGAGCGGATATTTGTCGAAGCCCCTCTTAGAGCTTCATCACACAAGCGAACCAGTCCACTCCTCGACCACCTCGTCTCTACAGGTACCTACCAACCACATCGACGCCTTGTCTTTTCCCTCCAATTTAGATCCATCCCTTCAGATCATCGAACATATCAACCTTTGTAACTCTAACACCTGAATCGCCCCCATCTTCCTCCCCCGTCGCTGTTTTTTCTCTCCTCCAGAATCCCCCACCTTCGGCCTCGCTAAGGCCGGAGCTCTGCTCCATTTCTCGCACCTCCGAATGGAGCACCACTCCCCCTTCTCTTTTTCCTATCTGCGCTAACCCCCTGAAGGAGTCGCCACCACCATCGAGCCGTGCCTCCGCCAATCACCTTGACTCCTGTTAGTAGCTCTTCACCATCGAGCTCCGCTGTCCTCCTGCGCTGCAGTCACTCCCCTTAATCTCGATCGTATGTCATCCAAGCTTAGGCACGGTGATGACTCCACTGCCACTTCTGCCTACAGCCCAGAATGCCTCCGTGCCGCGCCAACGCCGTCGGAGCTCCCCGTTCACCCGTCGCCCGATTTCCACCATTGGATCGAGGCATTAGCCCTGGATCCAATGGTCCTATTCTCTCCATGTGGCCCATTCCTGAGCCTCGGTCCCAACCTTGAGGCTCGGGTCACCGAAGCGAAGTCCAGCCGCCACCTAGGCTCGGGTGTCCGAGCCTGAGCTTCATCACTTGAGGTTACCCGAGCCTGTGCCCCGGATCTACTGAGCCTCCGGCACATGACGTGCTGCGAAGGCAAATTGCACTAACACCCCTGTAATCCCTAGAAATTGCATAAAGACCCCTGTCAGTTAGGGCAAGTGTTATACATGTGACTCCTTGGCAAAAATGCAATAACACCCTCGCAAGATCTTGAATTTGCAGATATACCTCTATCGTGGGTAAATTCCAGAAGGGCTTTTCTAACTCCTTGATTTTGCATATAAGCCCCTCGAGGGACCTTACTGAAAGAAAACTTCATTTTATTTACAATTTAGTCCCTACAGATTCATTTTACCATATCTTTTGCATCCGAACTCTGATTTTAGCATATAATATGTCATTTTGAAGCTATTTTCATGCTCTATAATTTAGCATAGTTTATGAATAGATCAAGACTGTTTCTAGATGGTTATTATTTGAGATTCAATTTACTCTATACAGGCTGGATTGTGACACTTTTGCTCATTATCGTGGAAAATTAACGGTGTATTGTGCAGGTATTTGGTTGAAAATTTTAATAGAAATTTCTCTCGGATTCATGATTATTATTTTGGGAGACTAATATTTGCAGAGGGGATCAATTAATATTTATTCTTGTAATCTTATTGTTGACAATCAGAGGAATTAAATCTCTACAGGTGGCGAGAAGAATTAAGATTGCACAAATATTTTTGAGAGATCAATTTTTGATCATATAAATTGGGAATCTAATTTTTTCAAGGGATTCAATTGAAAAGAAATAAATTTAATTCTCAATACTTTCATGTGATTAAATTCGAGTATTAAGCTAGAGATGAATTTATATATCACCTTCTTTATTTGAAGATTATTGTAGGATATCTCATAGATTTATTTGGACTATTATCTGCATTCGAATTTCAATCGATTTGATATGTGGTTTCACTTTAAGGATACTGATCAATATTTTATTGGATTAAAAATTCATAATTCACATATCCTGAGCTTCATTATCTTTGTTTATTTCTTCGCATCTGCATTGCATTGTATTATATTCTTTCAACGCATAAGTTATTCGAACAAGTAATTAATTAATTAATTTAATTTAAAACCTCACAACTAAAAATCATCGTCCCTGTGTTCGACCTTGGTACACTTACCACGTTAAAAATACTCCACAACATTAAAAGTTTGTGGTTTTTGATCGACCGATCTTCGCCTCCTATACTACAATTTAAGATAATTAAAAAGGTAGAATTTCTCGTTCATCAAAGGGCGTCATTACCAAGGAATGACGAATTTTTAGGGTTTTAAATGTTTTTTTCTAATTAATTTTTGTGAAGCTAATTTTTGTAACATTTTTTTCTGCATTTCATTTTAAATTTCCCTCTTACTTCTGATACTAACCGCAATTTCTCTCTTCATAGTCTACACGGAGAAAAATTTTGGGATATAAATCAAGGATCCATAAAGAAGACGGAATTTTAATTTTTTGTGAGAGAGCTTAGTTTAGATTTAATTTCCTGCATTAGTCTCAAGGTTCCTCTCTTTGAAACCTTGTAATAATATGGACTGAACTTCTCTGTGGTGTGACAGGTCTGTTTCAATCCCTTCTGTGCGGTTGGGACCTGACTTGAGTGGCGTAGGATTTAGGCACATATATGCTTGCTTATTATCATTGATTGTGCTTGTAATTATTAGGCCACACTCTCACTAATTATACGCAATGCTAGACCATTCAACCTAGCCAAATTGAAAGCAATTATTCCCGCTAATATAACTATCTACTTAGGGCATTTTTGAACTATGCATATCATTTAGTGTAATTTAAAATTCCTTGTATTCCATCCGGCATGAAGAACGCGAGGAATCACTATAAGTCTTATTCTTAAGCATGCATTATTGATTTACGCTTGCATTAGCTTTTTCGATTCGCCTTTCTCAGATTTACAACTTAGGGATTAAAGGAATTGTGACTGCTCGTTAGGCGTGAATTTCTGTGCTCACATAAACTTCAGCGATAACCTTAATCTAAAATTGAGACTGCTAATCATGGCAATTGTAAAATATATTCACATAAAATTAACCCTTGTGTATGTTGGAGAGAAACCCACTCATTTTTGTAACGATAAGATCGCACACTTAGGACAGAGCCAAAAACCGAAAAATTCCATTCAAACTACTGATTTTAAAAACAATTAGATTCTTTTCAGTGAGGGTTTCAGGTAGCCGTTTTACAGTCCGACTTCCCTTAGCAGAGTGGGTGGTTTAGAGGACCTTGTGTAAGGCTTCATACTCAAGTAACGCAGGTAGTCGTTTAAACTTTACGTACTTACACCTATACTGGCTGAAAATAGGTGCAACTAGTTGTATGAGCTCGGGACAGTCTTTGTGAAATATTTCAGCACCTAACAGCTCCACTTAAATTTCAAGATTGTTTTGTCATTAAATTAAAATTGAAAAGATAAGCTGTCGAACCCTAACGTGCCTTCACCAGTGTTGAGTGGGTGAAGTTGAGAATTTGATTTGTGTTTGCTTTGTGCAAGTGTTCTCGTGAAGACTCTCTTCTCGATCTCTCTTGGTCTTAGGATCATCCTCTTTAGCAATCCTCCTCCTTAAGGGTTCAGTCCATCCTAGACTAACCCTTCATTTCACTCCCCTGCTAAGGAAAACTTTATCCTTGGAAATTCTTCACATACTTCAACGCCTAATTATGAGCTCTTTACTTCTGAAGGTAAGGAGGAAAAAGTCACGATGCCTCCAAAGAAGAAACCTCGTGATGCCGAGAATGACAATGATCCTATTCGAGCACTTCTGGCTAGAATAACCGTAGTTGAATAACACAATGAACTCCTTAGGGCACATATGGTAGAGATGCAATATGGTGAGGCTGCTATGGAAGATACGTACCTCCATGAATTAGATAAAGACAATAATTGGTTGAGACCGGTACCCCCTGAGGATGCGTTCGAACATAAACCGCATTTCCTCGCATTATTACCTATGTTCAGAGGGAATAATCATGAAGAACCATATATCTTCCTCCGTGACTTCGAGCTAGTCTGCGCTAACCTCTGCCACCCTAGGGTTAGTCAAGACTACATAAGGATGAGAGTCGTCCCCTTCACCTTGACTGATAAGGCGGCTTACTAGCTGAAAAATTTAGAGGAAGAGGTCACTACATGGGCCACCTTCAAGACATTATTCTTAAAGAAATTCTACCCTTGAGTAGAATTAATCAGATGAGGATCAGGCTCACAAGATTCACCCAACACTCGAGCGAACCATTCCATGAAACCTGGGAAAGGTTCACAGACCTAATCCAGAAATGCCCAGGACATGGGATAAGCAAAATGATGCTGGTCCAAAGTCTTGTTAGTGGACTGAACCCTGAGAGCCAATGGTTAATGAGTGCATCCTGCGAAGGAAGCTACATGGAACGCCATGAGGACACCATATACAAGGTGTTCGAGAGACTTGCTGAATCTAGCCATGCGCAGAACACCAGCCGGGCCTACATAGTCTGCTCTAAAAAGATGGTGAATAATCTAATGACCGATTAGAGCAATGGCATGGGAATAACAATTGATAAGCTAACTATTGTCCAACAGATTTATAAGAAGGTGGGCGAACTACATAAATCATCTGATATGGAGAAATTGGCTAAATTGCCTAAGCAAATGGAGGAATTGGCTGACAGGGTATCTAAGATTCAGATACCTACCTTGACTTCACCCACTGCCCCCATACACCAAATTCACTACACTCAAGATCAAGGGTAGGGCAACAGAGCCACAATGGTAGAGATCAAGTCTTGTCCCATCAAACTAAAGAAACCTCCACTCAATACGAGGAACCTCCGCAAGTCATGGAGATAAACAGAGTTTGGTATAACCTGGAACCTGTCAACCGTTCAAACCAAAACTCTACTCCTAACCCTCATCCACCACAAGCCTGATACACCTACCAGCCTCAACAACAACAGCATCAGTAGTACCGCACGGGTTATCAAAACCCGCAATCACAACCACAGTAGTATCAACGCCAGGGCCAATTCAGACAATATCAGCACCCTCAGGTCAAACAGAGCTAGGGGTCCTCCTCTTCTTCTATCTCTCCAGAACTCCAGCAAGTGTTGTACAAACTTCATGATATGAGAGTCGACATAAATCGACTCTCTCGATGGAGAAATGAGGTAACTGCACCCCAAACTATGATTCAATCTCAAGTCCAGGCTAATCCAAATGGCCTTGGATAGATTTAGGTATTAATCTCTGAATATTCCTTACCTGAATACGAGATCTTGTCGAATAATGATGCTTATCTTATTTCTCTTAGGAGGGGAAGGACCGTAACCATGCATGATTGAGCGAAAGAACACGGTGACATAGCCCCAGGGTCCACAAATTCACACAATCCTGGGGGAATTGAGGAGGAGAGGCACGAGGAGGAGATATAAGAAGACCCACACACACAACACGTTATACACTATAACTCTAAAGGTCATGGAGAGTCAGAATTTGAGTTTAACAAAGAAGCGCCACCAAGACATCCGCAACAGTTGTCCACTAATTTTCCTGTTTTTAGATCAGTTAGTCCAAGTCCTGTAGACATTTCTCATTCCTCATCCAATAAAAGTGAAGTTGTTGATCACAATGAGTCCATTCCTTTCCCCCGTGCTCTTACGGCAAGAAAGAAGAAGAACATAAAAAATCAAAAAAATGATGACGAGATGGCCTGCATTTGTAAAGAAATTATTAAGGTCACTCTGTCCCTAGACGAGATGATAGAAAGAGACCCAGCTCTTCGGAAATACCTTGAGGAAAAATGCACACTGACAAGAGCCAGCAAAAAGAATCCTACGCGAACAAAGAAGCACACACTCTCTATTGCTACATCTCACCTTATAAAAAATGAGCTACCAAGGAAGAAAAGAGACATGGGTGCTCACTTTGTCAGTAGCCACATCAATAAAATCAAGTTTGCCCGAACATTGTTAGACAATGGCTCATCCATAATCTCATGCCCACAACTCTATTTGAGCATCTAAATCTAGGTCCTCTTAAGCAATCCACAGTTGTACTTCAATTTGCAAATACATCAACTAAGAGACCTAAGGGGAAGATTCGAAACGATGTCATCAACATAAAGGGAAAAATTACCCAGTCGATTTCACAATACTTGACATGGATGTCCCTAGAAATCGGAAAGTCTCCCAAATGATACTAAGGAGACTCTTCCTTACGACTGCAGGAGCTATATTCGATTACACATCCAGGAGAATCTAGTTTGGAAAAGTTGAACTTAAAATGAAGCAAACTAGGTTTCAACGACCTGACACTAAGTCAAGCACCGAGTCTGAAAAATCAGAACCTGAGGCAGAATATACAGAAGCAACAGTTGGGCCCTGGAGACAAAACCCAACCGTAATAATGGAATCAACCTCATCCAGAGAGGACATAGTTGATGATTTAGTCTGCCAGCTCATCCATGCATCTACTTATACTCTCAGAGACTCAGAGGTCCCTCTTGATCTGTCAGTCCATTCTCCTTATGGACAATCCCAGAGTGAAGTATACATATCGGACGCGGCACTTGCCACACCACATTCTATCTTTAGCGATCTGATCCCCAAAACAATCAAGATGGTGGCCGATATTAATACACTGCAAACATCCACATCACAATCAGAATCGACAATGAGAGAGCCAGATTCGGTAAACGATACAGACTTACCCGAGCTCAAACCGTTGCCTCCTACTCTTAAGTATGTGTTCCTTGCATGAAATAAGGGACAGTTTCCAATCATCATCAGTTTCACATCTGACCGAAGAGCAGGAGATCCGCCTGCATAAAGTTCTGGAGAAAAATTGCAAGGCTATAGGATGGAGATTGTCTAATCTTCCAGGGATAAACCCAGCTCTATGCTCACACCATATTTACCTTGAGGATAATGCTAAACCCTCTCGTGAATGCCAACGTAGGTTGAATCCAAACTTACAGGAAGTGGTTAAGATGGAGATCGAAAATGGTGTAAGGTGGGTTTCATATATCCCATCTCAGACTCCAAGTGGGTGTCGTCATTGCATATCGTCCCGAAAAAGTCGGGACACGTGTACCGACGTCGTGGTGCGTCTATGTGGATTACAGACGTCCGAATGTCGCAACGAAGAAGGATCATTTTCCGCTGCCTTTTATTGATCAAATTTTGGAGAGATTGACAGGGAGAGAATACTTCTATTTCTTAGACAGGTACTCGGGCTACAGTCAGGTATCCATAGCCCCTAAGGACCAAAAAAAGACTACTTTTAATTGTCCTTTCGGTACATACGCATTTAAGCGCATGCCTTTTGGGCTTTGCAATGCCCCCGAAACTTTTCACCGATGCATGATTGCAATTTTTGCCGAAATGGTTGGATATTTCCTAGAAGTATTCATGGATGACTTCTCGGTTCATGGTGATTCATTCGATGATTGTCTATCGCACCTGGATCGAGTCCTCCAAAAGTGTAGGGAAGTGAATCTGGCGCTCTCTTTGGAGAAAAGGCATTTCATGGTAAAAGATGGCATTGTATTGGGGCATGTCATCTCCAAGAAGGGAATGGAGGTTGACCCTGCCAAGGTGGATGTGATCAAGAAATTCGAGCCACCTACCAATGTGAAACAAGTGTGGTCTTTGCTGGGGCATGTCGGATTTTATAGGAGATTTATTAAGGATTTTTCAAAAATTGCCCGACCATTGACTGACCTCTTAGGGAAAGACACCGAGTTCATTGTAGATCATAAGTGTCTTGAAGCCTTTGAGCTTCTCAGAAAGAGGATCATTGAGACTCCCATCCTACAAGCCCCTGACTGGTCTCTTCCCTTCGAGATCATTACAGATGCTTCAGACTTCGCAGTAGGGGTGGTGTTAGGCCAAAGAAAGGATGGAATCTCGTATGTTATTCACTACGCAAGCAAAGTTCTATATCTAGCACAGAAAAACTACATTGTGATCGAAAAAGAAATGCTTGCAGTAGTCTTTGCCTTGGAAAAATTTCGATCTATACTTATAGGATCTAAGGTGATAGTTTACACAGATCATTCTGCCATTCGATACTTAATGGTGAAGAAAGATGCAAAAGCGTGACTCCTCAGATGGATACTCTTACTTCGGGAATTTTATTTGGATATAAAAGATAAACCTAGGGTTTGGAATGTTGTGGCTGATCATTTATCATGGATCGAACATAACAAAATCCCTGAGTTTGAATCCATCCGTGAAACCTTCCCAGACGAGTCAATTTCTGCAATTGACTCTCTCCCATGGTATGCCGACATGGTGAACTATCTTGTCTCCAAGTTCCTCAGGGTTGGCCAAAGAATAGAATCGACCAACTCGTGTCGGAAGCCAGACACTACCATTGGGAAGATCTGTTCCTTTTCTTTGAAGGATCGGATTGCAAATGGAGAAGATGTATTCCTCAGGAGGAATACCAAAGCGTCCTCAATCTCTGCCATACCTTGGAGGAATATTATTTATAATATACGTACATATTAAAACTGGAATAAAATCATAAATAAAATGTCAAAATAAAATATGAATAGATAATGCATAGGTAAAATACCTATCCTTATAAGTGTATATAATATATCAGAAAAACTAAATAAAAATATATTTAAGTCTTTAAAAACAAGTTATAAAAATATAAAATGATAAATTAAATTAATAATATTAAAAATACAAAATAAAAATAAAAGACAAATACATAGATGATTATACCTATATATAGCCCTTAAAAAGTAATTTATATTTATAAGTCTCTAAAAAAATAAATAAAAATCACAATAAAATATCTTATAAAATAATAAATATTTTTTATTTTATAACTTAAATTAACTAAAATCGTTTAATATTTTTCTTATCGAATTTCTAATTCCTTTTGCTAAGGATTTTTCTGGTTGGTCCACGTGGACCAACCAGAGCCTCCCGTTGGTTGACCTCGGTCAACTATCTGACAAAGGTCTGCTCCCTGTAAAACCTCGCGACTATGTCTTCTTCTCAGATTTTGGAGGTCGAGCCTTGCATCCTTTTGCGTCGGCCTCTTCAGCACATTTTCTCCTCGTTCTACCACCTTTCACACCCTTAGCTTTCCTCAGGCCTAACGATCAGCGATTCGCCTCCTCTTCATCGATCTTGGAGCCTGCTCGTCAACATGTATAAAAATCACCTTCGACCTTCCATTTGATTTTTTATCACTCTTCCACCGTCAAACCCTAAACCTAGGTATCCAAGGACCCTCCTAGTGACAGCAGGAATAGACCCTGTCCTTCGGGGGCCTCCGTGGGTATCGAATCGAGCCGATCCAGCTCGTCGGAGCTACGTCACTGGAGCTTTCTCCCGACGTACCTTAGTGAGATTTACTCCCTCTTTCTCTGTTCGTTTCACTCCTTATTGTAGCAATAGTCGTAATCTACGAGTTTTCCCTTCTGATTTAATCCCCCGTAGCATGAATCTCAAGAACTTTGTCGGCGGAGCTCCTTACTCTGCCAGCTGATTTCGGTAATCCCCGACACCCTCCGCCTCGCCAATCATCATCACCTCCTTCCACTTCACCTCATCATCATCTGTCGAATTTCACCCTCCTTGTTCTTGCACAAAACGGAAGATCAGCATTATCACTCTGCCGCTCGCTGGAGGAAACCTCCACCATCGTATCCCACCTTATTTCTCCACTTGGAGGGTCGAGGCACTTTGCCCTCGACCCGTTAATCTGTTTTTGTAGGTCCCAGAGCTTAGTTAGCAGCAAGGGCTCATTTTGGAGGAGTTGGAGGTTCTTGGAGCTTCCTTGCTCTGACGGTCTCGCGCAATCCCTCCGGCATTCGTCGGGCATCACTTCCTAGGAATGGAAGTGTCATGGTTATACAATCGTTTATGATCACATCACCCTCAGGTATTCCCAATACCTGTACATCCTGCATACTCGAAGACTAAGAATAAACCCGAAGTATTAGATCAACTTTATACTGTCTACTTCAGGGTTTTATCAATAAGTTTATCAATTGATCATTGGGAGTTGGTATCGATCATATACTTTCCAAAAGCATATATCATACCTAGGTCCTGATCATATACTTTCCAAAAGTATATATCAAACCTACAAATTCAGTCAAGCTTCCAAAGCGAGATGACCGTGCGCACAGAATTTGATTCTTCCCAATATCTCATGAGTGAGCTCATGTCTTCCGGTTCAGTAATGAACCTGTATGATCCCTTTGAGAGATCATATTACTCATATGCCCTTATATGCACACCAACGCACCGGTGTATAGACCTTGGTTAGGTCATCAACCTATTGGTCTAGCAAATGTACAGACTCAGACAGATAGTAACACATCTGTTTCTGGTCAGAGGATGCGTTCCTGTATCGTGATAGCATACAATATAGGACTTTGGTTATCTCTTCTCGTTAAGTCAACTCTTTGACCTAACTAATCCAACACCTCCGAATCTCTATTCCTATGTAGAGGACCTGCATCAAGAGATCGGTTAGATATCAGCCTATGTGAGAAAGGATTGCCATCTCCTACTCGGGCTGGAGATTATCTCTTAATAATAATTTGACGGTACTTGATGAGTCCTCAATCTAACTCTTTAAATTTCCATCCAAGCACTAGCCTCTATGATTCAATAATTGAATCAACAGCTGTATGATTATTTAGATGACCATGGTACATAACCCTAATTGTACTAAGGGACCTATTATGCAAATTATTTATTCTTCATTTCAGATCAGGGAATGATATTCGCAATAACATTTATTGCATAATGGCTCACCGTGGGCTCGCATGTCCAACAGAACGGTGCGGAGGGTGCCATGCTTCCATCACTTATTTCCATGGGCTCTGGCCAGGTATCGTTTCACATGAAATAGACGACCTAGATTAGATCTTGGTCATGATATTGATTGAACGATGATGAGTGTTGATGAAGAATGGGGAAGAACAGTTACCATGTCCCTCTTTGTTCTTTGATTCTTCTCGTTTCCAGCCACCTCCCACCTCGCTGATGAGCTCAACGGCTTCCTAAAAGCTCGCTGCACTTGCAGGTGGCTTAATGGAGTCCAGGCCTCGCTAGAGGAGGCCTAGAAGGGTGTTCTCCTCTAGCACCTAGGGGTGCTTGTTCTTCGATCGATCTCTGCTTTGGTGGGTTCTCAAGTCCTATCTTCTGCACAAGAAGCCTTAGAGGCTCAAGGTCTATGTCCTCGCTTCGAGAATGATGCTAATCGCACAAGGGATGAAGGAGAGTGACAAGCGAGCCTCTGGCTAGAAGCATAGCTGAGACTCAGATTCACTGATTCTTGTAGAATCGGGTTACATTGAGTGAAGGATTTGATGAAGAAATGGATAGGGGAGGATATGAGAAGATTTGGGGGTCGAGATAGTGGATGTCAGATCAGAGAATAGTAGCTGAAGCAGTTGCTCCAACGAACTACGTATTAACTAATTTACGCTAAAGCAACATAAATGACATGAAACTAAACCTAAATCTAAGATAAGAATGAAAAATGCAATCTAAATTAACCTAAAACTATACCTCAATAGGGGTGTACTTAGAAGCGGGGGACTATCATCAGAGGATTGTCGTTGGAGGTGGTCTGACGAGGTGGGCCTATGCTTCGGTTACCCTTCTCCATGCCGATGAGGCCTGGGAATCACATGTTGCCACCAAGGACTCAAGCAGAAGGACTCTTTTAGGTTATATGTAGGCTAGAGAGGATAGAACATCAAAATGAAGGTGAGGGGATTTATTTTATGTACATGGCGATTGGCATTCTCATGACTGAGTTTGTGTGAGGAAGAAAGGGGGGGTTAGTGAGGGCTACGGTCATGGCAAGATCGAGAGTTAAGGGAGGTGCAGAATGGCAGTGGTCTCGAGGTTTAATAAGTGGGGGCGTAGAAAAAATGGAGAAGGAGGGGGGGTTCACATGCCCTGACAAGTCAGAGCGTAGGGCCGTGCAGAATGGGATGTTGATCAGGTGGTTGATGAATCCTGATTCTTACTCTTTATTCTTTTATTTTAGTTGTCTATCTTAGCAAAGCAGCATGTAAATACCTATAAATAAAATATCATAGCATTCAACATGCATTTGTTAATATTGCATAATTAGCATGTTTTTGTGTAAAAATAAAAGAATAAAGGAAAAGAAAAAGGAAGGAGGTATTTTGAAAAAATACAGAGTGACCTGATCCCCAAGAGAAGGTCAAGCCTTGACCTGATCGCAAAATAAAAGAAGTAGAGAGAGATAGGTTCTACCTTGTGTTGTACATATTACCTATGTATATAAATAATTATTTTTGACAAAATAAAACTAATTTATTGTTTTTACCTCCTTGTATATATTTCTAAAAAAAATAAAAATAAAATAAAAATCAGAAAAATTAAATAAAAATAAAAATAAAATCGCCCTTTCATTGTACAAAACACATGTATACATATCACACCATCTAATTATTACATATTATTAAATAATTTGTATAAATAAAATAAAAATTATTTTGTATTCCTAAAAATATATTGAAAATAAAATATAAAATTGAGGTATTTCTATAAAAATAACAAAATAAAAATATTTGTACATAATACATAAGTATATTATAATTGTATACAATACTATATATTGTATATACACTAAATTATTTTCCATAAAAATATTTAAAAATCATAAAAAATTCCTTAAAAAATAAAAAAAATTTTTCATTTTATTCAATTTATTAATTTAAATTCATTTATTATTTTTAATTTAATTTTTTTTGTTTCTTCTCTTTTTTGTCCTGTAGAGACTTTTGTCTTTTTCTTAGGCTAGCTCTAATTGGGCTAGCGGGGATTCGTTGATCTCGGTCAACTGGTCCCCGCCAGCCCCCTTTTCATCAAATCGGGATTTGCACCAATTTCTTCCATTTTTAGCAACCCGATCTGACCACCATTCTGCCCAATCCTTCGCCCCAAATCGAGAGTGCGGATCCCTAATCTTCGCTCGCTTCTTTTCTCCTCGATCCTCACCTTGGTTCGCGGGCCACACCTCCTCCTTATTGGACCTAATCACATATATATCCTGCACCCCCTCATCCTTTTCCTTCACTGTTGGATGCCCCACCACCTCCTGCATACCCGTTCCTCCTTTTCCATAGTGATAGCGTGAGAGGGAGAGGGCGAGGGAGCCTTTTGGAGCGTGAAGCCCTTAGGTCCGGCGAGGTTCTTCCTCAACTCCGTCGTGAGGAGCCTAGCCTCTAGCTGCATTGGCTATTGAGACAACGACCCCCGTGGACCATCGCATGCACTCCAAGGCGTATTTACTCCATCTTTAGGTACTCACTACACCCTCCACTTTCCATTGATTCGATTTTTCCCCAAGAAATAGAGCATCTCCGACGACGATAATTCATACGTTGTTTCACCATCTTCCGATCTTACTCCATCTCGCTCTGACTTCCTCTCGCTTCTACATCACGCTCCGCATCCTTCCATCGACTCCAATCACCGGATTGGAGTTGCTAAGCAGGTCGACTCTCCCGTATCGCCGGAGACCAGCTCCATACACCCTCCGCCCCTGTTTGAGATATCTTTGGTGCCCTAACCCTCGCCGGAGCCACTCTTGCGAGCATACCTCCTCTCCTAAAGGGTAGGCGCGCGACCATACCTCATCTAGAGGTCTTGGACACCCCCAGGAATCTCTAGGAACACCGTGCACCCCTGGGACTTCTCTCTCGATACTGGGCCCTTCTAAGCCATCCAGTAGCTGTGGACTATCATTGACGACCTTTCCCATAGCCCAGCAGCTCGTGACGACGCCGGACCCGTGCGCCATCGTAGATTGAAACTCGCCGGAGGCGAGTTCTTCCCTGTTCGTCCACATAGCGTCCCAGCCGTCGGATCAGGCCCCTCTCTAGTTCTAATCAAAACTGTGCATCGTCGGGAGGCCCTTGACCATAGGATCCATCTGAGGATCTCATCGCCGCCATCCATCACCAAAGAGGTATCCGTGCATCTCAACCGTCCATCGATGAGTGGAGAGCCATTGGTCGTTGGATCGCGCTTAATAAGGGGTAAATTGTTCTTTGTCCCTCTCTGTTTTGTTTTTATTATTTACTCCTGTAAATATTTATCGTAGTTTAAAATAGTTTGGATAATTTGCAAATGGACCCTTGTTACTTTTAGTATTTGCACTTTAGTCCCCTGTGTGTAAACTCACATGCTGTCTCACATGCTTGTCTGGTGTAATTACATGTTTTGTCTTGGATTTGATATATGTTATAATTTGAATGGTAACTTTCTGACATTTGCATTTATGCCCCTGTGCGTGGTTTAATGAGCATGTATGTTTATTCCCTGGCTATTTTGCAGTTTTGGCCCTAAGTTTTTCATCCGTGCTATTTTTTGGCCTGAAGCTTATTATAATTACAAGTAGGTCCCTACATTCCATGTGTCTTATTTTTAATTAAATATTACCAAATTATGTCTAAATATTATATAAATATTACTGTTAGCTCTTGCTAACACGTAATTGTGATTTTTGGGATAAATTTCATGTTGTATTTTATTTTCTAAAAATAAAAAACCATAAAAGTTTCGTGTCTGTTTTAGAAAATACATAAAAATTAGAAAAATCCCTTTAAAATTTCCAAAAAAATTGTGAGTATGTGTTTTGGTGTGCTTTACTTTCAATAGCATTTTTGTTTCAAAAACCCTTAAAAAACCCTAAAAATTTACAAAACACTCAAAAACTTATAAAAATAATAAAAATTCTATGAAAAAACAAAAAAACAATTTCAGTTTCTGTTTATAGATCTTTTTATCTTTTTATCATAAAATTGTTCCCTAGGACATTATGGCATTTTAAGTATTTTTAATTTGCAATATTATCCTGGTTGTGCACTATTTGGATTTTTAGCCCTTGTTTCATTTTTATAAAATCACAAAAAAAAGAAAAACCCCAGAAAATTACTAAAAATACATTAATACTTGAAAAACCCAAAAATATTTTTATCTTGATTTTTAATATATTTAATCTTAAATAAAAATTCAAAAGTCTGATTAAGAGCTTTGTTTTCTTATTTTCCTATTTAAAAAATCATAAAAATTTGCAAAAAATAAAAACCAATAAAAATATGCGTTTTAGTTTCTGAATTTCGACTACTTCTTTCATTTATGTGCTCCTTGTGTTCGACCCTAGTTGCTATACCAGGTTAAAATAAATAGCGGAGACTACTAACATTTTCTGTATGCATTGATTGGTTTTTCTGTTTGATTGAGTGGTTTCTATCTTTTGCTTGATCGAGCATTGTCCTTGTGATCCGGGCCGTAATGACCCTTTGATTACTTGATTCCCTAACCCGTGTCGCTGGGGCCGCTCGTTAGAATGGAGCCGTTGCTGGGGAACACGACTTAGTAGTCACTTTTCAGCATTTTGCATATTTTTATCTCTATTTTATATAATTGTTTTCTGACCTATTTCTGTTTCACTTTTTGTGCGAGGAATCGTCTGAGGAAACTTTGGAGGAGACCCGCACCCAAGGAGGAGTAGGAGCAGAGTAGGACTAGTTTTTCCAGATAGAGTAGAGTACAGTAGTTAGTTTACCTTTTCAGCAGACTTTCCATTTATTATTGTAATAATTCTAGACTCTGTACATTTCTTTTAGACACTTGACCTATCAGGGTCTGTTACATCGAGCACCGGTGCGCTCGGGGGACCTCACCATGTTTTTTGCAGATTTGTTTTTATCAGATTTTTCTTTCTATTTGATTCTCACAGATTTGTCCCCTAGACTTAGGATTTTTGATTGATTGTGACGTAAGTAATTTAAGGCCCAATCCCTAATAGATTGCTTGCACCTATAGAGCGTAATTGGACCTTTTTAATCATTCAAAATAAACAGTTAACTTGATCGATTGAGAGGTCATGTGCCGCTAGAGGTTGTATACAACGTGTGTAGGATCCGTTGTGGTGGACACCAATTGACATCCAAGACTGGACATCGACCTCTCTCTCTGATTAGTTAGCTACCGTTCTTCACGATCATTAAAAATTTCTCATCTTAAGGATGGTTTCTTCATGCATCATATAGTTAGTTTCTTTTCAGTCTTTTAATTTATGCGCGGATCACCCTGCATGTAGAGTGCTGGAGTCAGGTACGCATCTCTATCTTTGCATGCATCATCGTGTTTGATCACACATCGGCTTTTTCGACTTCTCTCCCTATTTCTGGACCTAAAATAAATCAGGAGATTGAAAAATTTGTTAGGCGTTGTTTTCATTTGAAAAAATACCTAAAAAAGTGAAAATTATAAAATCAGGACTGCTAATGCAAACTTGACCTTAAAATTCACCTCATTTAAAATATTTGTTTTGGGGAGAGTCACCCCCTCATTGGTTGATTTGTATGTAGCGAGAGAGTAACCCGCACACTAGGCTAGAGCCATACCTGAACTTCCTTCAGACTACTGGTCTCGTGGTTAATTATTCTCCAGTGAGGATTTCACTGGGTAGCTGGTAATCAATCCGGGCTTCCTTAGCAGATTGGGCAGATCGGGTAGCCGATAAATGGTCCGCATCCATACTGGCTGGGAAATATCTAACTGTAGGATTTGGTCAGTCTCCTGGGAGCATCGGGTTCCTACCAGCTCATTTAATCACTCTTATAGACTGATTGATCACCTAAAATAAAATTGACAAGACTAACGATCGAACCTTCACGGTCATCATCTCAGTGTTGCGTAGGTGAATTGGGGGTTTTACTACTAATCTTGTTTGCATTCTAGATCTCATTCGCACTTATCTCGGCATCACGATGATGGGAAGGAGGTCCCTTAGGCTGCCTTCGACAGTACCACTCTCGAGCGCTCCTCCCCACTCATCTAGGGCAGTTTCGGAGAGCCCATACCCGCTCTCTGAACCTGAGTTTGCTACCACCTTGTTCCCCCTCGACCACCCTTCTTCCACCAGTCTTGAGGTGCCCGAACAAAGGCCAGCACAGATTTATATACACTTGATGGCACCTGAGTTCGAGTCTTTTACCTTTGTAGAGACCCGCAAGATGGCCACCAGCGACGGACTCACCAATGAGTAGACCTAGGGTTCTACTTATGTTCTTGATCAGGGTGCCATCAACAACACACTCCTAGACTCCTAGAGACAATGTAGAGACAAATTAGAGATCAGGGAGCATTTATGGTAGAGGTGCATCGAGATCTTGTAGGGCTGAGAGCCGATAGAGACCAACCGCAGAGACCAGTCGGTGGAGACATCCCAGCACCTGGAGAAGCATAAAAACACCTGGAGGATCAGCCAAATCCAGTTAGACAGCCATGACCATTGAGGCAGCTGCACAACCCTAGTGCAACCCTCACCCATCGTTGGATCCAGCTCCCTGAGATTCTGGGCGACTTCAAGCTTGGCCCCCAGACGATTCAGTTATTGCCCAATTTCCATGGCACTTGCAAGAATTCGAGATGATTTGTAGTACAGTCCATGATAGATTCATGGATGAGGACACCATCAAAATGATAACATTCCCTTTCTCCCTGGTCGATAGAGCAGCCTACTTGTTGAAGCATTTAGGGAGATATGTTACTACTTGGGAGCATCTCCGGACCGAGTACTTGAATAAGTACTATCCACTCGGTTGGACCAATGCAGCGAGAGCACTGATCAACAATTTCACAATGATCCCCCATGAGCGGTTTCATGAGGAGTGGGATCGCTTTAGAGAGCTCATCGACCAATATACACACCATGAGATTTCCAAGCCTAACTTAGTGCAGAGTTTCTTTTGTGGCTGACACCAGAGCTGCAGGGGCTTGTCCCAGCCAGGTTCACCATATTCAGGTAGAGTCGGTTCAACCTTTGCAGCAGTACTCCTAGCCACCGCCATGTCAGGACACTCTGAAGGTGGTGTATCAGTGATGAATCTCAGATTCATCACTCTAAATCTCATTAATTAAGCTCAAGTCCCTCAAAATCAACAACATTTCAGCATTTATTCTGCATAATTAGCATTCATGCATGTTTTCATAAGAATTGCATTTTATCCATAATTTCTGCACAAAATAAGAAGCCAAAAACCCAAGCCAAAGTTGACATGTAAATAGCCTAATTTCCCGGATTTTTAACTCCTTCATGCTAACTCCGAATGACACACAACCACCTCCACTGTGTACACAAAACTAACAAGAATATATGAAAAATACAAAAAAATCACTAACCCTGTTATGTTTAATTTTAATAGGTATTAAACCCCACATTTTCGAGGTTTAGGATTTTTCTAAGATCCATCAATCAGCCAGATCAACCCCTGGCAATTCTTCCCCCTTACCCTTGCTAGCAGGAGCCATTGATGGAAGTCAACGGGATTTTGGTATAACCGGTAGCAGCCTGGGATCCACTATGATCATCCCGGATTCAGGTGGTCTACAAGAGACACCTCATCTCAGCAACAACCTCCAGCTCAGGGTGGACAGAGCAGCCAGCCTCAGCAGCAACAACCCCAGTACTCCCAGCCATTACACTACTACTAGTCGGGTCCTCGTCCCTACCATCAGGGACAACAATGGAGGCAGCAGTAGTAGCCTCAACAGTTCACTCAGCCTCCCCTCACCAGTTCCAGCAGCAGCCTTATTTCTAGTAAGGCAACCCGTCCGGTTGTCATGAACCAACCTATGAGAACCCAACCCTTGATGATATGGCTCACCTTCTTTCAGACCAGCAGGCATCTTTCAGGCAGGAGATGGATGAGTTCCGTGAGGAGATGAGGGACATCATAAAGGGCAAGGCTGCCATACCCGCTCAGATCGAGCCCTATCCAAATAACTTAAAGAGGAAGTCTGAGAAAGTACAGTTCACAGAGACCACCACTCCTAGGGACTACTTGGGTGATATTTCTTCCTATATATTTATGGTTGTTTTTATGACACTTAGGAGTGGTAGGATACCAGCCAGTGGCGCCTCATCTGAGCGATAATCACATGATGATCTAGGAGCGCCAGATGAGGAGGACATCGATGTTGATGTCACTGATGATGTTGATGACGGTGGTGCTGACACCACCAAGGACGATTGTCCAGTTGATGGTACTGAGGCTGTCATTTCTCCAGATGCAGTTTGTGGTACTGATGCCACCATTATATCAGATGCTGAGCCAGAGTGTGGTGCTGATGCTGTGAAGACAGACGCCACGGGTGGTGTTGATGCCACCATTTCTACTCTAGTTATGTTCCCCCTATCATTATATCTCATGAAAATTTAAAAAAAACCAAAGAAATTAATAAAGGAAAGGCTTCTTCATCTACTTCGAGTCCATCTATGCTGCATGCTGATCTTGGTATGTGCTCCATTCCAACATAGACATAGGAACCTATTCCTAGCCTTCTATCTGAGGAGGGCCCAGCCATCCCTTTCCCTCAGGAAATTCACTTGAAAAGGGGAATAAAAAAGAAATTCCAAAAAAAGACCCAGCAATTAGAGTTCAACCAGCAGATGATAGACAGATTCCATATCCAGTTGACTCTATAGGAGGCACTTGAGCACATCCCTCTCTTCCAAAAGAACCTGAGAGAGAGACTACCATCCGCAGGAAGAGAAGGAACCATAATGCAGAGATCCATGTGCTCACTTGTGCTACATGCTTCACGATCCAAAACTGTTTGCCAGCCAAGATGACAGATGCAGGACTCTATTAGACAACGGCTCTTCTATCAATCTACTTTGGTAGACTTACTCGACCGATTTGAGTTTGGCCCTCTTCGAAAGAGCAGGACAGTCCTCCAGTTTGCTGATAGATCTGTCAAGAGGCCAAAGGGGTCGTTGAATTATGTGGTTGTTACAATTCATGGCCTAAAATTCCCCGTGGATTTCGTTGTTTTGGACATGGAGATCCCTTAGTCTGTGACTGATACACCCATTATTCAAGGACGTCTATTCTTGACCAGCCAAGGCGGTATCCAACCATGATAATGGGAAGGTGTACTTTTGTGTCGAGGGTGAAAGTATACAAATAGAGACAATAAATAAGACCAGAGCATGAGATTCAGCTTGCTCGGAGCAGTTCAGTGATAAAGAGCAGATGTCAGAGGCAGAGCGAGACGTCCCCCATGAGTGTGATTTTGTGATCACAGATGACGAAGTTGTTTGGTCTGACCCCGTTTCACGAGCTCTTATCTCACCTTCAGACACTATAGAGTCATAACTTCCAGCAAATGAGAGTTCGGAGAGCACACTCTTGGCCGAGGACACATTTGAGGCTGATGACCATGTTCAAAAGAGCGGAGCAGTTTATGTTTCCTGTGATTCTGATTCAGATCCCTTGGATTCAAACATAGATTGGGCCAGGTTTGATGAGTTTCTACCTTGTCTGATTCCTACAGAGCCGACAGCTAGGGTTGAGGATGAGCCAACATCGATTACAGACGCACCAGCATGTCCGTCTTCACCAGATTTCCACGATCAACGAGAGTTCTCACATTCAAATCTGGTTGCTTTCACGCAGACATTCTAGAAGCTAGATTTGGCAGCTCCCAGTTGCCCACAGCTGAAGCCCTTGCCACAGTCGCTGAAGTATAGATTCCTTGCGGGTGAGCATGAGATGTACCCGATCATTATCTCAACTGATTTGACTGGAGAGCAAGAATCTCGTCTGATGGAGGTTCTTTAAAGGAACCACAAGGTGATAGGATGGAGCGTAGCTGATTTCCAGGGGATAAGTCCGGCCCTATGCTCCCACCATATCTATCTCGAAGAGGACACTAGGCCATCGTGTGAGTTCCAGTAACGGCTGAACCCGAATCTTCGAGAAGTAATCACGAAAGGGATATCCAAATGGTGGAGCATCGATTTTATCTACTCCATCTCCGACTTCAAGTGGGTTAGTCCATTGCATGTGGTTCCCAATAAGATGGGCATCACTACAGTTGTGAGTGAGTCTGAAGAGGAGATCGCTACCTGGGTACCCACTTCATCGAGGGTATGTGTGGACTACAGACGATTGAATCAGGCCACTGAGAAGGATCATTTCCCGCTGCCTTTTATTGATCAGCTTATTGAGAGGCTAGCCGAGAAGAGTCACTATTGTTTTCTTAACGGGTACTCCGGCTATAGTTAGGTGGCCATAGCGCCTAAAGACCAGGACTAAACGACATTCACCTGTCCGTTTGGGACTTATGCTTTCATACGGATACCCTTTGGTCTATGTAACGCCCCAACGACATTCCAATGGTGCATGTTGTCCATCTTCTCGGACATGGTGGGTGATTGCTTGGAGGTATTCACGGATGATTTCTCGATCTATGGTGATGGGTTTGATGCTTATCTTGACTGCCTAGACTGTGTGCTTCAACGCTGTATTGAGGTCCATCTTGTTCTATCTTGGTAGAAGAGTCACTTCATGGTGACTCAGGGGATGGTGCTTGGTCATATCATCTCCAACAGGGGCATAAAGGTTGATCCAGCCAAGGTAGATATCATCAAGAAACTCAATACACCGTCCAACTTGCGGTAGTTGCGGTCTTTTATGGCGCATGTCGGTTTCTACCGACATTTTATTCAGGACTTTAGCAGGATTGCCTGATCGCTCACTGATCTGCTGATGAAAGACACCGAGTTCATTGTAGATGATAAGTGTCTTACGTCGTTCAAGACTCTCAAGAATCTAGTTGCTGAGGCTCCTGTCTTCAGCCGCCTGATTGATCTCTCCCATTCGAGATCATGACGGATGCTTCTGATTTTGCCATAGGCGTTGTGCTAGGACAGAGGAGGGATGGATTACCATATGCCATTCACTACGCTAGCCGTATATTGGATGTCGCACAACGAAACTACACTATCACAGAGAAAGAGATGCTAGCCGTAGTTTTTGCCTTGGATAAGTTCAGATAGTATATTCTCAGATCAAAAGTGAATATTTACATATCATACCGCCATTAGGTACCTCAGGGCAAAGAAGGATACTAAAGCGAGATTGACTAGATGGATCCTTCTACTCCAGGAGTTTGATATTGAGATTAAGGATAAGCATGGAGTCAAGAATGTGGTGGTGCATCATCTCTTCTGATTGCAAAATCTTGAGGAATCAGAGCAGATAGAGCCTATTTCAGAGACCTTCCCAAATGAGGCAATCCTTGCTATCGCCTTGCTCCCATAGTATGCTGACATTGTGAACTATCTTGTCGCCAAGAAAGTTCCACAAGGTTGGCCCAGGAAGTGACTTGAGACCTTCCTTGCGAAGGTCAAGTCATACCATTGGGAGGATCCCATCATTTATCATGAAGGAGGGGATAGCATCTGGCGTCGGTGCATTCCTCAGGAGGAGCACCTTAGCGTCCTCACCTACTGCCACAAGCTTGAGGCAGGAGGACATCATTCTAAGAGGAGAACAATACAGGAAGTGCTCCCGTCCGGCCTATGGTGGCCTACACTCTTCAAAGATTCTAATGAATTCATGAAGAGGTGTACTGACTGTCAACGGATGGGCACTTGTGGACAACATGACATGATGCTGATACAACCCATTCACTTCTGTGAGGTTTTTGACGCACGGGGCATCGATTTCTTGGTTACATTCCGCCCGAACCGCAGATGCTAAGACTGTTTGCCAATTTTTGAGGAAAAATATAATTTAACGGTTCGAGTGCCTAGAGTTTTGATATATGATGCGGGTCTCATTTTATCAACGACAAGTTAAAGGTCCTTGCTAATGAGTTCAGCATAGACAATCGATTATCCACTCCATATCACCCTCAGACCAATGGTCTTGCTGAAGTATCGAACATGGAGATCAAGCCGATATTGCAGAAGGTAGTCCGCCAGGACTGAAAGGATTGGTCACAGTTTTTAGACTCGGCCCTGTGGGCATATCAGACTTCCTTCTAGATACCTTTGGTTACGTCTCCCTTTCGTCTCATTTATGACAAACCATGCCATTTACCTGTGGAAATAAAACACAAGTCACTTCGGGTTGTTACTGAGATATTATTGGATCCAGAGATATCAGAGGAAGACAGAATTGGCAGTTTGGCAGTCCTGGAGGAGCTTAGAGATACAGCCTTTTTGAGTAGCCTACAGTATAAAGAGGAGTAAAGATATGACATGATTCTCATATAAGCCATAAGCTGTTTGAGCCGAACCAACAAGTATGGTTATTTGATGCCAGGCTGAGATTATTTCCAGGGAAGATGCAGAGCAAGTGGAAGGGACCATACTTGGTCCGAAAGGTGCATGATAATGGTAGCATTGATATATCTGAGATGTCATCTGAGTCCAGCTTTCGAGTTAACGGTCAGCGCCTGAAGCCATATCTTGATCATGATCTGTTGATCGTTGATGTTGCCCCAATTCATTTTGCATGAGATGTGGTTTTTGACTCATATCAATTGCATGTCGTGCCTGATTATCACTTCCTCCCGCAACTGTATAGATCCAGATGTCCATACTTTTATCTAACACCCCATCTTCATCCCTTGATTATGCTATTTCTTAAGGTGTACTTTACCCTAAGTATAGGGGGTGTCAGACTTTTTCTTATTCTTTTAATTCTTTTTACCTCTGTTTTGCTGCCTATATTTAGGGATATTTTACCCTAAGTATAGGGGAGGTAGACCATGTACATTCTAACCCTAGGTTTTCCTCTTGTGCACAGACTTCTATACTTAGGATTACTTGATCCTGGGTATAGGGGATCACCGATTTATATTCATTACATCCTTTTATTCATCGTTGTAGTATAGCCTTTCTTTTCACTTCCCAATACTCAGTACGAGTTATGTCTTCTTCATCGCTCTTTGATCACTCCAAGGACATCGTTCGAGATAAGTATAGGAGGGTGTCATATGTATTGTATATATACTTTAGCCATAACTCGTACTTTGTGTGAGTGTGTTTATAAATAAAATGGCTAAAAACCAAAAGCTAAAAATCATAACAATTTTAAAATTTTTCCTTGTATATAAAATTCTTTCTTGCACATACATGTCCGTAAATAGCTATTTGTAAAAACTATTTTGTATAAATGTTTGTAAAAATACTTTGTTTATAAAAATTTATAAATATTTTTGTATCAAAATTATGTATATAATACAAAATTTTCGAAAAATATTTGGAAAATAAAAGTTTGCAAAAATCTATTTGTAAATGTTTGTAAATCTTTTGCAAAACTTATTCTTCTTCCTCGTGTTCAAGAATTTTTCAAAAATTTTACATATTTTGAAAATTGCATAAAAAGAGTTTCGTACATATTTCTGTATATTCTTATGAATCATAGTTGACATTTAAAATAGTTTGGAATTAAATTGGAAAATGGAGCTTGTTTAAGACCTTACTCCACCTAATTCTCAGAAGAATCTTATAGGATTTGGGGTTGAAACTTTTCAGGTCCATTAGTTACTTAATTCTTTGAGTCCACTAGGCTATGTTCACATATCATCTTGATGAACCTAAGTAGAGCACTTAACAACACACGCATGACTCTCATAGACAATGGCTTTACTTGGATCAGCACCTTTCACATAGCTCTCCACAGATGAGGTGGTAAGGAGGCAGTTTTCTGTAGCTTGGAGTAGCATACAAGGGTAGTACTTCTAGGCGGAACCTCTCATCTTCCTTTAGGGAGGGATGTGCGTCTCAGCTTTGTCTAGTGGCATTGAGGTCTAAAGACATGAGTTGTGGGTTGCAATAATGCTTCAAAAGAGGGATAGTCTATAGGATCAAGAAGAAAAAAATCCTTATGTATATGTTGCACCATGTACATACGTTGTACATATGCACGTCAAAAAAAGTGCAAAATCAAGAAAAACTCCAAAAAAGTGCACATGCCTGATTGAAAATAAAATGTCTGCAGGAGTGTATATAGTCAAATAAATCAAAGCTTATGTATTACACCTTCTCATCTCATGAAGCTTGCAGCGGGAGACTTAGCTACACTGGTGATGAATCTCCGTTTCATCATTTTTTCTATCATTTTGGCCTTAAAAACCCTTGTAAATGTGTGTAAATAGGCTTAATTTAGGCATTTTATCATTCATGCATTGTGTTGTAAATATTGTATAAAATACTATTTTTAGTGCCAAAATTATATAATAAAGAAAAGAAAAGAAAATATTGTAAATATTTTATGACCCAAAACCCCGAGACCTGGACATCTCGATGACTAGGTCGATAAGGAATAAAATAGGGGGAGATAAGGGACAAAAACCAATAAAATTCCTTTTATTTTAATTCATTCTTTATTCATTTTGGGACCTATTTTTAGTTCCACTATTTATACTTCAAATAAAGAAACTTGGAACATGGAAATTGTAGATAATTAAATATATAAAATACAAAATTGATTTCATACAAAAATAATGTACAGATAAAAAGTTATGATCTGAATAAGTTTCCAAAATCCCAACTTCCCAGACCTGTGTCTCTCAAATAAAAACTCAAAATGTATCAAAATCACCTTTAATTGTATATAACTTTTAATAAGCTATTTAATGAAGGTGGTTTCTTATTTTTTGGAGTTTTGGTTTAAAAGTTGAGTTTTAGACCCCTATTGTATACTTATACCGATTAAAATATTCATTTTATTTATTATTCATTATTTTTATAATTTTATATTTTTATAATTTTGTAAATATTATTTATAATTTTTTTACATATTAAAATAGGAATAAAAACATAAAAAAAATACAAAAATAAAATACTTGTAGAAAATACATAGGTATAATACTAATAAGTATACCTATACAATTAATATTTCTATTTATTCAATTGTATAAAACACATCAAAAAAATAAAATAAAAATATATTTAAGTTTAAAAATAAGTTATAAATATATAAAATAAGAAATAAAATTAATAAAATTAATTATACAAAATAAAAATAAAATATTAAAATACATAGATAAATATACCTATATAGCCCCTAAAAGGGAATTTATAATTCTAAACCTTGAAAAAATAAATAAAAACAATTATAAAATACTTCATAAAATAATAATAATTTTTTATTTAATAACCTAAAATTAATTAAATCCTTTATTATTTTTAAATGAATTTACAAATCATTTTTTGGAGGATTTTCCTGGTTAGTCCACGTGGACCAACCAGGGGGGGCCTAAGAGTTGACCGCGGGTCAACTCTCTGACCCCCTTCATGTTCATGTCAGACTTTGTTTTTTTCACCAACTTTACGGATTTATCGAGGTCGGCTCTTTCATCCTTTCACGATGCTTCCTTCTGGACTTTTCATCCCCGTCGGTCGATAATACACGCCCAGGTTTCTCCTCAGGCCGTGGATCATCGATGCACCCGCTGTCCCTCGTTCTTCTCACCTGCTCAGTCTCCCTATACATATTTCTCCCCAAGCTTCCGTTGATCTTTTGAACCCTCTTTTGACCGTATTTGCCCTCGTTTTGGCGAGCTCAGGACAAGAGCTCGTGACAGGAGCTCCTCCAGCTCCCTAGAGCCGGGTTAGGCATGTCGCGGGGCATGTTCCACCAATCTCCGGCGAAGCCGCTGTTGAGGTCCACATCTCCTGGCTTTCCCGGCCAGTTGAGGTTATTTCTCTTTGTTTTTCTTCGCGCTTTAGCTAGCTGTAGGTCTCGGCTTTAATTCTGTAGCTTTTATTGCGTGTTTGACCGGTGCTTTTGAGCCTCGATTCCATCTGAACATCCACGCCGGAGCTCTGCTCCGACTTCCACCATTCACATCTTCTCCCGCCCGTTTTTGCCATTGGAGGGCCACAATAGTTTTCCCGCGACCCTCTTAACTTTTTTGTGCAGGTCACGCAACGACAAGTGTGCCTGGAGGCATTTTTGAAGATACGCCGGGGATACCTGGAGCTTCATGCTCCTCCGCCCTCTTGGGGGAACTCCGGTCACCTCCGGAGCGTTTTGTCGCCGCCGGCGTACAGAGGACCACACCAGGAGTCGCCTCGTCTACGTTTGAGCTTCAATCGTTGTCGGAGCAGAGGGAGGGATGTCGGGGAATTCACATTCACCGGCCTGCTCCCCTGTTCATCGCAGTCACCTATCCACCATTGATCTGGACGCATTCTTGGCGAGCAGCAGTAGCCGTCAGATCTGGAGCCTCTAGAGCCATCAATGTCCTCTTGATCATCTAATCGCGTCCATTCACGGGGAACCGTCATCGGTGCACAGCGGAGCAACACGTGGCATTAGTGGACGATCGTAAGTCGTTCGATCCGCCTTTATCTAGGTATTTTGCATATTTACCCCAGGCTCTTTTTGTATTTAATATTTGAAACATAAACTTTCCTCGGCTATTCAAAAATTTTGTAATATTTGCAAACCTGCCCCCTTGTTTTCTTTATTTGTAGATAGATCTTGGTCGCATCACTTCACGTGACCTGTGCACGTGAGGCGTGACATTTTGCGGCCAAGACCCTGGGATTCTATGTATTGCTACTAAGTACCGGAACTTTTTATTTATGTTATTAAATTTTTGGAAAATTTGCATTTTTAACCTTTAGGTTTTGTTAAATTAAATATAGGTCTGTACCAGATCACGTGCCCCGTGCACGTGCATTTGGCAATTTTGCAGTGCCACCCCTGGGGTTCTGCCAATTTCTTATTGGTCTAGAAAATTTTTTAATTAGTTATATATTTCTAGAAAAATTGCACGCTGGTCTTCAAGCTTTGATATATTTACAAAAATACCCTTGCCATTGTGAATTTTCTTTTTATTTTCTCTATTTATTTCATGCATCAATAAAATCCTAAAAAATCCCAAAAAATTACCCTAGCTTCTTGTTGCATTGCATTTCCATGCCATATTTTTCTTTTACATTTTTTCTATATTTTAATATTTATAAAAAACCAAAAACTTGCATTTTCATCCCTGTTTGCACTATAAAATACATAAAAAGTAAAAAAACTTCTTGAAAAATTCCCCCAAAATATATTTTGTGTGTTTTTGCATCTTTAACATTCAGACCAAAAATCACTAAAACTATGAAAGAAAAATTAAAAAAAAAGAAAACCGCTAAAAATCTCTATAAACATAGATCAAATCCTTAAAAATCATAAAAATATAGTTTCTGTTCCTAAATTTTCTATAATATATTATCTTTAATTTAAAATTTATTTGGAGAATATTGGTTGTCGTTTAATATTTTTCATATCCATTTTAATTTCATATTTATAATTTGTTCTCTGTTTTGAGTATTTTAGATTTTAAAAATACCAAAAAAATTAGCAAAAATATAGAAAAATCAATAAAACATTAAAAAATTATAAAAAGCACAAAAATATTTTATTTCTTGAATTTTGCTTATTTTTACTTATTTTTATGAATACATTATCTCTCTTTCCCTTATTATATATATATATATATATATATATATTCTATTTCATAATTTAAAAGAAAAAGAAAATATAAAATATAAAATATAAAAAGAAAAATAAAAAATCAGAAAATTAAAAATCAAAATATAAATATATAAAAATAAAATAAAATAAAAATTATAAAATTAAAAACCCATAAAAAAATAGCACACATAGACAAATTCATTGCGATCATTTTTTAGCATTTTGCCCCGATCTACCTGTTTGCTTCCTGTGTTCAACCTCTACATGCTTGCACACTATACACATCCATTGTAGAGTTATAATAAATTTTAACTTCGCATATTCATTTTCATTGCTTGATTTATCTGTTGTGGGTTAATTATTCTTTTAATCCGGATTTTGTGCGAGGTCAACTCAACGACTGTTGATTTGCCTTGTGAATTAACATGACCTCCCAATTTTCGGGTTAAACAACTGGTTAGGCTCCCAGGGATACGTGGCTATACTGGTTACAGTCCATTCACTTCTTTCCCTCCCTTCTTAAGCCTATTGCACTTGAACTTAGAAGGAAATACCCCGCTCCTCAAGGAAAGAGCTGCTGGATTGAGGATATAGAGTTACCTTGTTGAGGGAGGTTGTTTCTTTGTCATTTCTGAGGTGGGGAGCAACACATCACTTACACAGTACAAGGAAAGATACATGGTCATTAGAGTTTACGTATTAGACTTGTTCTGATCTGGATTATTAAGGAGTCTCGACAATAGAATGGTGGAACTTAGAGGCTGTTGACTCTTAAACCTATATCCCATTAAGGTTCAGACAAACTGATAATTCAAAGGTCTGACTGAGCTCCATACTTCAATTTAATAAAGATAAGTTTAATAATCAACCTTGATTTTCCTTCTTTTTCTTTTCTTCTCTTTTCACTTCTTTTTCAAATAAGTGTTTCCTAAGAGACTAGCAAAGGTAAAGTATAGGGGGGAGGGGTGATGAATCCCTGATTCACACTATGTATTCTTGTATTTTAGCAATTTATCTTAGCAAAGCAGCATGTAAATGCATGTAAATACAATAACATAGCATTCAACATGCATTTGTTAATATTGCATAATTAGCATGTTTTTGTGCAAAAGTAAAAGAATAAAGGAAAAGAAAAAGGAAGGAGGTATTTAGAATAGATATAGAGTGACTCGAACCCCAAGAGAATGTCAAGCCTTCACAAAATAAAAGAAGTAGAGAGAGATAGGGCCTACCTTGTATTGTACATATTACCTATGTATATAAATAATTATTTTTGACAAAATAAAACTAATTTATTATTTTTACCTCCTTGTATATATTTCTAGAAATAAAATAAAAATAAAATAAAAATCAGAAATTTAAATAAAAATAGAAATGAAATCCTGCTTTCATTGTATAAAACACATGTATACATATCACACCATCTACTTATTACATATCACTAAATAATTTGTAAAAATAAAATAAAAATTATTTTTTATTCCTAAATATATTGAAAAAATAAAATATAAAATTGGGGTATTTTTGTAAAAATAACAAAATAAAAATACTTGTACATAATACATAAGTATACTATACCTGTATATAATACTATATATCGTATATACACTAAATTAGTTTTCATAAAAATAATTAAAAATCACAGAAAAGTATTTGAAAAGTAATAAACATTTTCATTTTATTCATTTTGAATTTAAATTCATTTTTTATTTTTAATTTAATTTTCTTTATTTCTCTTCTCTATTTGTCCTGTAGTGACTTTTGTATTTTTCCTACCAGCTCTGATTGGGACGGCATGGATTCGTTGACCTCGATCAACTGGTACCCGCCATCCCCCTTTTCGTCAAATCAGGTTTTACACCGATTTCTCCCATTTTTAGCAACCTTATCCGACCACCATTCCGCCTGATCCTTCGCCCCGAATCGAGAGCGTGAATCCCTAATCTCCGCCTGCTTCTTTCCTCCTCGATCCACGCCTTGGATCGCGGGCCACACCTCCTCCTTGTCAGATCTCCTCACCTATTTACCATGCACCCCCTCATCCTTTTCCTTCACTGTTGGTTGCGCCACCACCTCCTGCATAACCGTTCCTCTTTTTCCAGACTGACAACGTGCGAGGGAGAGGGCGAGGGTGCATTTTGGAGCGTGAAGCCCCCAGGTCTGGCAAGGTTCTTCCTCAGCTCCGTCGTGAGGAGCCCAGCCTCTAGCAGCATCGACTATTGAGGCCATGACCCCCGTGGACATCGTCCGCACTCCAAGGCGTATTTCCTCCATTCTCAGGTACTCACCACACCCTCCACTTTCCATTGACTTGATTTTTCCCAAGAAACAGAGCACCTCCGATGACGATCTTTCATACCATGTTTCACCATCTTCCGATCTTACTCCACCTCGATCCGACTTCCTCCCACTTCTACATCAAGCTCCGCATCCTTCCATCGACTCCAATCACCAGATTGGAGTCGCTTAACAGGTCGACTCTCCTACATCATCGGAGACCAGCTCCATTCACCCTCCGCCCACGTTTGAGATATCTTTGGCACCAATACTCGTCGGAGCCACTCTTCCAAGCATACCTCCTCTCCTGCAGGACAGGCGCGCGACCAGACCTCATCTAGATGTCTTGGACACCCACAAGAAGCTCCAGGAACGCCGTGCACCCCCAGGACTCCTCTATCAATCCTAGGCCCTTCTGAGCCATCCAGTAGTTGCGAACTGTCGTTGCTGACCTTTCCCACAGCCCAACAGCTCGTGATGACACCGGACCCGTGCGCCATCGTTGATTGAAACTCGGCGGAGGCGAGTTCTTCCCCGTTCGTCCAAATAGCGTCCCAGCCGTCAAATCAAGCCCCTCTCCAGTTCTAATCGTAGTCGTGCATCTTCGGGAGGCCCTTGACCGTAGGATCCATCTGAGGATCTCATCTCCGCCATCCATCGCCGAAGAGGTACTCGTGCATCTCAGTCGTCCATCTATAAGTGGAACGTCATTGGCCATTGGATCATGCTTAATAAGGGGTAAATTGTTTTTAGGCCCCTCTCTGTTTTGTTTTTATTATTTAGCCCTGTAAATATTTGTCGTAGTTTAAAATAGTTTGGATAATTTGCAAATGGACGCTTAGTACTTTTAGTATTTGCACTTTCGTCCTCTATATGTAAACTCATGTACTGTCTCACGTGCTTTTCTGGTGTAATTGTATGTTCAGCCTTGGATTTTATATATGTTATGATTTGAATGGCAGCTTTTTGACATTTGCATTTGCCCCTGTGCGTGGTTTAATGAGTATGTGCATTTATTCTCTGGTTATTTTGTAGTTTTGGCCTTAAGTTTTTATTCCATGTTATTTTTCGACTTGGAACTTAATTATAATTACAAGTAAGTCCATGCATTCCGTGTGTCTTGTTTTTAATTAAATACTTACCAAATAAGTCTGAAAATTATTTAATATTACTATTAGCTCTTGCTAACACGTAATATTTATTGTGATTTTTGGGATATATTTCGTTTGTATTTTATTTTCTAAAAATCAAAACCCATAAAAAGTTTACTATATGTTTTATAAAATACATAAAATTCAGAAAACTCCTTTAAAAATTCCAAAAAAATTGTAATGTGTGTTTTGGTTTGCTTTACTTTCAGTAGCATTTTTGTTTCAAAAACACTTATAAAAACACTAAAAATTACAAAACACTCAAAAAATTCTAAAAATTATAAAAGAAATTCTAGAAAAATAAAAAAATACAATTTCAGTTTCTGTTTATAGATCTTTTTATCTATTTTATTTTATAAAATTACTCCCGAGGAATTAGGGCTTTTAAATATTTTTATTTTGCAATATTGTCCTGGTTGTGCACTGTTTGAATTTTTAGCCCATGTTTCATTTTTATAAAATCACAAAAATAATAGAAAAATGCCAAAAAATTACCAAAAATAATTTAATATTTGAAAAACCCAAAAATATTTTTATCTTGATTTTTGAGTATTTTTAGTCTTAAATAAAAATTCAAAAGTCTGATTAAGAGCTTTGTTTTCTTATTTCCTATTTTGAAAATCATAAAAAAATGCAAAAATAATAAACCAATAAAAATATGCATTTTAGTTTTTGAATTTCGACTACTTCGTACATCTTTGTGCTCCTTGTGTTCGACCCTGGTTGCTATACAAGGTTAAAATAAATAGCGGAGACCGTTAACATTTTCTGTGTGCTTTGATTGATTTAACTGTTTGATTGAGTGGTTTCTATATTTTTCTTGATCGAGAATTGTCCTCATGATCCGGATCGCAACGACCGTTTGATTACTTGATTCCCTAACCCATTTCGCTCGGCCCGCTCGTCAGTGGTAAACAATCGCAGGGTCCTGATTGGTCCACGTAGGTCCATGTTAGGATAAAAAATTACATATTACTTGAATAAAATTAATAAATGATTTTATTAAATAAATCATAAAACATGAAAAATGTGTATAAATTTATAAATTATTTTTAATGACTTTTTATTTATTTTTACAATATTTTTGTGTGATGTTAATATTAACAAGTGTATATATAGGTATATGTACATGTATTTTACATATTTTATTTTTATTTTGTATTTAATATATATATAATATCGTATTTACATATTTTATATATTTATAACTATACTAAAAACATATTTATAGTTTTTGTTATATTATTATAATTTGATTTTTCATATATAAATAGATACATGTATATATCTTATAGGTATAGTATACCTATATATATTTTAATGTATTATTTATTTTAGTATCTTTTTAATTGTTTTTATTTATGTTCTTATTTTAAATATATTTTATATAATAATACATTTACTTAAAAATATAAATAGAGTAAAAATAAAAAAAATAAATTATATTGATTTTATATACAGATACCAATACAATAGTACCCCAGGAAGCTGGCTTTTGCTTCTTAGCTCCATTTTTAATGAAACCACCTTTATTAGATAGATAACTTGATTTGAAATATAATGGAGGTGAGTTTGGATCAATTTGAGTTTGTATTTAGTCGAAATTGATATGTGAAGTTCTATTTGTGCTTTTTCATCTATGTGTACAAAGTACACTATGTATTATTTTATTGGCCTTTATTTTTGTAATTTTCCATGTATTCTTATGTGCAAGATTCATGTTGAACATTTATTGTTTGAGGAGTGTAATGTGAAGAATAAAATAGCATAAAAATGTCTATATACAGAGTATGAAATTATGGTTTTGAATAGTGTTGGACCTTATCTCTCTCTACTTTATTCATTATCGACCTTGTCAATATTTAACTTGGTCTCAGGGTTTAGGGTCATTCAGTATCTTTGATATTTCATTTATTTTTCTTTTCTTTATTCTTTAATTTGGATATAAATACATGTGTTTATACTCTAATAACAAATGAATGATGAATGCTAATTTCTACAATTTAGCAGTATTTACAGGTGTTCTGATAGGGATTTAAATACAAAATGGAAGAATAAAGGTAGATGAATGATTATTTATCAATGACATCTTGAGGTGATCATTGATGATGATTCATCAAAAATGACATTCGTTTATATATAGCATCTATCAGTCGTTTGATCACAACATCTCCAACATTTTATCTCATTATCATATTTGAAAAAGATGCATAATATTGCCTTTTATCACACTTGTGACAAAAGATGGTCATGTATGAAAACATAGAAAACTAATTCAAATACTCAAAAATGACTTAAAGTTGGTTTCATCTTCCATATTTTATGGAAAGGAGACATGCTGCTCAGCTTCGGTCGAGGGAAGCAATTGACTATGTCCGCTATCGTCTTCATGCATTCTGCTCAAAACCTAGGTGGCACATCTTTTTCATGTAGCAAACTTCAATATATCTCCCTCATATGTTGATTCTTTCTTTCTATAACTCCATTTAATTATGGTGTACTTGGGCACATTAGTGATCTATGAATTCCGACTTCTGTGAGAGAAGTGGAGAATTCTATAGATATATACTCTCCAACATTATCTGTTAAGAAGCATTCGGCTTTTTTTCCCCAATTTTGACTATTCGTAGAAATGCTCTAAAATTGAAAGAACTTCAAATACTTCCTTAAGAAGAAATACCCAAGTATGTCTTGAAAAATCTATGATGAATGTTAACATGTACCTCATTCGTTGTACGTCGTTGCTTGAATGGTCCATATACATTGTATTTAATATATATAATATTGTATTTACATATTTTATATATTTATAACTTTACTAAATACATATTTATAATTTTTGTTGTATTTTTATAATTTTATTTTTATAAATATATAAATACATTTATATATCTTATAGGTATAGTATACCTATATATTTTAATGTATTATTTTTTTAGTGTCATTTTAATTGTTTTTATTTATGTTCATATTTTTAATTTATTTTACATAATATATACATTTATTTAAAAAATACAAAAAGAGTAAAATATAAAGAATAGATTGTATTAATTTTATATATAGATACCTAGCACAACAGTACTCTAGAAAGCTGGATTTTGCATCTTAGCTCCATTTTTAATGAACCACCTTCACTAGATAGATATTTTAATTTGAAATACAATGGAGGTGAGTTTGGCTCAATTAGAGTTTGTATGGAGTAGATATTGATCTATGAAGTTCTATTTGTGGCCTTTTCATCTGTGTGTACATGGTGTGCTGTGTATTATTTTATTGGCTTTATTTTTGTAATTTTTCATGGATTGTTATATGCAAGTTTCATGTTGAACATTTATTGTTTGAGTTGTGCAATGTGAAGAATAAAATAGCATGAAAATGGTTATATACAGAGTATGAAATTAGGGTTTTGAATAGTTTTGGACCTTATCTCTCTCTATTTTATTCCTCATCGACCTAGTCAATAATTGACTTGATCTCATGGTTTAGGGTCATTTAATATCTTTGATACTTCATTTATTTTTCTTTTCTTTATTCTTTAATTTGGATATAAATACATGTGTTTATACTCTAATTACAAATGAATGATGAATGTTAATTTGTACAAGTTAGCAGTATTTACAGGTGTTTTGATAGGGATTTAAATACAAAATGGAAGAATAAAGGTAGATGAATAATTATTTATCAATGACCTCTTGTGGTGATCACCGATGACGATTCATCAAAAAATGACATTCGTTTATGTATAGCATCTATCACTGGTTTGAAAACAACATCTCAACCATTTTATCTCATTATCATATTTGAAAAAGATGCATAATATTGCCTTTTTATCACACTTGCGACAAAAGGTGGTCATGTATGAAAACATAGAAAACTAATTCAAATACTCAAAAATGACTTAAAGTTGGTGTCATCTTCCATAGTTTATGGAAAGGAGACATGCTACTCAGCTTCGATCGAGGGAAGCAATTGACTACATCCGCTATCGTCTTCATGCATTCTGCTCAAAATCTAGGTGGTACAACTTTTTCTTGTAGCAAACTTCAATATAACTCCCTCAGATGTTGATTCTTTCTTTCTATAAATCAATTTTATTATGGTGTACTCGGGCGCATTAGTGATCTATGAATTCTGACTTCTGTGAGAGGAGTGGAGAATTCTATAGATATATACTCTCCAACATTATTTGTTAAGAAGCATCCAATTTTGATTCTTTGTCAAAATTCTATAAATTGAAAGGAACTTTAAATTATTCCTGAAGAAGAAATACCCAATTATGTCTTGAAAAATCTATGATGAATTTTAACATGTACCTCATTCGTCTTACAGACGTTGCTTGAATGGTCCATATACATCACATGAACCATCTACAATGTCTCTCTTATTTGAAATTGTGAATCATTGAGTGATTCATCATTATCTTTAGCTTGTGATAGCTCACACATGCCAATCTTGCATGCAAGAGATCAGTTATATCATTCTTATTTGCTTTATTTATGTATGTAGACTCTGTGACATAACATAAATGGATTTACCTCTTCTAACTTCCATGATAGCATTACTTAGAAGCTTCAAATTTTTATATACCTAAACAACTTCAGACTAAACACAATGTATTTTCTTGCAATTGTTAGTTTATATATGGAAAGGAGATTTTTCTTAATAGCCGATACATGATAAACATGATCTTTATCTCCTTTGAATTATATTACGGAGTAACTATTATGGAGCCCACATGCACGATCGATAACTTTGAGTTATTTTCTACTGCAAGAACTCAATTTCCTCTATATGTGTACATCTTTTGCAACTTCTCCTTATCTCATTCTGAATTTGCAATCATGTGCCCAATGTCTCTTTTCTTCACAAATGAAGCACCCATTATTCTTTTTCTACACAATACATTTGGCTACTACGATCAAGCATATGGAGCTCCCAGTATCTTGAAGTTCCTCGGAGGGTATTGTTCCATGTAAGAGTTGGATTTTTTTATGTTACTCATGCATATTTTTTTATTTGTGCGCACTAAATAGTGCTTCTCTGAACCTTTTTGTGATAAATCATCCATTTTCTTGGCTAAAGGCTCTTGGTTTATTAAGAGATTTTCTAATTCTAATAAGGTAGGTTGAGTGGGCCATCCAAAGACAACAGTGACAAATGCACTATATACCAACCTTAGGTTATTGATAATAGTTTTATACGTCAGTGGCTCGCTAATTTTTTCACTCCAGGGCTAATTAGGGAATACCACTCTAGAGTGAAGCTACCTTCCTTAATTATTGAGTAACGGTCTTTTCTCCTTTGTTAAGTATCATCAACTAATTCTCCAACAATTGTAATTGCACAACATTTTATGTGAAAATAACATGGTCAGTGCAACCCATTCGTCTTTCGGAGTGGTGGATTCTTGGATGTATTTGATTGCATCCTCCTTGATCATCATCTTAAACATTAACATTACCTTCTTGGTTCTTGATCTTTCATTTCATCAATGTTTACTTCTATTCTGCTTATGGTGACATCACACCATTGCCAATGGTTACCTCTCAAAGATCATGTCGTTAAAGATAGGGCTCAATACATGTCTTCCAACAACTATAATCAAATCAATGACATCCGTCATTTCGATTAAAAGATCTTCCCTAGTTTTTTGAAAGAAAATTGATCCCCTACCGAATTAACTTAACAGTCTCAAACTGTGCATTAAAAACCTCCCCTTAGAAGATCTTAAGCAACAACTCAATGTACAAGTCGAAAACTCCACTTACTTCGAATATACTCGATGCAACTGTATTTATCTAGTAGATGAACGTAATTTTCCTAACTAGACCTTCCCTAAAAGGAAGGACTCTGATACCAATTGTTGAATATTTGACTCAAAGAAATGGTGTGTGTGTGTGTGTGTGTGTGTATATATTACTACTCCAAAAGTACAAGATATATTATTGTATCTCTATCACAATACTATCTTCATAGATAAGCCACACAAACTCTTTATCAAGCACTATTACTCACTTTACACACTAACAAATCACTCAAGCTCTTCTCTCTTTCTCACTACTTGCTCACTTGCTTGCCTAACTTCTTGCTCTCATTCTTTCTTGCATTTTTGTTCCACAAAATAAATCTCAATCACTATATATACGCATATTCTAATGTACTTGGATAGTATAGTATTCTCTAGAATATTGGAGCTGAATACAACCAAGAAAATTCTAGAGAATTAGAGTTTAATCCTCTTAAGAAATATCCAAAGAATGGGAGCCTCATTTTCTCAAAAGATCTCTACTCATTCAAGAAATTTCTAAAAAATGGAGAAGTTAATGGTGCCCTTTTCATCTCAATACATACCCCATATACACACACAAATGCAAAACCGTACCCACTATATCCATACACCAATCCACTGATGAACAACATTCTCACCATTTTAATAGTTGTGTAATATCACTGTACAAGTGGTGAGAACGATTCAACAAAAACCACACTTTCTATTATTTAGAGAATTTTACTTGGCAAGTCTACCAAGGTTGAACATAGTGGCACGGGCCTCCTCATCTATTTATCAGAAATTATTGATTAAATTAGAGCGATTAAATTATAATGATAAAGTTCTTCAGATGCATATGCAAAGTGCAGACAAAAATGCAGATAAAAATGCACATGAAATTCATGCAAAAACAATCACGTAGTGAATGATGATCCATGTGCTATTTTTTATTTTGTTTTTTGACACTGTAAAAATGATGCAAAATGATTCAAATTCCTTGAGCAATCAAAAGTAAAGTGATTCCAATATCAATTGAGGCACACTGATAATTTATGGCATTTAAAATAATTACAAGTGACACTTAAAAAAATATAATTTGGCACACTAAATTAAGTGTCAAATTAGTAAATAAAATATATCATCTTGAAGAGAATGAAATTAGCAACACATTGAAACTGAAATCAAAGAAAACTGAGCTCGTATGATCAAGATATGGTATAAATAGCAAAGGGCATAAATGCAATAAAAACATGAAAATAAAATAAATAAATAATTGCAAACAGGCCTTTGAGGTGCATATTTTCAATTTTCAAAAGCTAGACGGGCTCCCCTAATATTTTTCCTTGCACACGAGGTCATATCTGTAATCATTATAACCGACAGGGTGTTTGTGCAATTTGCCCAAGCACGACACATGAAGCACGCATGCCTGTTCAGGACCTTTTTTGCAAATCTGGAAAGCTTGGAGGGGCTGGATGCACATTGCCCAGCCCCTCACGTGCAATGCATGCGAGCTGAGGTTGGGACCTAGGCTCGGGGGAGCTGTTGCGTCAGGGCACATGTGGCTGATGCACTAAGCTTTGGGAGAAGGCTAGGTCCTCAGAACCTATAAGCTTACTGTTGAGTCTACGAGTAGATTAGAGTCGTCTGATCATAATTATCAAATGGCACATGCACACTGAGTTCTTCAGCCTAGCTGTCGCTTGTGGCGGACTTGGTGAAGCTACGGCGACCCCCCCATTCCCAACTAATGCGAGGAAGACTGAGGAGCCCATGCGATGGATCCGCAAAGATCCTGGAGCAACGAGCGAACGAGGATGCCTGGAGTGGCTCGGTGATGGAAGGTCACTGGAGGTGGAGGAGAATATCAAAGGTTAGCTGCTTCATCCGATCAATGACGTGGGATAATACCTGCAGATGTTAGATGTGCATAGCCGAAGCAATAATGGGGTGAATGTGATCTTGTTTGGGCAGAGCGGTGGATGATCAGGTATCCTCTCCGGCGTACCAGAGAAGAGAAGGAACAGAGGTGATGGAGGTTATGGATAAGGGATAGAATAGTCGGAGTGTGGAGAGAAGGTGCGGGTGGTATGGTGAAGCCTTGAGGGTCAGGTGAAAGTGGTATGTGTCGTGTGCATCGGGAAAATTAAAACAAAAATAGAGAAAAAGTAGAGAAGAAGGGTACCTGATCAGAGTAGGTGATTGGGCGCAAGGGGATCTTGGGTTGAGCTTCTTGCGAAGCTCTGGTAATCGCTCAACTCGCGCAGCCACGACGAGGATCTTGGGAAGTTGTTGGAGTAGTGGCGCAACATGGCCTAAGCCATGGTTCTCACAAGGGCAAAAGGTCATCATTGCCTCGATGATCCTCCCCTTCGCTGTCACTGGAGGGGAGGGAAAACTGGGCCAATGCCCAAGGATTTGTGTACAAAGCGGAGAGGAGGCAGAGGCAGGGAATTTATTGGGTGATGGTCTGGGCGTTATGATGGTGGAGGTGTGGTTTGCAACCACCGGATGGAGTGGTGGGAGGCGTGTGTTGATGGTGTTAATTGTCAGTGATGATTATGGGTATTCAGGCAATGTGTAGGAGGTGTTAGATCAGGGAAGGAGTGGCTGTAGTGGTTGGCAAAATCGAAAAGGGGAGTGGGTTGTGTGAGGCATAAAGTCCGGTGAAGGGGGTTACAGGAGGAAGAAGACACGATGATGGCCATTAGATCTTGCAATCCATTGGCCCAGGTGGAGCCGCGTAAGAGCAGACCCGAGCTGGTCATAGGATCTGATCCGACGGTTTAGATCGTGGAGCAGATGTGCGGCTGTGGTGGAGTCTAGAGGCGATAATCGGATGGCCAATGGAGAGAGGATGACGTGGAGGCAGAGGAGTCGTGGGACACTAAGCTATCCAACAACATAGATTGAGGCAAGAACATGCGGTTCAGATGAGAGGATTAGGAGGGATCGGAAGGCTGAGGGAAGAGCATGTGTGGATGGTGGAGATGGGTTGATCCAGAGAGAAATGAACGGTCAGGGGAGATGCAGGGATGGACGGATCAAATGATCACTTGATTTGATCAACGGTGGTGAGTGGGGCGCTAGGGAGTGGTCCAGATGTGCTGAGGGTCTTATCCAATGGCGGAGAAAGAGTGGAGACATGGAAGCAAAGTAATCATTGGATATTAGTCCATCCAACGGCTCAGGTTGAGGCGGAAGTGAGTGGCTCAGATCCTATCAGGAGGATGTGATCCAAGGCTGTAAAGGGTGAGCATGGATGATAGAGATGGAGGCGCGAGGTGAAGATCTAAGGGCCCAGGAAGTGTGCGGGTGGCAAAAGGAGGGGTGACCACGTGGGCTGCCCAAAGGGCGTCACATGACCTAACTAGATTATTTAGAAGATGGAAAAGAAGAAGAAAATTACAAAAGAAATAGCATGAGGCAAAACTAACAAACAGTTGAAACATGAAAATTGGAGATCTCAATGAGATCTACAAGTTTTATGTTCACAAAAAAACTCAAAAGAGGTCATTTGTACAAAGAAATATTTTTGGTAGCATTTTTAATAGATAAAAACACTACATTTTCATGGTTTTATTATTTTTTATATTTTTTAATTCCTTTTCAACACCAAAATAAATATCTACAATATTTTTCTATTTTTTGGGATTTTTTATAAAATAGAAAATAAATAAAATGTTAGTGATAGATATGCAATAATTAGGGTTAGAAATTAGGGTTAATTAAAGACGGTATTTATAAATATGTGGAATTAGTGAATATTTATAGTGAAGTTATTACGTTTTTAGGATAATAAGGGAGTATAGAAATGATAAATCAGATATTCATCACCGCCCACAGAGAAATTTACCAATAAACATACATCTGGTCGGGATTGTAGAAGAGCCCTCAGGTATAAAGTTGAACTTTACAATTTAATGGTATAGTTTAACGTTCACAAATTATATAGGCAATAGATTAAATTTTACTAGTGACTTAGGTTTTCCTATTGTATATTAGTTTTGTAATTTGATTGATTTTAGGTGCAAAAAGAGATATGAAGATGAATAGCATCAAAAAAGATTCCAAATGATAGAACTTAAAGAAGCTTGCTCTAGAAAGCCCAAGATTCAAATCTAAAAGCTTGAGTGTATATATACAAAAGATTAGAAGGCTTTGGAGTCCAAGGACATGCAAATAAGACACATAGTGTATTGCGACAGGTTTTATCAAGTCGTGTGATCTATAAAGTTTTTTATTTATGTCAAAAATCAGTATTATAGATTTTGTATATTCTCGATCAACAAACAAAAATATGCCAGAATCATCAAAGTTGTATAATTCTTTTGGGCACATAATCGATCATCTCGACACTCTGCTCGATCACCCCTTATCTTTAATTTTCTGATCATGATCGATGCAATCATATCTAATTTTTTAATATCTGACGAGTCCGAAAATGTCGCTTTTAAAAAGTTGTTCTTATCGTGAAGTGCGTAAAAATTATGTGTCGTGCGTTGTAGGCGGCAATCAGAAACGGTCAAGAAAATAACCACAAATATTATGTTCAATTTTTAATCGTGTGGTTTTATGTTTATTTTACTTGGGCAAGTCCCAAGGTCGATCACAAGGAGGCAAAGGAACAACCTAGAATTAAGTCTATCAAAGTTCGTGTTCGGTTTTCGAGGCAGTCTTTTTTTTAGAATTTTCAATGCAATAGAGGGTGCAATATGCAAATTCGGCCTATTTTATGGACTAAAATGTGAATTACGTTCAAACGATATCGGAAAAATATGAAATTTGGCCACAAAGTAAAATACGATGAAATGAGTGCACTGTATTTTTTTTGGAATTTTTGGATGCAATATGAATTTTTTATGAATTTTTAAATGCAAATAGAATGAATTTCAATATTTAATTATAATAAATACTAAACATACTTATTTTTGAGGAACAAAATTATCTAAGATCAATCACTAGGTGATTGATCTCAGAAAAATCCTAAACCTTGAAAATGTAAGGTCTAATACCTATTAAAAATTAAACAGTGAAATATGTAGAATGATTTTTATAGAGCAAAATATGCATGCAAATGCAAATCTTTTTGGACACAATGTTAAGCACAATTAACTCTACAATGTGTGATTTTTCGGGGATTTTTAGAGGAAAAGTTAATCAACTATAAATTTCAGAGCAAGAAAAGGGCAAAATACGACAATTTACACAAAACAATTATTTTTTTAATTAACCATCCATTAAAAAAATACCCACAATATGTCAAAGCATAGAGAATTAATTAACAAACATCATGTTTTTTTTGGATTAATAAAATAATGTAGAGAATAGGTTCAAAACAAAGGTAGAACACAGGGGTATGATTGTAGTAATTATAAATAAAATAAATAAAGAAATGCAGTGGGGGGCATACGCGTAATTACCTAAACGAAATGGGGTGTCTCTGTAAAAATTCCAGAGGGTTAGCACGTGACCTCTGGCTGGCGGCTTGTAGCGCAAATATGGAGGACCTCAGGGGGTATTCGTGCAAATAACCCACGCGGTCACGTGTCCCGCACGTGACCCGTGGGGCTGAGCTGTGGAAGCCGTTCCCCATGCACGTGCGTGGCACGTGCTGGGGCCTCAGGCTCCGAGCCCGATTGACGGCGAGGTGGAGGGGCGGAGGAGATGGCGTGATGCGGTGGAGAGCGGCTGTTGTCGAAGGCGGCGGGGTAGCATGATGAAGTGTTTGTTGATGAAGTGGACGGAGTTGCTTGGGTATGGAGTTGAGGGACGACGTCAGCCTCCCTACGGCCTAGAGGGCGGCGTAGGTGGCCGAAGTTGGCGGTGAAGATGAGACAAAGCACCTGGCGGTGGAGACGAGGCGTTGATGAAGATGCTTGCGACGGTGCTCGGTGGGAGAGAGTGGCGTCGGCCTCCCTCTAGACGACACACGGCCTAGAGGGTGGCATCGTATGTGGCGTACTGGAGAGGAGGTTGGAGGTGCTGGTGATGGCGAGGCGGCGAGGAGACGCGGAGGTTGTCGGCGAAGTTGGCGTTGTTGGAGTTGCGGCCGGAGAAGAAGAACGTTGGCGATGGAGCCTTGGCGGCAGAGGCGGTCCGATGTTGAAGCGGTGGCGGAGTTGTTGTAGATGACAAACGTCGTTGGCTCGACGGTAATCGAAGTCGAAGGAGAACTTGGCGTTAATGGTGATTGTCGATGTCGTGGGCTCAACGGCGACGAAGGCCGGAGTTGGAGCAGTAGCGGTGGAGGAGGCTCTGCGACAAGGCGACAACCTTGGATCTCGCCGGCCGGTGGAGTCGATGCTGTCACCGTCGCCTCCACACACATCTGGGTATCGGCGAATGAATGCGAGGAGGCGGTGGTGGTTTCTTAAATAGGGGAAGGGGGTGCGGTTCCTGATATGGGGGAATCGGAGATGGATTCGACGAGGAGGGTGATCGCGGGGCGGCGCGAGATGTGGGGGATTGGATGTGGGATCTGAGATTCACGGCGGGGGCGATCACCGGCGAGATTCGCGGCGAGCGTCGCGGGATTGCAGAGGGCGGCGGTGCTCGATTGGGAAAGGGGGGTGCGAGGTGGAAGACGAGCCCCGGCCGTCCGATCGGCAGAGATCGGGCGGCCAGATAGCGGACACGTGGCGGCATAATAGGGGCATGGGAGGGCACGTGCTTGGCGCGTGCCTAGGTGGCACGTGCCTCGCATGTGCGGCGTTTTAGTTTTTTTTATATAAAAAACTATATATAAATAAGCCAAAAATGGGTGACACGTGGAGGCACCAGGTGCTGCTTTTCCTCCACGTGTGAGCACCAGAAAATTTGGAAAATAATTCTTTTGTAAAATCGATAAAAAATAGTAAATGACCTCAGATCAAAAAAGTTTCTTCACGAAAATTGCTCGTCTCGATGAGATCTACAACTTTCATGAAGACATCAAAACCAAAATCGATTATTTTCACCAAGTGAATTTTTTGGGGTATCCTATGTACATAGAATACCTTAATTTTGGAGTTTTGTAATTTTTATGTCATTTTTAGATCAAATAAAAATCCGGAAAAAAATATGATAAATAAGATATAAATACACATTTATCTAATTTTTTTGGATTTTTATTAATCAATAAAATATGTACATAAAATATTAGGTCAAAAACCGCTAAAATATACAACATACAAACGAGGCCCAAAACCCTACTTTCACATTTGAGCTCTGATTCACTTGAACTTGGTCTAGTTTTGAAGGTAATTGAATGTACACTAGTTCAAAAGTGAGTAGGATTAAAACGGACACTGGATGAGGAAGATATGGGGCTTTTAGTCTGAAAATCCTGAAACTAGGGTTTGGGTTTTTGGTCCACTTATTTGGTTAGTTATTTTTTTGTATTTTTCCTTTATTCTTGTTAGTGATGTGTACACAGTGGAAGTGGTTTTGAGTCATTCGGAGTTAGCATGAATGAGTTAAAAATTCGGGAAGGTAGGCTGTTTACAGGTCACTTTTGGCTTGGATTTTTGGCTTCTTATTTTGTACAGAATTTTGTGCTAAAATGCAATTCTTATGAAATCATGCACTAATGCTAATTATGCGGAATAGATGCAAGAATGCTGTTGATTTTGAGGGTTTTGAGATTAATAAATGAGATTTAGAGTGATGAATACAAGATTCATCATCCCCCTATACTTAAACCATGCTCGTCCCTGAGCATCAAAAAGAAATGCCATGAGGTGAAATGAGATTGGATTTCATACCAAGACCATGAGCTGAAGGTGAAAGTGAACCTAAACTCAACCTTTGGATTATTTGTGTGTCGAAACTTCTATGAGACTTAGAATTTTAAAATCAACGGCCCTCAAGTTCTACACATCAATGCTACAGTTTCGGCTCAGAAGTCATCTTAGATCAATCCTCTTCCCAAAGTATACCCTATGAACATTGAATAACCGACTCATGTGTGTGAAAGGTTTTAGCTCTTCCCATCCAGAATGCCGGACTACCGCGCAAACCTCCTCTTCAGTAACTCGTCCTCGGGGAGTCAGGTATTTCCTTCTAAGGTCTGTCGCGCTGTGTTCACAATCGAATTGGGGGGAGAAGATAGAAGAAGGGGAAAAGAACTGGAGGTTGGCCAGTGTAGTCACCTCTCCTTGTGAAGATGGCCAGTATAGCCGAGTCTCCACCAAGATCTGCAGGTTTCTTGAAGCTTGGACCTTTTTGGTCAGATTTTATTTGGTAGTTGCTTCTTTGTATTTGGAATTTTTGGTGGTTCTGCTTGGATCTTGTTTTGCCCCTACGGATATAGCATCTTTTTGTTCGGTACATTGTTTGGGGTCTTAGAAAAAATTGTGCCCAGTCGTCCATCCCTTTTCCGAAGCTTTATTTCAACCCGTACTCCGGTCTTTAGATTTCCACGCTACCAGAAAAGAAACTTACACAGTCTTCCAACATCCCGTTTGAGTTGAGCTAAGTGCATAGTGCGAGAGTACAAATTAATTCCTTATCCCAGAGTTGTACCCAGAATGAAGAGACCAGGTTAGACACTAAGAGTCAAATGATGCACATTGTCATGTGGAACTCAAAGAATTAAGTCAAAGACCTGAAGACTCTAAAATCCTATTTCTCGGTGAAGTTCCTCTGAAAATTAGGTGGATTAAGGTCAAGTCCAGACCACTCTCGGTTTCGGCTCATAACTCGGTTCAGAACCCAAAGACTTTTCACATATTCAAATGCGATGCTTGATGAAATGCAGGTATGTGGAATGCAGACATTCTTTCTTTTTTTATGCAAAGGATTTTTGTGTGTTCTTTTAATGAATAAGAAGCCATTTTTTTCAAAACTTTTGGGTACAGTCAGTGTTAGTTGGCAAAACATTTTTTTTCTTTTTTTTTGTTTTTTTTTTGAAAACCCACCCCGTAAATACATATAGACTTACACGTAAGTACGAGATATGGATAAAATATATACAAAGTATATATACATACCCCCCTATACTTAGCGAGTGTTGTGTCCTCAGAGCACAAGAAGCGTAAAGAAGACATAGCTCGGGCTAGGCGTAAGAGAGTGAAAAAGGAAAAAGAACAAGATTTACATAATCGCCCCCCCATACTTAGACTGTGAATAGTCTAAGTATAGAAGAAGAGTGGAAAAGAAAGAAAAAAAATGAAGTGATCGGGGTATGTGAATGAGGAGAGTATATACAGGTGGGTGTCGGTTCCCCCTGTACTTAGGCTCTGGTCAACCTAAGTATAGAAGAAGGGTGGAGGCGAGTCGATCTGGAGGAGTGTGATTGGGGAAATGGAATATACAGATGGCATCGGTCCCCCCCTATACTTAGGACTTGGCCTACGTAGCGGAAGAAGCTGTACAAGGAGACTGATGTGGTCGGGAGGGAGGGTGGTTAGCCGATGATTAAGGCGGTTTTCGGTTGATCTTCTTGTGAGTCTGTGGTGGGAGATTGTAATGATGAGATGGAGATGAAACATGTGATTCCCAACTATTATCAGTGTCATCCTCAGAAAAATCATGATGGATAGTAGATGAAGGTAGCCATCATCAGAGTTATCCTCATAGGATAGTATTTGAAAGTGGACACACTCCAGGTATTCATGTCTTTTTGTTTCTTCAATTGTTTCCTCAAGATTCGTTCCTTTTTAAGATCAATCGGTTTGTCCTCAGATGAATATTCAGATGCTCCGGTCTCAGTCAGCTCATAAGAAATAATTCCAGTGTACTTGTGGAAGGTAGGAGCATCAGCTTTGGATGAGTAATAATTAGGAACGGGAGTTGTCCAACGAGAATCGAATTTTGGATCCTTGCGAAGATATGGCTTTAGAGCTGCCGAACAGACTTCACTCATGTAGACTATCTTTTCCGGACCTGGTGAGGGATCATCAACTGATTCCTCTTCCGAAAGGTCAATTCTGACTCTCTTTTTCTTATTTCGTGAAGTTGTCAGTTCACTTGAGTACCCGGATGAATAGCCATTGGAATTCTTCTCCTTGGTTGGTATTCGGGCTACATGTTCGTTCTTTGTCTCCTGAATGTTGGTGCACTCTCGATTTGAGAGGATTTGGTCAAGATAATCATAGTAGGTTACCCCTGGATGCGACCATGCATATGTCTCAAGATCGTAGTAGAAGGATTTGTCTATTTTGAGATCCGCGGGAATTGAAATATTGGGGAGAGTTTCTAAACCAATAGTCTTATTAACAAACGCAATCTCAGGTGTAGCAGCGGGGTAGGGCTCTTCTACCGTTTCATGGTTGCGGTTGTTGGGGACTTCGTGGGTTACCTCAGAAAATCGTGGTTCCTCAAAGACTGTATCAGATCGAAGTGCTTTCAATGCCGTAAAATTGATTTCCCGAGTCTCACAATCGATAATTGCCTTAGACATTGCTAGGAATGGCTTTCCGAGAATAATTGGAGACTGGGTGAATTCTCCTTGATGCTCAATATCAATGATCATGAATTCTATTTTGAGCGGAGCACCTTGGAATATCATGATGCTAGAAATGATTCCTCTCGGTCGTTTTATCGATCGGTCTGCCAATTGAACGATCTCTCGTATCTTCCGAATTGGACCGAGTTTGAGTTCGTGAAATACAGAGGTCGGGAGGATATTGATTGGTGAATCGTCATCAATACGAGCATGGGTGAAAATTGTGTCTTTGATTCTACAGTCAAATCTGGGCAACCGCTTCACTATGCAGCTCTTGGTTTTTCTCCTCAACACCAAGGAGGAGGCCATTGACAAGATATGTCTTTCAATTTTTGTTCTAATCCTTCCCAACTTTTTGACCATTAATTTGTTCATTAAAAATTTCTTAAGGTCAGGGAAGTGTTCAACGGCCTTTATAATGGGAAGTTCAAAAATCAAGTATTTTTCCAGTGCTTCCCGTAAAGCAGGATCCAAATTCCTTAGATCTTCTTCAGATTCAATTTTTATGAGATTTTCTGGATTTTCGATTTTTTTGGTGTTTTTGAATATTCCAATTTTTTTTGTATTTTCTGTGTGGTGTGGTGATGTGGTGTCGTCCATAGATGAGAAGGGGCTTTGATGTTCAGGGTGAATGTCAGAGGCATAGTCATTTCTAGGGGAATAATAGGCAGAAGTGTTGATGTTAGAATCATCCCTAGGTCTTTGAATATCCTCAAAATTTTCATCATGGGATCCAATTATTTCCTCATTTAGTTTTATACCCGATCCACCATAGAATGAGATTACTCGGTCGGCAAATTTTTGAAATCTATCCTCCATCAATTCAAATCTTATTTTTATCCTCGAAACATCATCCTCACAATTTTGTTCAATCATGGGAGCACTCGGATTTTGTTCAATGATTTCATCTTCCATTTTTCTGTACGTGCTGAGAGGAGAATTTCTTGGAATATCCATAATACGATCATTTCATGAAACTTTCTCCTCAAAAATTATGGAAGGAGGCTACTCATATGGTACATGCATGTGTATTTGATCTAAGTAGAGTTCAGTCCTTTGATTATGATTGGTCAGATCTTGATATTGTGGAGTCAATATACATGGTTTATATGTGTCTAGGAGTTCCGTCCAGTCCTTTGTATGGGTATCATTTCTGAAGAAGGGTCTGTTATGGTCAATCCAATGCCGATGATCATTCAGTGTATGTCTTTCCATCTGGGTTTGGTTTCCTTGCCAGTCATGAGATTCGAAGGGATTTTGATTTTGAAATGTTTCATTGGCGAGAAACTGAGAATAAGGCGGTTCAGTCAAAGATGGTAAGTGGTCATGTCCGGTTGGTTGATTTGAGTAAGGATTCAATGAGGTGGCAGAATTCATTTGCGGTTGAAAGTTTCCCACAAATGTTGGAGGATTATTGAGGGAAGAGGATGTAGTTGATTTGGGCCTAACCGAGACAGATTTATTTTCATAGTGATGTTCAGTCATTTTTGAAGATGTTGCAAGAAATGATGGGTTGGATCTGAAATTTGGAAAAAATTCCATGATGAGATTAAAATCAAGAGATGAGAGAGGTGATTGTATGGGACAGAAAATTTATCAAATGTGCGGCTATTGATCTTTGATTTCGGTTCACGCACACCAATACAAACATAAATGAAACCCCGGGTTCACCAACTCACACAATGAAGCCATAAGAGTTCGGCTATTATCTTTTCAATTTTAATTGGTGACAAAATAATCTTGGAAAATATTTAAGCGAGTTGTTAGGTGCCGAAATTTTCGTAATGACTGGCACGAATTCTTCGACTAGTTGCACCTACTTTCAGCCAGTATGGGAGTAAGTAAGGACCGTAGAACGGCTACCCGTTACTTGAGGACAGAGCCTTACGCAGTGTCCTCTAAACCACCCACTCTGCTAAGGAAATCCGGACCGTTTACCGGCTACCCATAGATCCTCACTGAGAAGTAGCTAATCGTTTTCGGCAGAATCAGTAGTCAATATGAAAATCCGGATTTGGGCTCTAGACTTAAGTTTCGTCTCTTGCTCACTCAGAAAAATAAAATCATACAAGGTCGGGGTTGCTCTCCCGCAAAAATTCTTGATTTTATGGGTTATATAGAGTCGGCTATAATTAGCAGTCCCAATTTTATTTCGGTGATCACTGAAGAATTTAAGTGAGCAGAAATACACGTCTACCGTCCAGTCCCAATTTCCTTTAAAATTATGTGACAAAACAAGAGAGAGAAAGTCGAGAAAAGCCGATGCACGCGGAAAACTATGATGAATGCTCAGTTAGAAGACTTACAGTGAATCCTCGCAATCTTCATGTGGGATGCTAGACAGAAATTTAAAATTATTCTATATGGAATGCAAGCCAATAAAAAACCGCACCTAAGCAAAAAGTTCTATTAGCGGGAAAGAATTGAGTTAAATTTGGCTAAGTTGAACGATCTATGTGCGTCTTAATTAATAGTGCAGTGTGGCTTAATCCTACGAGCACAAACAAAAATTAAATTGCTCTGAGAGCCGTATGTGCAGGTCTATCCTATTCGCCACTCAAGTCGGGTCCCACCCTCACCGGAGAGTGAAACAGGCCACGACACACCACATAATAAAGTTTGAGGTCTTGTTACACACGTGAGCGTCCAAACGGACCCCGCTGTAAATAAGCAATTAATTACAGAAATTTAAAATTGCAGGAATTAAAAACCTGGACTCTACGCTCTCTCACGACTCGACTCGATCTTAAATTAATTGCGAATTTTAGGAGGCGGTGAAGATGCCTCGGTTTCTTGAAAAACCGCTCCACGTATGCCGTGTTCCTTGCAAGAAAAAATAAGAGAGATAATGTAAGAGAGTGACTCAAAAAAATTGATAAAATAGACAAGAAAAAATAAATGCTGAAAATAAATGGATTTACAATGAAAAATTCGGGGGTCAGACTACCCGAATGCGGAAAACCGAACAAAAACTTTTTAGACAAAAATCTAAGCCGTTTGCCTCCCCGGCAACGGCGCCATCTGACGAGTCCGAAAATGTCGCTTTTAAAAAGTTGTTCTTATCGTGAAGTGCGTAAAAATTATGTGTCGTGTGTTGTAGGCGGCAATCGGAAACGGTCAAGAAAATAACCACAAATATTATGTTCAATTTTTAATCGTGTGGTTTTATGTTTATTTTACTTGGGCAAGTCCTAAGGTCGATCACAAGGAGGCAAAGGAACGACCTATAATTAATTCTATCAAAGTTCGTGTTCGGTTTTCGAGGCGGTCTTTTTTTTAGAATTTTCAATGCAATAGAGGGTGCAATATGCAAATTCGGCCTATTTTATGGACTAAAATGTGAATTACGTTCAAACGATGTCCGAAAAATATGAAATTTGGCCACAAAGTAAAATACGATGAGATGAGTGCACTGTAATTTTTTTGGAATTTTTGGATGCAATATGAATTTTTTTATGAATTTTTAAATGCAAACAAAATGAATTTCAATATTTAATTATAAAATAAATACTAAACCTACTTATTTTTTAGGAACAAAATTATCTAAGATCTGTCACTAGGTGATTGATCTCAGAAAAATCCTAAACCTTGAAAATGTAAGGTCTAATACCTATTAAAAATTAAACACTGGAATATGCAAAATGATTTTTATAGAGCAAAATATGCATGCAAATGCAAATCTTTTTGGGCACAATGTTAAGCACAATTAACTCTACAATGTGTGATTTTTCGGGGATTTTTAGAGGAAAAGTTAATCAACTATAAATTTCAGAGCAAGAAAAGGGCAAAATACGACAATTTCCACAAAACAATTATTTATTAATTAACCATCCATCACTATTGGATTGATAGTGTTCACACTTTACAGATACCATGGTCAATAGATTTCCCTTGATGCAACGATTTCATTGAAACTTGTTGTGTTTATATCAGAGACCATCTTGTATAAAAATGGACTTCAAAAGGTTCTCTGAATTGTGTAGCACCTCAAAACATAGTACCACATCTAGTAATATGGAATTTTAGTAGTACCTTATAAGTAGTAGAAGCCACTACTTGCATAATGCCCATAATGTTATAAATTTATACTCATTAGCCATAATCACATCATTTAGACTAATTAAGCTTGATTAGTGCTAATTACCCGTCATTAGTGATTATTAAGCGTCATTAGCATAGATTAACACTCATTAGCCATAATCACATCATTAAGACTAATTAAGCATGATTAGTGCTAATTACCCGTCATTAGTGATAATTAAGCGTCATTAGCATAGATTTACACTCATTAGCCATAATCACATCATTAAGACTAATTAAGCATGATTAGTGCTAATTACCCGTCATTAGTGATAATTAAGCGTCATTAGCATAGATTTATACTCATTAGCCATAATCACATCATTAAGATTAATTTAGCATGATTAGTGCTAATGGACCATCGTTAGTGATAATTAAGCATCATTAGCAAAAGTAGGACACATGGAGAGGAAATCATGGGACACGTGTCGTTATATAGTCAAGACAAGTGTCAAAAACTCATTAGTGCCATGTGTCATCATCCTAAGACTAGTACGTGTCATGGTGAAGCCAAACCTTGCTTGGGCAACAAGTTATCTCGTGGATAAGCCAAACCTTGCTTGGGCAACAAGTTATCTCGTGGATAAGCCTAGCCCCTTACTTGGGCAACAAGTTTTCTCATGAATAAGACATGTGGCAGGCCATGTGTCGTCATACATGGAAGAGAGGCAACATGTGGCTTAGAGGCTCCCTTACATGTTGACACATGTCACACATGTAAAGGGGGTGGAGGCCTATAAATACCCATGACCCCCCATAGTCCTCCTCACTTCATTCATGCCCATCACTCCACCTTAGAGCCGCAAGGCCGCCGAGCTTGCGGGAGGAGCACGAGAGGAGCACGGCAAAGCCCTGTCGGTGATCGAGAGCGTTTTTAAAAGCCGTAACGAAGTTCTGTCCGCATCGAGCCGTAGTACTCAAATCTAGGACGACCATAGAGGGAGATTTCACAAAAGAAGGCGATCTTGACTCGAGTTAGATATCGATCAGGTGAAGGATTCTCAAGCGCTATTTTAAAGCACTAGTCTTTAGCTTATGTTAGTATGAAATCGTGTTTTCTAAAGTTTTTACGCATGAATTACAAGTACCATACCGTTGAGATGAAATCAGGGTTTTAGAACGTATTTCAGATGTCGTTTCAGGTGTTTTATCATGATAACATGTTTTTAAGCATTTTGTTCTTGATAGAACACGAGACGTAAGTTTCACTACTAAGATATGAGTTTTATGTGAAGAATTATGTTTTGCAAGGTTACTATGCATTATGGACCGGTTTTCAAGTTCTTAACAAGTTCTAGTTGCCAGAATATGTATGTTATGTCAAGAGTGTTTTATGTTCATGATTTAGCTGTTACGAGCTTGAATTAGCAAAAGTACGGTTTATTAGTCGCAAGAAAAGAATCAGAATCAGAAGATAAGCATCACAGTAGCTCTTTTATACAAATCATGAACTAGCCATTAGATATGGTGATGTCATTAGATATGACCCTGAAACCGCTATTAGATATGGCAAACCATTAGATATGGTATCAAGAGGACTTTGGGTCCGCATTCTGTATACATATAGGCTTTGGGCCGTATGCAGGGTGTTTTTGGTCTTTGGGACCGTCTGCGCGTATGACTTAGCTTTGTTTCAGCGTTCATGAGTCAATAAATTAGCCATAGTGGTGATTAGTACAAACAGCTTGTTAGTGATGATTATGTTTTAGATTATCTGCTTTTGAAGTGATTTCAACGTTCAATAGCAAAACTAGCATGTTTTATATGTAATTTCTATCATAAAGTCTCTTTCAAGCTATTTCACAGTTTTCAGCATAAATTCTTGTCATGATGCTCATATTTCAGATTTTAGCTATATGTAAAAAGCTTGAGATCCTTTCACTGGGTCTAAGCTCATAAATGGGTTTAGACTCATCCCTTTATATAATAATTATGTACAGATCAACAGAATCACGACTAGCAGGGGAAAGGACCGCTGATACACTTGGAGGAGGTGTCTTTTGCTTTTCGTTGTTTTTGTACTGTCTGTGTTATTTTGTGAGAAGTTGTAATAGATAGAACTTGTGTAATACACTTCTTGGTGTTGTGAACTTGAAATACAAAAATTTTATGTTTTTGAGATTGCCACATGTTTACTTGAGGAAAAAGAAGAAGAAAGATCTCAGTCGCGGTACGTTCCGGTTAGCGGGAGAATTAATTAACAAACATCATGCTATTTTTGGATTAATAAAATAATGTAGAGAATAGGTTCAAAACAAAGGTAGAACACAGGGGTATGATTGCAGTAATTATAAATAAAATAAATAAAGAAATGCAGTGGGGGGCATACGCGTAATTACCTAAATGAAATGGGGTGTCTCTGTAAAAATTCCAGAGGGTCACGTGCCAAGCACGTGACCTCTGGCTGGCGGCTTGTGGCGCAAATATGGAGGACCTCTGGGGGTATTTGTGCAAATAACCCACGCAGTCACGTGTCCCGCACGTGACCTGTGGGGCTGAGCTATGGAAGACGTTCCCCACGCACGTGCATGGCACGCGCTGGGGCCTCGGGCTCCGAGCTCGGTTGACGGCGAGGTGGAGGGGCGGAGGAGATGGCGTGATGCGGTGGAGAGCGGCTGTTGTCGAAGGCGGCGGCGTAGCGTGATGAAGTGTTTGTTGATGAAGTGGACGGAGATGCCGGGGTCTGGAGTTGAGGGACGACGTCGGCCTCCCTCTAGCCGACACACGGCCTGGAGGGTGGTGTCGTATGTGGCGTACTGGAGAGGAGGTTGGAGGTGCTGGTGATGGCGAGGCGGCGAGGAGACGCAGAGGTTGTCGGTGAAGTTGGCGTTGTTGGAGTTGCGGACGGAGAAGAAGAACGTTAGCGATGGAGCCTTGGCGGCAGAGGCGGTCCGATGTTGAAGCGGTGGCGGAGTTGTTGTAGATGACGAACGTCGTTGGCTCGACGGTAATCGAAGTCGAAGGAGAACTTTGCGTTAATGGTGATTGTCGATGTCGTGGGCTCAACGGTGACGAAGGCCGGAGCTGGAGCAGTAGCGACGGAGGAGGCTTTGCGACAAGGCGACGGCCTTGGATCTCGCCGACCGGTGGAGTCGACGTTGTCATCGTCGCCTCCACGCACAGCTAGGTATTGGCGGATGAATGCGAGGAGGCGGTGGGGGTTTCTTAAATAGGGGAAGGGGGTGCGGTTCCTGATATGGGTGAATCGGAGATGGATTCGACGAGGAGGGTGATCGCGGGGCGGCGCGAGATGTGGGGGATTGGATGTGGGATCTGAGATTCGCGGCGGGGGCGATCACCAGCGAGATTCGCGGCGAGCGCCGCAGTATTGCGGAGGGCAGCGGTGCTCGATTGGGAAAGGGGTGCGAGGTGGAAGACGAGCCCCCGGCCGTCCGATCGGCAGAGATCGGGCGGCCAGATAGCGGACACGTGGCGGCATAATAGGGGGCATGGGAGGGCACGTGCTTGGCGCGTGCCTGGGTGGCACGTGCCTCGCACATGCGGCGTTTTAGTTTTTTTTTTTATAAAAAACGATATATAAGTAAGCCAAAAATGGGTGATACGTGGCGACACCAGGTGCTGCCAAGTGTCAGCACCAGAAAATTCGGAAAATAATTCTTTTGTAAAATCGATAAAAAATAGTAAATGACCTCGGATCAAAAAAGTTTCTTCACAAAAATTGCTCGTCTCGATGAGATCTACAACTTTCATATAGACATCAAAACCAAAATCGATAATTTGCACAAAGTGACTTTTTTGGGGTATCCTATGTACATAGAATACCTTAATTTTGGAGTTTTGTAATTTTTATGTCATTTTTAGATCAAATAAAAATCCAGAAAAAATAAGATAAATCGGAAATAAATAAATACACATTAATCTATTTTTTTGGATTTTTATTAATCAATAAAATATGTACATAAAATATTTGAACTCCGATTCACTTGAACTTGGTCTAAAATATGTACACTAAAATATACAACATACAAAAGTGGCCCAAAACCCAACTTTCACCTTTGAGATCCGATTCACTTGAACTTGGTCTCGTTTTGAAGGTAATTGAATGTACATTAGTTCAAAAGTAAGTAGGATTAAAACGGACACTGGATGAGGAAGATATGGGGCTTTTAGTCCGAAAATCCTGAAACTAGGGTTTGGGTTTTTGGTCCACTTATTTGGGTTAGTTATTTTTTTGTATTTTTCCTTTATTCTTATTAGTGATGTGTACAATGGAAGTGGTTTTGAGTCATTCGGAGTTAGCATGAATGAGTTAAAAATCCGGGAAGTTAGGCTGTTTATAGGTCACTTTTGGCTTGGATTTTTGGCTTCTTATTTTGTGCAGAATTTTGTGCTAAAATGCAATTCTTATGAAATCATGCACTAATGCTAATTATGCAGAATAGATGCAAGAATGCTGTTGATTTTGAGGGTTTTTAGCTTAATAAAAGAGATTTAGAGTGATGAATACGAGATTCATCAATATCACAATGTTGTTCCATTTTTTTCCACCAACTACCTTGGGATCCTAACCCTATAAATAGGACACTATACATATTTGTTGAAACACACGACCAAGAGAAATACTTTCTATTCATAGAAGAAAAGAAAGAGTGTTATTTTATGTAGACATTCAAGCTCTATTTGCAACTCGATGTTGTTGAACTCTTTTAATCCAAAGCTATCTTGCTACTCAAGATCTTTATACTCAATATTAATCATCATTTTTTAGCATATTATGCACTAAAAGTTATGTAATTTTGTGAATTATGTTGGTTTCTATCCCATTCGTGCTGACGGGGTACAAGATGGATCAGACGTATGATCTAGATTATTGCAATCACAATATTATGAAATAAGCACAGTATTACGTGGAAATTTCAATCACAAGATAAACAATCAAACACAAGTGCACAAGTATAACATGAAAACCCCATGGGTAAAAACTAGACCATAGTTTCTTAACTCATGCTTTCAACCTGACCCACACAAATCTTCCATTAACTCGAGTTGCTTACACAAGCAACCCGATCGTATGATAAGCTGAGTTATTATGCCATGAACTCAACTATATAGAGGTTAAACAATCCTAATAACCTCAATATCAAAGTAAATATCCAATGAAGAATATGAGGCAAAAACTAGAACGACCTTATAGATCGAGGAGCGGGCTCGTAAGATTAATCGCAGAACACTAGATTTGTTGGAATGAAGAACACGACGGAAAACAGTTCTTGAATCTTTCTCTCAGAGTATAGAGTGGAAAGCGATTATATCTTGTTTCTCTTTGTGTTGTATTGTAGAATGAGGTATGGTGTCTTACATATAGGGCTCCAAGAAATATGGTCGTTAGAAACAAAATAAGAATGAAATCAACTCCAAGAATATTCTTGAAATGGAGTATGATCAATCAAGATACAAAATGATCAATCAGAATCAAATGATCAATCATGTGGATTTGGATGATTGAACAGAATCAAAAGATGACCGATCAGAGATCAAAATTTATTGATAAGAAATGTAAACATTGTAACTCAAATATTGATCGATCAGGAAAGCAAGGTTGATCGATCATGTGCGATCGATCTATGTAAAGTGTTTGATCGATCAACTTGAGTCTTTGACTTGAAAGTCAAAGTCAAAGGGTTGTAATGCAATAGTCATGATTTGAGGTCTTATACATTCAATAAAATAAAAGACTTCATCTTCTTGAGTTTGAGACCCTTCCTTGAGCTTGATCTGGAGTTCCTTAGATTTGAACTCCTTTGAGCTTCTTAGTTTCTTCTTCACTTAATCTTTAGCTCCTCAGGCTTGAGCTTGTTCTTGATCTAGTAGCTTTCCTGCTCATGACTAGCGACAAATTAGATGCACAAGTTTTGACTAACAACTCAAGTGTTGTTATCTTCAAAATATGCATGCTCATGCACTAACAATCTCCCCACTTATGTATGAACTCACAATCTCACCTTTTCTGATGATGATAAAATATTTTATATGTTTATAAAAATAATATGTATGTGTGACCAAATATTTTTTGAAAATAATATTTTCTCCTCCTTTTTTACATAATTAAAAAATATATGAACTTATACCAAAAGTCTATTAATACCAACTGATGGATAAAGAAATGACCAAAAAATCTCTTTCCCTTCTGTTTGAAAACATTCTTTTTCATCTGAGCTCCACCTTAGTTAGATTTCCCCTTAATCTTTGCTTAAAGGATCCCCCATACAGATAAGAGTTGAGAGCTCATTGTCAATGCATGATATGCACGATCAACTTAACAAAAAAGATAAGAAGTCTCTTAGGATTCTTGGCTACGGACTTCTCGAGCCTTGGTAGCTACTCCACAGCGGTGGCTTCCATCCATGGTTTTGTTTGGCATTGGCAGTGTCTACCTTTGTTGACTTGGCCTCTTCCATTTTCTTTTGCCTTCAATACCTAAAAAATTCTATCATTTCCTTTTTCGGTCCTTTAGGGATAGAATGCTTAGTTTCCTTCTTTTTTTCAAATCCATTTTCTTTTGTAAAAAGAAATTGAACTAGAACCATGATTTTCTATTTTCTCTTTCCCTTTTTACATAAGAAGATACAAAAGTAAATTTCTTTTTAAGCTCAACTATTTATTTTTCTAAAGAAATGATTTTAACCTTAAAACTATAAAATTATTATTTTCACATATCATTTTCCTTTTTGAAAACATCTAACGAGTTGTAGTATGAGCTAAAAGCAAGTTATGCAGAACCACGTTTGAATTGACCTCGATACGTAGAGTGTGGTTTAATTTATAGATGAGCAAGTGTATGGTCGAACTCAGGAACATGAGCTATTAAGTTGTCTAATGTAGGTAAAATATCTATTTTATTTTATTCAATGAAATTAAGATCAAGATAAAATGATGCATGCGGATTTTTTTATCTTTTTATATGGAAAATGTAATGCTGCAGAATGGGTGATATCCACTTCATTATATGCAAAAACATTTACTAGAAGACTCCAGAATATTAGTTCTAAGCGCAAGTTCAAATTGAGAAAAATAATCATAGATAGTATTTCAATTTTAAAGCCCTAATTTAACTTTAGAAATAATGCACCTATATAATAAGGGATATAAATCACATAATGCACTTTTAATAATTAATCTAGGAATTATTAAATAACCCAATTGAATTCTACATGCAACAAGCTTTCCATGGCCTACTTTATTTCACAAAATGAACCTAGTGTGTTAATTATGACATTTAAGTCAATGTTCAATAATCAGTGATCTATTCTAATAGATAAATATTCAAGACCCACAACAGAGAATTAAATATGCCATTAGAAGGACAATTACTAGAGCTTTAAAATAAGACCAATTTCATTCAATTTGAATTAATATGCAAAAGTTATTAAATATACAATCCATGGGTCTTGTTGCAATAAAACATACATAAAGTATATTTAAAACTAATTAAAAACACGTGCAAAGGGCTTATTTGAAAAAAAGTTGCAAAGGACTATATGTAAACATTCCAGACACAGGGGGGCATATGTGTAATTCTCCATATCTAGATGAATCTGGATACAAAAAGCCTAGAGCGGGTACGTGTTGGGAACACGATGGAATAAAGTGTAAATTCCCAAAACCTACATTGAGGAGTTGCAAATGTCCCACTAGGGCACATAAAGTACATGCTCCATTGAAGGGTCGGGGCACTACCTGGCTCGGACCACGTGGTGCATTACAGGGCTTCGGGAGAGGCACGAGTCTATTGAAGCTTCAAGAACTAAAGAGAATCTCTGGCCGCATCTGGACCGTAGGATCACAACCAGTAAGGATTAATCCGACAACACATGTACGTCCTTAGGTGGTCTGCCCCTCCTCTAGCGGTGGTGCTCCGATGGAGCTCTGGCAGTCCACTGCTGCTCCTCAATCATCTTCATGTCTCACCAAAGGTCAGTGAAGCTTGCTGATGCTCGAGCAAAGGTGGTGGAAGGTCAGAGATATGGATGTGGTGGCTGAATCAATCAGTCGGTGAAGCTTCTTTGGAGGAGGAGCGAGAGATCGGAGAAGCTTCAAAGCTTCCGATCAGTGAAGCCTCGTTGTACCTATGGTATCTTGGAAGATAGGCGAAGCCAGGGACAAAGCTAGGATTTTGGGCATGGGGGGGCTAGATAGAATAGAGAGATATTTTTTTATAAAGATAGATTTTTTTACTTAAGAAAATATTTTAATTGTATATCATATTATTTATAAAAATAAAAAAAACTAAACACGTTACATCATTTTTTAAATAGGGAAATACATGCCTAATAATTTACCTATAAACTTATTAATTTTAAATTAAAAACTTGTGTAAATTATCTTTTTTCCATTTAATGTAGATTCCCTTACATATTGTCATATTTCATTATATATATAATTTTTATATCTTGATGTGTGCTGCTACAAAAGAAGTAACTTTTGACAAGGAATAATTTGAATTTTCATTGACATTTCTTCCAATGTTAAATTATAACAAGGAAAAGTACTCATTGTAAAATTAAATTGTCTTCTTATAATTCGCAATAAATATCATACTCATTGCTAAAGGTTTATAAAATTATAGTTTTTTCTGACATTTTAATGAAAAACATGTACTTCTAATATTACTAATTTAGCAACAATAAGAAAAGAATCAACGAATAATTGTTAGTAGATGATTCGTTGCCATGGTAAATTGAACAATATGATAATCCTTAAAATTAAAATCAAATATAATTTTGAAACAAATAACAACCATTGTTAGCAAATTATTTATGAATGCTATTTGAATAAATATTAACCTTTTCATTTTCATTGATCAAATTTATTGTAGTATGTAAACTTTATTGTGTAGTCGTATACTTGGGTTGGTTGTAATGATTATCATATATTGGTTCTTCAATAAAATTTTCAATATGATGATTGCATTGACATCACTCACAGTTCATTTATCTATAAAAGGTAAAAAAATAGTGATATAAACAAGTTGGAATATACTCACATAGTACTAAATGAGAAAAAAAGTTGAAAGAAACGAAGCCTTTGATTTGTTGGCCTAACCTCATGAGGTCTTCCTACTCACTTACAAAGTACAAACTCCAAAAATAATTAGAGTCGGCATGAGAGAATGATGGTGTGGGATAAATAAAGAGTTAATACCTATTTATAGTATGTAGTTAATCAATTATCTTTTTACTATCTAAAATAAAAAACAATACCATACGATCAACAATTTAGGGGGGACCAATCTCTCCTAAAATTTGGGGAGACTTAAATTGGGGAGGCCAATCTCTCCTTAAAATAAGGGGGAGTCGTGGAGCACGGGGAGGCCAGGCCCCCTCCCGTCCCCCCTCCCTCCGTCACTGGCCGAAGCAAATAGGGTGTTTTAGGGGTGAGATGGATGGACTGGAGGGCTATGTCGAGGTGAAGGAGATGGAACCCTTAATGGGTTCTTCTTCCATGTAGAAAAAAGAATGGATCGATGTGGAGGAAGATCTGGAAAAAGATAAGGGGTGGTCGAAATGATGCATGAAGGAGAGTTATGTGCAGTGATGGTGTGGAGGAAATCAGATCAGGATGGGAGTGTATGCGTTGAATTAAAAAGGAGAAAACAAAAGGCGATGAAGAACAAGGATCACTTGGAGCTGGAGAAGAAGGTTAGGGGTGGAGTTGGAACCTGGGGACGAAGCTTTGAAAGGTTTATTTCTCATGTCGGTAAGGCGTGGAGATCAGCCAACACAAGAATCAGGGGCTGCAACGAAGTTCTTCACCTTCAGATCTCACCAGAAAAGGATCAAGTTCATTGCTCAACCTCACCGTTTTTCTCTGTCACAAGAAGGCAAGGAGGGGGAGGGGGGCGTAGAGGTCTCTTGCACGCATGGGTGGATAGTATGAAACTAACACCCCCTCGCTGGTTTTTATCGAAGAGACAGTTACTGAGGTGTCATTTTCAACCGATGATAAGTTTTGCTGATGTGGGAGTCTGCAATGGAGGGGTTAGCAAAGAAGAGGAAGGAATTTTCTATTTATGACACCACAAAGATGAGCTAACGATACGTGGGGAGTTGGTGGTTAATCGGTGTAGAACCACCAGTGAAGAGGTTGTCTCATGTGAGGAGGAGCAGGTGAAGGTTGAGGATGAAAAACGATCGTTAGATCTTGAGTTCTAACATCTATGATAGGGGTGCGAGAGGTTTGGTTGGAACAGTCTGATTGCTAAATTGGATGACCTTTAATGAGGCACAAAGGGGAAGAAAGAAGACTGTATGTTCAAATGATCAGATGGGTGACAATGGAGGTGCTAGAGGGAAGGGGAGCGGGCCACGTGTCATGCCCAAAGGTGGCCACACAACCCAATGTAACAAATAAAACTAATATATCAAAGTAAAACAAAAAAAAAATAGTAAATGAAGCTAAATCAAACGATGTTCTACAGAAAGTTGTGTACCTTTTAAAGATCTACAACATTCGTGTAGAATTCAAAACCAAAATACATCATATATAGAGTAGAATTTTGGTCGGTATTTTTTCAATTATTTTGCTTATTTTATTGATATTTTTTAATAAAAATATAATTACATTATTTTATGTACAACATTAATCCAATTTTTATGGATTTTATAGATAAGTAAATAATATATAAAAATCAAGGATACTCATTTAAATATGTTCAATATTTACATCATGATTTGAATCTTTATTTATTTACAATGAACAACAACAACAAAGCCTTTTCCCACATTAAGTAGGGTCGGCTATATGAATTCTTTGCCTCCATTCAGATCTATCTTGGGTCATTTAGATTTGAGTCTTTATTTATTTACAATAATTCACACTAAGATATACATATTGTATAATGTTAAATTAATCTAATTAATGGATTTATTTGTACATTTGGTTTAATTACAAGGATAAGATCTTAATAATATGTTGGTGAATCTAGGATTCATCACCCCATAGACTTAAACATTTCTCATCCTCAAGCAATAAATTAGTTAGAAAGAATGAATAAGTAAGTTGACCCATGTTGTGCATGTTAGATACAAGACTTGAAATTAAGGCTACAAGTTGTATGTGACTCTTAAACTCTAAATCTAACCAGACTTATTCAAAAGGAACCCAACTTCTCTAGTTATTAGACTCTCTGTAAATAAATAAATAAATATATATATATATATCTAGATATGGAAGTATGACAATTAGTGTTGATCGCATATAAAAGTATAGGGTCTCATCTTCACCCAAGGTCCTAGGTTAAAAGGTCATCTTCAAGATCCAACTCTCAACTCTAAGCAATTAATAAAATGTCACTTCATTTCACCTTCTCTTTAGTTGTTAGATTTTAAAATGTAAGATGTAATGGTTAAGTATGGAGGAAGAAAGGTTGTGTCATTTCTTTTCACCTCTCATTAGAACAAGGATCACTCAAGTGCCTTATTAAACACACACACTTGTATTTTTCGGTGTAGTTCAGTACATCTGTCAAGAAAATTGAGTTTCCTACACTTGTTTTTTTAGGTACACGGGAATGTGCCTCTTTTTAATTATATAATATGCTTTCTACACCTAGACTTTAGCATTTATGATGTAGAGCGCTTTTTTCATGCTCGCGCGACTCATATGGCCTAGTAGCCTGGGTCCAAATAGACACTTGAAAAGAATGGGAGCGCTTTCAAACAATATAAGATCATGTTATACATATTTTATTTGATATTTGAGCTTTTATCTTTTGGATTTTGAAATATATGTAAAGGTATGACTAGCTCCACTGCTTTTACGAAGTTGATGCATATTAATCAACAATTGTAATGGTTTTAAACACACTGGCACCTATGCTTTCATCAAGATAGTATAGGAACCTTATTTCAATATTTTCTAATGTGTTGAAGCTCATGATTCATGAAATGATTCCCAATCATATCCCATCATCGAACATCATAAAATTAAGTCTAAAATCAAACCTCTTATCCTAATTTCACAGAAGAAACATTGGCTCATCACAAAGATTATGAAATCGTTCATGTGTAGTGCTGGTCATATTCTTTTAAAGGTAGAGATTCTACATGTAATATAGCATGTATAACTTTCAGGATAGGGATCCTAATTACTCAGGCGAAACATCGACTCATCACAAAGAGTATGCAATCATGCATGTATAACGTTGGTCATATTCTTTAAGGATAAAGATTCTACATGCAGTATAGCATGTATATCTTCCAGGCTAAGGAATTTGAATTATTAAGTCCAAAGATCTTGATGAACGAGAATGACGAGAATCTGAGTCCAGTGTCACTCTAAACCAAGTAGCATGAACTACACAAGTTTTGTGTGACGTGACGGTTTTAGGGATAAATTTTAATATATTTTTATTATTATCATTTTATTATTACATTTTTTTCTTTCAAAATTTTAGTATACACTAATTTTCAAAAAATGTTTCAAACAGGTATTAGTATATACACAAAACAATTTCTAGAACATCTGAAATCCCTTTTACAAACAATTTGCAAAATATTTTTACAAAATTATTTCTTTAAATGATCAAAATAATTTTAAAGTATTTAACAAACAATTTCAATAGTTTTGAATTTTCCGAAATACTTTGTAAAACATTTCTAAAACACTATACTCAATACTCAATATTAGATTTCAATATTATTCAAAATACAAGCTCTAGATATAGTATATATGTAATGTACACACACCCCTCTATACATAGCTTGTGCTATGTTCGCATGGCACATGGTGAATTGAAGTACATAGCCCGTACTAAATATTGGGGAGGAAAAATAAAATTCATTAAAGAAGTCTACTCGCCCCCTATACTTATCCATTTGAGAGCTTAAGTGGAGCAAATAAAAAAACATGAGCGATCGTGGAAAAGGAAAGAGTAATAAATAGAAATGAAGATATATATAATGGATGTCGACCCCCCTATAATTGGTCCTTGATCAACCTAAGTATGAGAAAGATTAATCACAAGTGGAAGGCCGAGAGGTATGATCGAAAAACCAATTACATAATGGTTGAGTCTTTGAGATGTTGAATCTGCTTAGATCTGAATCTCTGTTGATGATGAATCTTCATTGATGATACACAGTTTGTTATAAATGATGTATGACTCATCACACCGTATGAAAGAAATTTCCTCAATTCGGACTAATTATCCATTAGATTCAACAAAATGCTTAAACATTTGTTCATTTATTAAGAAAGATCGTGTACCATATGTGAGATCAAATATCTCTACATTGTCATTATTGTACACTTTTCTGACAATATAGGGACAAGTCCATTTAGACTTCAGTTTTCCATGAAATATCTTCAACTTCGCATTAAAGAACCAACCTTCTGTCTAGGGCAAAGCTCTTACGCCTGATGTGCTAGTCATGTCATTACTTAACTTTATCCTTATAGACCATGCTTTTGTCATATGCTATGTTTCTGATCTCAATAAGCTCATCCAGATACATGTCTCTACTTTTCTTTCCTGGGTGACTATTCCAGTTGATCTCCTCTCTGGTTGTGTATCCTAGTTGGTGGATCACGAGATCGAGTCTTCTAATTTTGCTGAGATTTCTGACCCATCTGAGTATGCTCACCTTGTTGACCCTCAAAAGGTTGAGCCATGTTTTGTGATATTCGGTGTGTTCTTGATCTTTCGATCTTAGGTCCAGCAAATATCAAACTACGTAGAGAGTCTCCTTATCTCCGCTTTTCACATCTTCCTGAGACTATGAGTGACATAGAGGAATCTGTACCAATCCTTCCTCCTCCACATCTTACGGTATCAACTTTGATCTCTTACTCTTTTCTTATGAGCCGATGTTTTTTTCCCACTATCGTATCTTGGATTAGTTTTCAATCTATTGTGCCTGGTTGTTGGCACCCGCCTGATTGAATATTAGGGTGTCTTTCTCTTTTTGACTGCAGCACCGTTCTCAAAGGGAAGCGATGATGAAAGTATGGTATTTGACTGTCAGATACCATCTTGCGCTTCACCAGTCTTTAATTGATTGCGTATATATGTTTTGTCTTTTCATTCCTTCTTTCTCTCATATGTCATGTGTACCCTAGATCATTCGTCATATATATGTCTCTATACTTAGGACGCACTTTGTCCTAAGTATAGAGGGGCATAACTATTAGGTTGTTCTTTCTCCATTCTATTTCATCACATCTGATGTTGCCTATACTTAGGACTCTTTTACCTAAGTATAGGGGGAGTGATATGTACATTCTTCCCGTGATTTTATCTTCTTACCAATTCTTTTATTGATCCCCTCTATCGTCTCCTCTCTTTTTGATATTTTTCTATGCTTAGGGATATCTTATCTAAAGTATAGGGGTAGACAGATTGAGCTGTGATTTGGTTATTCCCACCCTCGACACTCCCCGCATGTAGATACAGCCTGCTATACTTAGGATTATTTCATCCTAAGTATAGGGGGACGGTCGACTTATCATTCATCTATTCTTTATTCTTTCATTCCTTATTCAGTTGTTGTAGTATATGGCTCTCTATACTCAGTACGAGTTATGTCTTCTCTTTTTCTTTTTTATCTATAAGGACATAGTTCAAGCTTAGTATAGGGGTCGTATATACTTTAGCCATAACTCGTACTTTCTTTTTTTTGAATAATATAGATAAAATACTAGATATATATATATCCAATTTATTAAACCAACTAATAAAAACATGCAAATTATTCTTCAAATTCTGTTGTATATACTGATTGATAAACCAGGTAAAAATGTTTTGCAAAATGTTTGAAAAATAGTTTAGAAATCTGTTTGAAAAAACTTTTGAAAACTATTCGGAAAATACTTTGTAAAATATTTTCAACCTCTGTAAAAATATTTTTTGTAAAATTTCTATTCTTTATGAAAATTAAAATGTTTTGAAAACCTATTTGCAAATGCTTTTGAAAATAGTTGCAAAAATATGTCAAAAATCTATCTATATTTTTTTAAAAATCTTTGCAAAATGGATTTCAAATGTTTGAAAAATTATTTGTAAAAATCACTTTGAACTATAGTTTTCAAAATCATTTGTAAATTTTTTTTCAAATAAATTTGAGAAATATATAAATCATCCAACTATATGAACATTTTTCATTAAATGTATATATATATCATTAACTATATATATATATATAACAATTAATACATCACTTATAAATCCTTTAACCCTCCATTCTTGTAAATAATAGAAGCATTCTCGTGTAGATATTTTCATAAACTTCCCTTTTATTTTATAAGTCTTTTTGTTTTTAAAAATCCCAAAAACAGTTGCAAAACCTTTTGAAAAATTGCATAAAATTTTGCTAAATCTTTTCAAAAATCTAACAAGTTCAAATTTCGAAAATTGCTTCACAAAAGTATTTTCTGCATTAGACATAACATTTGCATTTTTCAGATTGAGTTTGACAATTGAGATAGTCTAAGTAAAATCAGAAGATTAGAGCTTGGTTGGACCTTAAATATACTTAATCACACGAACCTTATAGGAAATGGAATGAGATACTTCAGGTCTAGTTGACTTAATTCTTTGAGATCACGAGACTTGGTTTAGTGTCGTCTTGGCTACCTAAGTAGAGTATTTCAGAGCACATGTAAGATTCTTATTGATAATGACCTAGCTTGTACACCTGTATTTTTCACTTTGCTTACCTCGGTTGAAGTGGTAAAGGGCTGGAATTTGTCAGCATGAGACACAGGCCAATGAAAACATCGGAAGTCACATTTTTGTGGCCATTGTACCCCAACCAAATCCAATGGTGATGAGGTCTAAATATAGAAGTTGTGGGTTGCAATAATGCTTCAAAAGAGGGATAGTCTATTAGCTCAAGAAGAAAAAGTCCTTTTGTAATTGTTGTTGTATATAATATTAAAAAAATCAAAAACTCCAAAAAAGTGGACAGGCCTGATTGAAAATAAAATGTCTGTCAGAGTGTACATATTTGTGTAGTCAATAAGCAAGCTTGAGCTTCAAAGTCCTACATTTGTGAAACTGCACCCGGATGACTTTGCTACACTTGTCAAGCATCCTAGGATAGGTAGCTACACTGGCTATTATCTATTCTTCTCTTCGCCTCCTCTTCTTGAGCTGGTTGTACTTGAACTTAGAAGGGAATATCCCGCTTCACAGGGAAAGAGTTGTCGGATTAGGAAATTAGGGTCACCATGTCATAGAAGACTGACTTTTACCGCTTCAGCCGAGGAGAGCTACGTATCACACACACACTGTCTAAGATAGAATCATAGTCATAAGGTTTTGCATATGAGTTGAAGTATTATGACCTGGCTATTGAGGAGACTTGAGAAGGGTTTTATGATTCTCGAAGGCTATTGTATTTCAAATCTGTTTCCCAATAAGGTTCCAACCGCATTAAAATCCAAAGGTCTGACTTAAACTCCAAACTTTGATTTTATGAAGACTAGTTTGACAATTAAAATCAATCTACTTTCTTTCTTTTTCTTTTCTTTATTTTATTTTCTGCAATTATTGGATAAGTTTTTGCTACGGACTAGCAAAGGCAAGTATATGGGGGTGGCGAAATCTCCATTTCACCACCTTTATTCAATAATTTTGGCCTTAAAAACCCTAGCTAATGCATATATATAGCATTACTTCTTACAAATTAACATTCATTATTTGTTTCCTTTTTTGTATAAAATATAGTATTTAATGCCAAAATTATAGAATAAAGGAAAGAAAAGAAAAGGAATAAAACTACAAAGGTATTTTATGATCCTAAATCCCGAGACCAAGTTATGAATTGATTTGGTTGACAAGGAATAAAGTAGGGGGAGATAAGGGTCAATAATACAATAAATTTTCCATTTATTCATTCATCAAGAAAGCATTTTTGGGACCTATTTTATTCTTTATCATTTACACAAATAAAGAAACTCTATACAGAAAAGTTATAGATAATAATATATAGAACAATACAAAATTGATTTCATACAAAAATAATATACAATGTACATTTTATACACAGAATAAAAAGCCAAAATCCAAACTTCCCATACCAATATCTCCTAAATAAAAACTCAAAATGTATATGTATATAACTTTTTATAAGCTATTTAATGGAGGTTCTTTCATTTAATTTGGAGATAACATGAAAAAGTTTGGTTTTGAACCCCTATTGTATAGTATACCTTAATAAAATATTCATTTATTTATTCTTTATTAATTTTATAATTTTATATTTTAGTAATTTTGTAATATTATTTGTAATTTATGTACATATCAAGAATAGATTAAAACTATAAAGTAAACACAAAATAAAATAGTATATAAAATACATAGATAAAATACAAATACTTATACATATATGTTGGGAAAAATGAACGAGATGTTTATTCCATAAGCCCTAGGCTCTCTTATATAGGAGAGTAGCCTATGGGTAAATTACATAAAGCGTACAACTGAAAATAAAAATAACAGAGAGACACACAGAAACTACTATATGCGTTAACACTCCCCCTCAAGATGGAGCATAGATATCAATCATGCTTAGCTTGGACGCACACTTCTGGAAAGGGCCTCGTAGTAATGCCTTGGTGAATATATCAGTAGTTTAATTCTCTGAGGCAACATGAGATGTAGCAATGAACCCCTTCTGAATCATGTCACGTATGAAGTGACAGTCAACCTCAATATGCTTGGCCCGCTCATGGAATGCTGGGTTGTTTGCAATGAACAAGGCTGCCCGATTATCACAATCCAAGTTCATAGGAAGTGGTACATCTAGACATAGGTATGTAAGTACATCCTTCACCCACATCATCTCTGTGCTAGCCTGGGCCATAGCCCTATATTCGGATTCAGCACTAGATCTAGCTACCACCATCTGTTTCTTGCTCCTCTATGAGACTAGAGCGTCTCCTACATAGACTGCAAACCCTGAGGTGGACTTCCTATCCTTGGGACATCCTGCATAGTCTGCATCCACACATGCTGAGATAGAAATCCCCTTTCCCTTCTTGAATAGCAAACCTGCACCTGGAGATGATTTGAGATATCTAAGAATCATATGTATTGCATCCATATGAACCTGACATGGTTGCTGCATGAACTGGCTCACACGACTCACTGCAATTGATATATCGGGTCTAGTGATCGTGACATACAATAGTTTGCCTACCAGTTCTCTGTATCTTCTCCTGTCCACCTCCTCTGTGTCATCATCATAGAGCTTCATGCTGGGATCCATTGGTGTCATAGCAGGCCGACACCCAAGCATACATGTTTCACTCAACAGATCTGTAACATATTTCCTTTACGACATTACTAATCCATACTAATTTCTAGCAAATTCCAGCCCCAGAAAATATCTAAGGACTCCAAGATCCTTAGTGACAAATTCGCTTCCCAGCTTTTCTTTCGCCTCCTTTATGCCTTGCTCATCATTTCCTGTAATCAAGATGTCATCTACATAATCCATAATTGCAATAATACCTCTAGAAGTCTTCTGTACAAACAAGGAATGATCAGCATTGGAGCGTTTGTATCCTTGTTTTTCAAAGAGGTCTGAGAGGTTCTGAAACCATGCTCTGGGGCTCTGCTTAAGGCCATAGATATCCTTATGAAGTATGCACACCTTGGAACACTCCCACTCAACAGCAAAACAAGGTGGTTGTTGCATATAGACTTCCTCCTGCAAATCTCAATATAAGAACCCGTTCTTCACATCCAACTGATACATCGGCCACTCTCGATTAACTGCGACTGACAACAAGATCCGGAGAGTGGAAAGACGGGCTACTGGTGAGAATGTATCAAGGTAATCCACCCCATATGTCTGTGTAAAACCACATGCAACAAGGCGTGCCTTGTATTTGTCAATAGAACCATCTGCATTGTGCTTCACCGTAAACACCCACTTGCAGCTCACTGGGGTCACATCTGGAGGTATAGGAACTAGACTCCAAGTTCCTCTAGATTGAAGTGCTGCCATTTCTTCCTCCATTGCTAGCCGCCGTCTACTGTCCTGCAGAGCATCTTGATAATTCCGTGGAATATCTATAGCTGATAGGGCCACCACAAAGTTCCTGAAATCCCCAGATAGTCGCTCAAATGACACAGAAGCTGACAAGGGATATGTAACGCAACTCCTCTTCGATTTGCGTATAGCAATAGGAACATCTAAATCAGTTGTGTCCTCATCTGGCCCCTGCAACATATCCTGCTCATAAATATCATTAGATCCATCAATAGAAGTATCTTCATTACATACCATAGGTGAGCTAGGAGACGAGTCATGACCATGAGCGGGAGGATGCCTACGGGTATAATGGAATGGTAGTTGTGAGGCGGGGATTTGTGGTGGTGGTGGTGGTGGTGACGGTGGTGGTGGTGGTGACGGTGTTGGAGGTGGTGGTGTCACGTATATGGCATCGGTAGGCAGTGGACGTAGTTGTTGATAACCTGAGGCTGAAAAATACATTACAGATTCAAAAAATGTAACATCTGCACTGACCATATACCGCTGACGCAGAGGATCAAAACACTTATACCCCTTTTGAGTTCTGGAGTACCCAACGAAGACACACTTGACAGCCCTAGGAGAGAGCTTGTCAGTACCAAGAGACAACTGATGGACAAAGGCGACTGAACCAAACACACGGGGAGTAAGAGAAAACAGATCCTTCCCAGGATAGATAAGGGAAAACAGAATCTGTTCATCCAAGACAGAGGATGGCATACGATTGATTAGGTAACATGCAGTGAGAACTGCATCACCCCCGTAAGAGTAGGGAACATGACTCTGTATAAGAAGTTATCTTGTGACATCAAGTAGGTGGCGATGTTTCCTTTTAGCAATTCCATTTTGTTGAGAGGTATGAGCACAGGATGTTTGGTGAATAATCCCTTTTGAGGAGTAATAGTTGGCAAGGACATGAGTGCACAGTTCTAGGGCATTATCACTTCTCACAAACTTCACATATGTGGAGACATTTTGAATTTCATTCAGAAAATGGATAATAATATTGCCTGCTTCAGATTTATTTTTCATCAAAAATACCCATGACACACGAGAGAAGTGATCCACAGAAACTATATAAAATATGTGTCCCAGATGATCAGGAACACGACTCGGACCCCAGACATCAATATGAAATAACTCGAACTTGGAGGTACTACTCCGACCTGGACGACTGGGAAAGGTCGACCTGTGATGCTTTCCCAACTGACACTCCTCACATTGGATAGGTGTGTGAGGAAGACCCTGGGGTAACACACAACACAACTTCTGAAGTGGTAGATGTCCAAAGCGTAGATGCCACAATAAAGGAGATACTGGTCCAGTGGGAAGGGATGAGGTTCCAGCAAATGGAGTCTGATTCAGGCGGTAGAGGCCTCCTTGCTCATAGCCACGACCAATCACGTTGCCCGTATGGATGTCCTGAAAAACAAGAAAAGATGGATCAAAAATTACCGGACAATGTAGATCCTTCGTAATCTGACTGATTGACAACAAATTCATTGAAAAGTCAGGTGCATGTAGCACATTCTTGAGCTGCATAGAAGATGTCAATCTAATCTCCCCCTGACCAGTGATGGGGGAATGTGTACCAATGGCAATGACTATTGTTCGGCCTGGAGGAATCTGAGAGTATCCTGTAAGTAAACTCTGATCACCACATAGGTGATGTGTAGCACCCGAGTCCATAATCCACGGTAATGAATCTGATCTACTACTGGTAAATGCAAGTATGCTACCTGAAGCACTAGTCAACGCAGAGGCAGAAGCAGCAGCATCAGATTGACTCTCAATAGTAGGTGCTGGGCCAGATGGGGGAATAATGCCCCTCAGACGGGCAACTAGATCATCGAACCGCTGATCCAAAGTAGCAGCAGATGGAGGCTCTATGTGCTCAGCGACTCGTGCAGATGCAGGAAATCCATGCTTCGAGTAGCATGTGTCTTCATTGTGTCTAACGCGATGACAGTAAGTACAAGTTGGCCGAGTGCGGCCTCCTCTTCCACGGGGTCCACGTCCATGGCTCTGATGATGAAATCCACGACCCTTGTTGGCTGCCATGGCTGAAGTATTCTTATTCGTGGCCGTGGTAGGAACTGTGATCCGACTCAGTCTATGGAAAGCTTCCTCCATGGGAGGAATAGTAGAGTCGGCCAAGATCTGGGATCGTGTCGCCTCATACTCTTGATCGAGTGCAGCAAGGAACACGCCCACCATAGTCGCGTTCCTATATGTCTTCTGCTGTTCTGGCATGGCTGTCAGGGGAATGAAGCTGTAGAGCTTCTCGAACATCCCTCTCAGTGATGTGTAGAGAGAATGTAGAGGGCGACGATTCTGCTTTATAGTGAATATATCATGCTAGAGTTGCAGAATCTTTGTCTCGTTCTTCGCCTGCGAATATGTAATCGCCAGAATGTCCCACATATCCTTGGCCATGGGTTGATGTAGAATGTCATTGGCAATCTCAATTGCCAACGTACCAGATAGCCAAACTTTGGTGTATGCGTCATCAGCCTCCCATGAGGCATTGGCTCCAGTCTTCTCAGTAGGCTCTGGTTCGGTAAGAATGTGCTTCTTACCCGTTGACTTCATCATGCTCATGAACTGCATTGCCCATAGTTCATAGTTTGTACCATCCATCTTTAAAATAGGCACTGGACCACGAAAGGCGCCAATGGATGGGATGACCGCCTTGCTTTCTGACATACTGGAGACTGAAGACTGGAGCGATTGACAGAGGATGAAATTCGTCTACAATTACATAGACGGGTTTAGTTGCACGTGTAGACCTCAAGCAACTAAACCCATGTAGATGACGGCGTGCGCTTTAGGGCTTTGCACACGCGCACGCGCGCAGGGAGCACGCGTACACGCAAATGGGAGCATGCACAGTCACAGGAAGCACATGAGCAGTCGCCTGCTGGATCGCGCGTGAAGAGTGCGGCATGCGGAAGACTAGCACGCAGGCGAGGAGGCGCATTTGCGTAGAGGGTTACAGGCGTGGGGGGTTACAATGCGCAGAGGAGGCACACTCACGCAGTGGGCGGAGGAGGTGCAGCGCACAGTGCGCAGAGGAGGCTTGCGCACTTGCGCAGGAGCGCTAGCGCACTCACGCAGGCACGTAGGAGCAGCAGCAACGACGCACGAGGGTGCTGGTGCGGCTGCAGTGAGCCTCGGTGGCGCCGATGAGAGGGAGAGAGAAAGAGAGGCCGGCGGGTGGGGTAGGGTAGGGTTAGGGTTTCGAGAACTCCGGTCTTGGACCGTCACTCTCATACCATGTTGGGAAAAATGAACGAGATGTTTATTCCATAAGCCCTAGGCTCTCTTATATAGGAGAGTAGCCAATGGGTTAATTACATAAAGCATACAACTGAAAATAAAAATAACAGAGAGACACACAGAAACTACTATATGTGTTAACAATATATTATATACTTCTATTTATTTAAGTGTGCATTTGATAGCAGAGAAATCCAAAAAATATATTTATGTATATAAAAATAAGTTATAAATATCTCAAAATTGTAAATAATAAAAGATATCAAAAATACAAAATAAAAAAAATATACTATATATTGGTCAATATACCTACAAATACACTCGTAAAAAGCTACTTGTAATAAGTTAACTCATAAAAATAAATAAAAATCATAATTCAATACTACATAAAATATAATCATTTTTATTTTATAATAAAAATTTAATAAAAATATTTACTATTTATTATTCATTTTACAAAGATTTTCATTGCTGCATTTATCTGGTTGGTCCACGTGGACCAACCAGATTTTCTCTTTCGTTGACCTCCGTCTACTACCCCCTAGCACCTCTGCTATATCTTGTTTCCCCGCTTTTCCTCCATTTTTCTTGGGAATCTCATCTATCATTTTCATAAATTCTCCATGACATCCTCTGCGTCAATCAATCTAGATCTACAACCAAATCCAGGATCTCTTGTACATAATTTGGATTCGCTCCAAACCCTAGATCAATAAGGTTGTCCACCGTTGTGTATAAATAAAATCTTCCTTCTTCTTCCACAAATTTGGTCATTTTCAGAGCCATTAAGCCCTTTATCTTTCGTTAAGCGTGTCACTAGGTGATAGTTGGCGAACCCTTAAGCTCAAGAGTGGTAGAAGGAGGAGGGAGGTGCACCCACAGCGGCGCTCCGATCGTCCGGCTCCATAGTCCTCCAGCTAGGTTTGAAGCTATGCATTTTACTCATTTTAGGTAGCTTGTAGATTTAGGTTTAGTTTTGAGCTTTTATTTCATGCTTTTAGTAGTCGTTTTAGCTTAGATTTACGTTTGGATCTCATAAAAGCTCTAGAGCTCCTGCAACTGTTTTCCATTGTGACCCCCTGTCTCAGACCCACAACCATGTACATATGCTTTCTGATGAATTCCTGATTCTCACTCTTTATTCTTTTATTTTAGCTCTTTTTCCTGGCAAAACATCATGTAAATACTTGTAAATACAATAACTTAGCAAATTGCATGCATGTGTTAATGTTGCATGTGCAAATTAAAATAATAAAGGAAAAGAAATAGAATAAAGTATTTAGAATAAATACGGAGTTACCCAAACACCAAGAGAAGGTCAAACCTTGACCTGATCGCAAAATAAAATGAGTAGAGACAGATAGGGTCCACTTTGTGCTTGTGAGTATTGTCCATATTTGTACATACCTATTTTTGACAAAATAAAACTAATTCATTATTTTAAAACCTTGTATATATTCCTAAAAATAAATATAAAATAAACAAAAATCAGAAAAAATAAATAAAAAAAATCTTCCCTTCATTGTATAAAATACATGTGTATACATCAAATTCCCTATTTATTATGTATATATAAATAATTTGTAAAACAAAAATTCTTTTATACTCCTTAAATTATTTTGTAAATAAATCAAATACAAAATAAGTATATTTTTGTAAAAATAAAATAATAGAAATACTTGTACATAACACATAGGTATATCATACATGTATATAATAATATATACCGTATACAGACTAATTTATTTTTCATAAAAATAAATAAAAATAATAGAAAAATACTTTGAAAAATAATTAACATTTTTTTATTTTATACACTATTTAATTTAAATCCGTTTATATTTTTTTAAATTATCTTTATTATTTTCTCATACTTTATCCTTTATCATATCTTGTCCTTTCCTACATCACTTCTGATTGGCCCACGTTAGCTATGTTGACCCCGATCAACTGGTCCTCGCCTGCTCTTTTTCTCCCAAATCTGGTTTGCCCTGATATTCGCCCATTTTTCCTAATCCGATCCTCCCATCTTCCCCTCTAACTTCAAGCTCTGATTAAGGGGCATGGATCCCTAATATACACCCGATCTTCTCCCTGCTAATCGGTGCCTCAATTCACGAGCTTCATCCCTATCTTTTCTGACCTGGAACCCCTATAAAATCGTTGTAAATCTCCCCTTTTCTACCACTTTCGACTGCTCCACCACCTCCATTGCACCCGCATGTTCCTTTTTAGAGTGATAGCATGAGAGGGAGAAGGAGAGAGGAGCATTTGGAGCATTGCAGCCCCCAGGTCCGACGAGTTCATCTCAGCTCCACCGTGAGGAGTTTCAGCCTCTGGTCGCACCGTTCCATTGAGGCTATCATCGTCGTGGACCTCGTCCACCACCCCAGGTGACTTCATTCACCAGTAGGTACTCCATTTACCCTCCATTTCCAGTTCAAATCGATCATTCACTCACATTATATCTTCATTCTAATGACCACATAATTACTCTGTCCGTCGCCTCCTTCCGACCCTCATATGCTCACATACAACTCTCCTCTGTTGCTACATCGAGCTTCGCAATCTCCCCCTTGATTCCAACCACCGGTTCGGAATCAAGTTACAAATCAATTCCCTCACCCCCACCGTAGACCTAGCCCACTCATCCCTCCTCTGTTTGCACTAACAGTGGTGCTCTAACCCTTTACCGGAGCATCATTGAAAAATGATTTAAAATGAATGCCTAAATATGCGAGCAAAGATAAGGGCCTAACTACAATTACAGAAAGTAAAATTGCTAAAATTAAACATGTTGATAGGGACTAATATGCAATTACCTATAATGAGGGGGGTATGTATGCAAAATACCCACAGAACATGTGCGCCTCACGTGGGGTCTCCTGGAAGGGCCTCGCTGCAAAATACCCAGGCCGCACGTGAAAACCACGTGGGGTCTCAGGCTCGGATGGAGGCTCGGGGACTTTGGAGGTTCGGACTCAGCTCGGACGGAGGCTCTCCTAGCTTTAGGAGCTCCGAGCCTGGTGGTCGAGGAATAGGCTCGGAGGGGCTTCGTAGCGCGCTATGGACCATGGATCGAATGAGGATCCAATGGTTGCGAATGGCTGGCGACGTGGTGCGCTGCAACCTGTTGGATGAAGGTCAATCCAATGGTTGCTGGAGCTCGATGCAGATGAAGTCGTGGATGATCAAGAGCCGTTGGATAAAGATGAATGCAACGACCCCTGAAGCTCGGGCGAGTGGCGACGCAGCACGATCAGGTGCGTAGGATCCTTCTGATCCTACGACCACGGAACCAAGGCAACGTGACATCCTCTGGACCATCCGATCAAGAGGATCGGACAACTACTACTCTTCGTCCTCAACCGGTCCGCCGCCTCCTGCGGCGGAGGTGGATGAGCTCCGATGAAGGGGCTCTGGCTCCGCCTCCTCCTCTGGTCATCGGTGAAGGTCGCTGGTGGCTCCCAAATAGCTGTAACGAATCGTGGAGGCGTCAGGGATCCACCGACGGTCTCAGGAGCGACTGGGGCAGTCTGGAGGAGTGCGGCGATGAAGCTCGAACTTAACTCCGATGAAGTTCTGGCCACTCAAAGATAGAGTGCATGCAGAGGGTTAGTTGAATAGCCGAGGCGTACGAAGTGTTCGTGGGGTGATCGTGAGTGTGGGGTGAGGCCTGAAGGGCGAGGAGGGTGGTCCGGTGATGGTGCTCCGCTAAGGTGGCAGAGCTTGCATCGGCGTGAGGTGGAGTGTGTTGTCAAAGAGAATGAAGGCGTGCGCAAAGATGACAGCTCCGAGATGAAGCTCAGAGGATGGTCAGAGGAGCGTGGAGTTGATCGTGGGTGGCGAATAAAATTGGAGAAAAAGAAAGAAAAAGGCGAAGAAGATCAGGAAGGAGATGGAGGTGTCTACCTGGGGATTGGAGCTCGAAGTCGTGCTCTTGGTCGTCGCTCGAAGGTCGGTAGAAGGTCCTGAGCTCGTGCAACTCACGGAGGAGGTTGTGGCACGGTGGGGGATGACCGTGGATCTCGCCGGAGATGGATCTCGGTCGTCGCTCAACGTCACCTCAAATTGCTGTCATCAATAGGAAGTAGGGAGCTCGGGGATTCTCTCTGTGATGGCGGATGGAGCTGACAGTCGATGGTGCGGGCGTATTTATAGGTGGAAGGTGATGGCGTAGGTGGCAAAGTGGTGGAGTTGGTGGCGTCGTGGACCGAGGTGGAGGGAGTTCATGGTGTCCGAGGGGTTTGGCGAGGATGAGGGAAGAGTAGGGTATGCAATGGTGGTGACAGGAGGTGGAGAGGGTGGCCAGAGCGGCTCACGAAATAGAAAGAGGGCGACACACGCGTGAGGTGGGAGACGTGGGGCGTGGGCCAATCGGGAGGTAGGAGACGATGTCGTGACCGTTGGATCGAGTGATACAACGGTCAGGAGAAGGGCGGAATGTTGCGACTGAGATTGGATCGGCGGGGGCGAGATCAAGGGCGCAGGACACACCACGTGGCAGGCGTGGGTCAAGGCGCTAGCGTGTGGAGGAGATGAAGCCCCGGGGTTTGATCTAATGGTGGAGATCCATTGGGAGGTGAATGGCCAGGATTGAGAGCTTCTGGTGAAGATCGGAGGGCGTAGACGTCGCCACGTGGCGCAAGGAGGGTGCATCATTGGCGAGCGGTCTAGATTGAGTCCAGCGTTCGATCGGACAGTGGAGAAGCTTCGCAGTTTAAATAGTCCAGATCAGGAGAGAAAGGGCATGATCGGACGACGGTGGAGAAGGGATGCATGGTGCGTGATAGGGTAGGCTGCGTGGCGCAATCAGAGGGCACCACATGGCCTGCTCTGAATGGCTGAAAAAAATTGGATTTAGAGACAGGTGGAGATTGAATTTGGAAAAACTCAAAACATGAAAGTTGTAGATCTCGATGTGATCTACAAGTTTCATGTAGATCAAAAACTTTGATGAGTTCAAATATGATACAAAAATACAAGAGTACAAATATACATACAAATAGTATACAAAAGGGCCCAAAAACCCAAGTTTTGCATACGAGCTCCGAATTGAATGAAATTGGTCTCATTTTAAAGGTCTCTAGATGTGTATTAATCTGAAGGTGAGTGGACCTAATTTAGGGTTTGTATGAGAGGGATATTGGCATTCTAAGATCTAGGGTCTGAAACTGGGTTTTGGTTTTTATTGGGTAATTTACAAGCTAGGAATTTTTGGCCTTCTTCTGTATATTATTAACTAGTAATATACACAGTATAAGGAAGGCGTTATTTGATTTTAGAGGGGATATAATATATAGATAATTAGATGAATTATTGGGAGTATTTGACAAGTGGATTTTACAAATAAATCGGCTTCTTATTTAATGCAATTATGAATGATAAAATGCATGTATTGTGGATTTATGCATGAATGCTATTTGTGCAAGATAAAGGGAAATATGCTGCTAAATACTAGGGAACAAGGATCTATTTTCAACTTTAAGAGTGATGAATCACATATTCATCAACCCCTTATACTTAAACCTTGCTCGTCCCCGAGCAACTAAATGAAATGCAAGACTGAAATAATTTTGGGTTCCATACCATAGTCATGAATAAAAGTTGAAAATGGAGCTTGACTCGACCTTTGGATTGATTGTGTGGCGGAACCTCATTGGGATCTAAACTTAAGACCTAACAGACTTCAAGTTCCACGAGTCTTCTATTCAAGACTTCTTAATAGTCAAGTCAGAACAAATCCTCAGATGCAAATTTCTGATGACTATGATTCTTACGTGTACTGTGTAAGTGAGATATAGCTCTCCACATCACAAATGGCTCAGAAACTACCTCCTCTAACAAGGTAACTCTAGTTACCCGGTCCAGTAACTCTTTCCTCGAGGAGCGAGGTATTCCCTTCTAAGTTCAAGTGTGACCAGCTCAAGAGGAGGGGATAAAGAGAAGAATGGATGGTAGCCAGTGTAGCTACCTATCCCGGGATGCCTGACCAGTGTAGCCAAGTCATCCAGCTGCATTTCTTTGCTGATATACATACTCCGACAAGTATTTTATTTTCACTTGGACCTGTCAGATTTTTTTGGAGTTTTTGAAAATTTTTTTCGAACTATATAAGGTGCAGTATGTACATCAGGAGTTTTTCCTCTTGAGCCAGTAGACTATCCCTCTTTTGAAGCATTATTGCAACCCACAGCATCCTATCCTTAGATGTCAACACCACCAGACTAGTTTGAGATGCACTTCCCTCCCTAGAGGAGGACGGATGTTTCCACCCGTATGCTACTCCAAGCTAAAGTATTCTACCTCCTCACCACCTCATCAATGAAGAGCTACGTGCTTGGTTCTTGTCCAAGTTAGGTCACTATCTATAAGAATCATGCATGTGCATGAGATATTCTACTTAGACTGATCAGGATGACATGTGAACATAGACTTGCGGACTCAAAGAATTAAGTCACTTGACTTGAGAATATTAACTCTAGTTCCTATAAGGTTCCTATGAAATTAGGTGGATTAAGGTCAAATCAAGTCCCTCCTCAACATCTACTCATAACTTGGTTCAGAACCCACTAGCTTTCCACCTTGCATATGCAAGATATGCCAATGAGGTGCATATGACATGCTATGTAGATGAATGAAAAATGCAAGACTTTTTTGCAAGGATGATATGCAAGAGTAAATAAGAAGCCTATTTATTTATTTTTTTGTTTGTTTTTTTGGTTTTGTTTTGTTATTTTTTTGTTTTTTGTTTTTTCAGAAATTTGGTATACCTCCTATGTTACAACAATTTTCCAAGAGTTTTATAAGTATAAGGAATTATACAAGTATACATGTATTTTAAAAACTTTTTTTTACAAAATATTTACAAGTATTATGCAACAAGTGTAAATTTTTTTTAAATATTTACCCACACATAATTATTGCATGATATATACAATAAATACACCAAAATACGCGAAAGTACGAGCTATGGGTAAAAGTATATATGTAATATAAAGACGCCCCTATACTTAGCATGTGCTATGTCCTCAGAGCACGAAAAGCGAGGAAAAAGACATAGCTTATGCTAAGCGTAGGAGAGCTAAAATAACAAAAAAGTATAGAAGTCGCTCTGCCCCCCTATACTTAGGCTGTAGCAGCCAAAGTGTAGAAGAAGATAAAAAATGGGGAGGGTGAGGTTAAGAGGGGAAATGGAGGAATATATACATGGCGGGCATCAGTCCCCCCTATACTTAGGCTCTGATCAGCCTAAGTATAGGAGAGGAGTGAGTGTGAGAACCGATGAGATCTAGATAATATACAACGAATGGTAAAGAGACTCGTGTCACTCTCCCCCCTATACTTAGGATCTGATCATCGTAAGTATAGCCATAAAATTAAATGATATGGAGCCAGGGCGAGTGATTCGAATCACTGGGGAGGGAGGGAAAATATATACAAGGATGATAGAGAATATACAGGGATCAAGAAGGTTTGTGACGAACCTTCTTGCAGGATTGAGGAGGTGGGTAATATACAAGTGTGTCGTTATCGGAATCGTCCTCAGATGAATAGTAGTGAGGTGAAGGGATCGTCCAACGAGGGTCAACACATGGCTGCTTGCTTAGATACGGCTTAAGAATAGCCGAACTGAGCTCACTCATATAGATCATCTTATCTGGACCAGATGAGGACTCCTCAGAAAATTCCTTCTCCGATATGTTGAAGAAAACTTTCTTAGTCAGATTTTTAGAACCTGAATCATTGATAGGGAGATGAGAGTGATGCGCCTTGAGAGGTTCGGGGGAACACCTAGAGGAATCAATTCTCAACTTCCTCTCACTAGATAGTCGTCTAGAAGAGGGAGCAACCGTGTTTTTATGTGGAGTCGATTTAGTCTTGATTGTTTCCTTTGACGGTCCAGGATGTGGTGCGGTGCTGATCATGGGTTCCTCATCAGACGGGTCACCATATAGATTAGAATATTCCTGAAGGGTCAGCACACGTCTCGAGAAGGTGCTAGTGATCTCAGTTGGCTTGACATTATTGGGCTCTTGTGTCGGATCATCGAAATGGTCAAGACAATCAACAAAGGTCGTGTCTAACTCAATGATAGCTTCTGGTCGTGAGTCCTCCATAGAAGCTATCATGGTGGTGGTGCAAGCAATTGATGAAGTGGAGGTGTGGGGAGTTTCAGAACCAACGGTCGTCCGGACAGTCGGTCTCTCAAGTGTAGCAGAGAGGCGCGACTCATCTACCTATCAATGGTCATGACTATCAGCGAATGTGCGGGTCACCTTGGAGTAAAGTGTATCAAAGAGCGGGTGAGGTTGAAGCGCTCCCAATGCCGAAAAATCGATCTCCCGAGTCTCGCAATCTCTAGTCGCCTTAGCCAAGGCTAAGAATGACTTCCCGAGAATAATCAGAGACTGGGTAAACTCTCATCGATGCACGATGTCAATGATCGTGAAGTCCACCTGGAGTAGAGCACCTTGGAAAGCAATGATGACTGAAATGTTTCCTCTTGACCGTTTTATGGATCGATCAGCCAGCTGAACGATCTCTCTTATTTTCTGATAGGCCTGAGTTTGAGCTTGTCAAACACAGAGGTCGGGAGAATATTTATCGGGGAGTCATCATCGATTCTTGCATGGGTAAAGATAGTGTCTTTCATTTCACATTCAACTCGGGTCAACCATTTCACTCTGTGGCTTTTGGTCTTTCTCCCCATCACCAAGGAGGTGGCCATAGACACTACGTGTCTTTCAGTCCTTGTCCTCTTATTGGCCGACCTCTTGGGCATCAATTTACTTCTCAAAAATCGTTTGAGGTCGGGAAAGAGATCTATGGCCTTTATTAAGGGAAGATTAAAAATCAATTCTTCATCGATTGCTTCCCTTAGGGTAGGATCCAATTTTGTTAAGTCATTTTCATTTTCAATTTTAGGTACTTTTTTGGTTTTTCAATTTTTTGGTGTTTTTAGTGGATGAATTATCGGACTCTGGATTGGAAGGCAAGGGGTTAGTAGAAGAGGGAGATAGAATGGACTCCAGTTGTACACGATGTGTGGGTTCCCTAATGTTCGCTATGTTTTCAACCTCAAAACTACTCGTGTCCTTCTCCACTTTCATACCAGGCTGGTAGAAATTGAGTGCAAGATTTCGATGACATCTCTCAGCTTGTTACCGAATGTTTCATTTTTCTCAATAAGTCTGGAAATGTCATCCTCCAAAATGTTCTCATGACAAATCATGGGAGAGTTCTGCTCAATTGGAGGAGTTGCTGAGATGTTGGGGTCTCATACTCAACATCCCTAGACTCTGGCATGTAATGTTGGGTCGAGTATGGACCATCCAAATGGCAAATATTGGTCGGAGCCTCATTTGATGGAGTCAATGAAATGGGGACTGATAAGTCTAGCTCATGAGTCCAATCTTGTGAATGTATAGGCTCTTCGAATGTGTGATATGAAGGTTGGTTAATGGAAGCTTGATCACTAAAGTCAATCAAGTCTGGGAAGTCAAGATGTGCAGGCCTCTCCATTTGGGTTGTTCGATCGACCATGTTATGCTCTAAGGTCAAGTTGGGATGCGTATATGTAAATTGTTGTCTAGTCCCTACTTGAGATGAGAATGAAGTATGTAGGGGCATATAATTTTGCTAATCATCTATCTCAGCAGTGGCTTGCTCTTCATTCGATTCTTTGATTCCTGCAAGCTCTCAAGAATAAGGACAGTCAGCCCAAGATGGAAGTGGATTCAGAGTGTTGGAATATGAAGTAGGTGAGAAGTACGAAGAAGTGGAGAAGTCAGTCGAAGTTCTGACTTCATAATCGGGTTGAGATGGAACCGACCACGGGTAAGGTTCTCCCGTAGGTTGCGGAGGATACGTGGAAGAAGGAGAAGGCGCAGATGAACGGTATATGGTCCAGGAGGAATGACCAGAGGTCACAGGGTATGGGGACCAATAACCCGACATCTTGTAAAGGGAAGGGTGGATGTAAGTAGATTAAGGTAGAAAATGTGCAAATACAAAGGATAACACACACAGACAGACTCAAAACAAACGCAAGAGCAAACCCCGAGTTCACACTCAACACGGTCAAGGACCCAAAACCGAGTCCGATTAGTCTGGTTGATTTTAAGTGTGAATTTTCAAACAAGTAGGAAAGGTTACGCGACCTATAGGGGTGTCGGCTAAACGATGGATGCGTCTCCCATGTTTAACCTGTCGCCTAAGATACCAACGCCCTTCCTTTCTCTGCTCCTATCATCAGCCGAAAGTTCAAGGACCTGCCCCTATCTACCTAAAGAGTAGGCGGAGGATGACAAGGCTGTAACTTTGCCCCTATCTACCTGCAAGCACAGGCGGAGGCTACTAGCAACTTGTCGCGGTGCAGCGCAATTTCGCCCCTATCTACCTACTGGAGTATGCGGAGGCTACATGGCGATGGTCAGTTGAACCCAAAGCTCAGCCGGTGATATTTGCTCGGATCGGGGTACATGATATGGAAGGCGAGGATTTTTGGCTCTTCCCTAGGGTGTTCACACACTCTAGTACCCTCACTCAACCTAAAAATAATGTCGAGATTAATTTCCCGCAAATAAGGGTTAATTTTAGTCAATTTTTTGGGTCCAAATCAATTGCAGTCCCGATTTGAGAGATTAGTTGTCATTGATATTACTCCACACAAGCAATCACGTCTATCGTCCAGTCCCAATTCCTTTATCTTAGGTTAGAAAACCGAGAGAGAGAATCATAAAAAGATGATGCAATCGAGAAAACGATGATGAATGCTTATGTAAGAATACTTACAGTGATCCCTTCACTTTATGTAGGATGCAAAACAGAATAGAAAATTTTTATACTACATGCAAATGCAGACGACAAAAATCCGCTCCTAGACAAGCAGTTCTATTAGTGAGTGAAACACATGTTGATTTGACTAGATCTACGATCTAGGTGCGTCTTTTAGGTGTATTGTGTGGTCTTAAAGATTTACGAGCACAAGCAAATCCTGGAGTGGCTCGAGGAGCCGCTAGTGCAAGCCTAATCTAAAAATTCAATCCATACAGTACACGGGGACACGGTTCCACTATGTTTACACATGCGAGAACCCAAACGGGAACCGCTGGAAATAATGCAAAAAATAAAGAAATGAAAAATACAAGTCCTCTCAAATCACTCAAAAAATTAAAATGCAGGTTCCTCGAAGCGTCTTCGACTCCTCGCGTTCCTCGCACAAAAATAAATTGAGGTCAGTTCGAGAACAAAAATACAAAAATGACAAAATTAAAGGACAGATAAATATTCACAAGAAAATCGGGGGTCAGACTACCCGAGGGTGGATAATCAAACACTCAGAAACTAACTGCAAATTAACCTAAGACGTGCCTCCCCAGCAACAGTGCAATTTTGAAGAGCGTCTTACTACCCTTATTAATTTAATGAAATTAGTAGTCAAATTAATTGTTGTGTCGTTCGTTGTAGTAAGGTAATAAGTGATAATCCAAAACCACTTTTAATTAAGGATGATTTAATCACGAGCGGCAATTTTTTTTAATTGGGCAAGCCCAAGGTCGAAATCAGGGAGGCAGCTGTCTCCTTAGGTAGATTTTGAGCAAATTACCATGGTCGGATTTTCAGGTGATATATTTTTTGGTCTTTTTCAATATATTTTATGCAAGAAAGAAAAGACGCATGCAAAATAAAGACAGTTTACAAGTTGAAAAATATCAGTGATCAAATCAAGTCCAAAAATTGTGAAACTTGGCCAAATGGTGGTATGCGTTGAAATTAAGCTATACTAATTTTTTTTAGATTTTTTTGATACTAGATGAATTTACTATGAATTTAAAATGAATGCAAGGTGATTTTGACTAAATTAATTTTAATAAATACCAAATCACAATATTTTCAGATATAGAAATTATCCTAGATAGATCTAAGTGTGAAGAATCTAGGAAAATTAATAACCTAAATTTCTATGTGAAATGGACCTATGAAAAATTAATTAATGAAATCACAAAATGATTTATTCAGGCCTCGAGGTGCGTATAAAGGAATCGATTTTTTGGCACAATGTAAATTTAATTATCGTAAGTCTAATGTGATTTTACGAGGATTTTTGGACCAACAGAGAATTTTCTACAAATTAGAAGGCATAAATGGGAAAAATATGACAAAATTCCACCAATTAATTAATAATAAAATCCACTGCTATGACAAAAATATAACAAGTATCACATATGAAAGAGGACAAATTAAGCTACATAATGCAATTTTCAAACTTGAAAAATGATTTAAAATGAATACCTAAAGATGCGAGCAAAGACAAGGGCCTACCTACAATTACAGGAAATAAAATTGCTAAAAATTAAACATGCTAACAGAGACTCATATGTAATTACCTATAATGAGGGGGGTATGTGTGCAAAATACCCATAGAACACGTGTGCCTCATGTAGGGTCTCCTGGAATGGACTGGAATGCCATTTCCAAAACCTTCAGGGGCCTCGCTGCAAAATACCCAAGCCGCACGTGAAAACCACATGGGATCCTAGGCTCGGGTGGAGGCTCAGTGACTCTAGAGTTTCGGAATCGGCTCGGATGGAGGCTCGGCTAGCTTCGGGAGCTCCGAGCCTGGTGGTCGGGGAAGAGGCTCGGAGGGGCTTCGTGGGGCTCTATGGACCGTGGATAGAATATGGATCCAATGGCTGCGAATGGCTGGCGACGTGGCGTGCTACAACCCCCCGTTGGATCAAGGTCAATCCAACAGTCGCTGGAGCTCAATGTAGATGAAGTCGTGGACAATCAAGAGATGTTGGATAAGGATGAATCCAAAGGCCCCTGAAGCTCGGGCGAGTGGCGACGTGGCGCGATCAGGGCGTAGGATCCTCCTGATCCTACGACTGCGGAACCAAGGCGACGTGGCTTCCTCCGGACCGTCCGATCAAGGGGATCGGACGGCTACTGCTCTTCGTCCTCAACTGGTCTGCCGCCTCCTGCGGCAGAGGTGGTTGAGCTCCGGTGAAGGGGCTCTGGCTCCGCCTCCTCCTCCTCTAGTCATCGATGAAGGTCGCCGGTGGCTCCCAAATAGCTGGAACAAATTGTGGAGGCGTCGGGGATCCACCGGAGATCTCAGGAGCGACTGGGGCAGTCTGGTGGAGTGCGATGATGATCGAAAAATCGAGACTCTCACTATCGGGCCAAGGTAAAGGTATTCGGTGTCGTTGCGACACTTATAGAGAGATCTAGTCAACAAGAAAAAGATAGAACCACCCAATCAAAAATAAAATCAATAAAAACATGAAGCGGTCCTCGCTAATTTTATTAACCTGGTATAGCGACCAGGGTCAGACTCAGGGAGCACGTGTTGGCCTTGCGGCATACTGATGAATCCGCGATTCATCATCGCAATATATTGATCTTAGCAAAATCCCCGAGTAAAATCCCAAATAAATGTCCATAAAATAAATAAATTAACAAAATAACTCTTGTAAATAAAACACACTAATTATTGTATATTAGATTGTACAAAATAAATTACACATAAAAAGCCACAAAAATAAAGGAGTTTTATACATGTAAATAGCCCAAAATTTCATGTATTTTTAATAATTTCATTTCAACTCCTTTTTACCTAATTCATTCTCAATCTTGATTATAAAAATATATATAAAAATACAAAAATACAAAACAAATTTCATCTCAAATAAATGCTCCTAGATCCCAAAGAGAAAAAGCCGTAAAGTCCAACTTCTAAGCTAAATTCCCGCTCCGTATGAACTGCAAATTCAACAAACTTACTTTTAAAGTTCAAGTTAGAAAATTATCTATCCAACGGAAGTAGTTTCATTAAAATCGGAGCTCGTTTGTAAAAGTTGGGTTTTGTGACCTAGATGTACATTGTATACCATGTATATATTCATTCTTTCTTTAATTTTTATTGCATCTTTCTTAATTACTAAATATACAAAAAAATAAAACTTGTGTTGTATTTTAATTATCCTATTTTATTGTATTTTTTTGTTGTAAATATCTCTTATTAAAAAGACAAAAAAATTACATATTAGAAAAGTAAAAAAAATGTGTACATGTTGTTTGTCTTCCCTTGTAAATTATCCACTATCTATTTTATTCTTTTTTATTCTATTGTAATTAAAGTAGCCAACTTTATTTTATTTATTTATTTATTTATTTTATTTTACATTCTCTACAATAACCACTAATTCAACCCCATTACTCCACCATATTTTCTAACTTCTAATTCAACTCCACCATTTTATTAACCTCCATCCCACTCCATCTTAATTCTAACTTTCATTTTTTTTCTTCTTTATATATATGCCATTCGCCTCATTTTTGCTTTTGATCAATATTTATGTGAGGAGAGCCTAGTTCCCAGAGTTGAATCGGTGACAGCGACGCAACCGCGGTCGAGCGACGACAGCCCTCTCTCCGGTGAGATCCGTTGGTTTTTTGGCCAACATCGCAGCCGCAACCGCACGCTTCTCGAGCTAATCGCTCGCCAGCGATTTGAGCGAAGACCGTGCTCTCATGAGCACTTCATAGGCGACCGTCCATCTTAGGTAATTTTATTTTCATCTTGTTGTCAATATTCTTATCTTTGTATTTTTTTGCCTATCATATTACCACCCATACACCCTCCATTTATTTATTCCATATCGTCTTCACCATCATCATATTATTTTTTTCTTCTCCATCTTGTGCATTCTCTATTTAACAAAACTAAAAAAATTAAAAAAAATTAAATAAAAAAGAAGTTTCTTATTACAACAAAAAAATTCAAAAAAATAAAAAAAAAGACAACCACAGTAGCGGTGGGAGCACCCACCGCCGCCGCCCCCTCCTCCATCTCCACGGCTGCTCCAAACACCAGAGGCCTATTAGTCTCTCCCCACCGCGCCGCCGACCGTGGCCCCTCCTCGCGGTCGTGCTGCCAATAGCAGGCTGCGCCGCCGCCCCCTCGTGCCGCCCACCATAATCCCCAGCCCCGCCACCACCGCCGAGCTTCTTCAGCCGCCTCTCGCGCTGCCACCGCGGCTGCCGCGCCGCCTGCGCGCGGTGCGCGCCGCCTTCCTCGCGGTTGCGCGTGGCTGCGCACACCCCCGCAGTGGCTGTTGATACAGATTTTCGAAGGATTTTTTATTTTTCTTTTTTATCTCCCGGCAACGGCAAAATTTTATTGAGCAAGGAATTTATTACCGGGAAATTCGAGGACGGGAATTAAATGATGAATAGGTCGTTGTTTTACCCCAAAACCCGCATCAACAGAAAATATTTTTTTTGCTACTTATTAACCTGTATAGCGAACAGGGTCGAACTCAGGGAGGCTACAATTCCCGAGGGTTATTCAATTAATCAGAAACTAATTAAAAGAAAACAAGAATCTCAAAGGACAACTATCCTTGGTTTTTGTGATTTTTTTATCTTTTTATTTTTTTTATTTTTTTAATTTCTAATTTTTTTATATTTTCTGATTTTCAATTTTTTAGTGATTTTGATTTTGCAACTTTTTTTATTTTCAAAAATAACACGATGCAATATTCACAAGATTAAAAATACGCACACCAACTCTTTTTGCAATTTTTCAATTAGTCAAAAATGCTCAGAAAAATCCAAAGAAAATATTTTTGGGTTTTAAAAATTTTGAAATGTTTTTGAGAATTTTTATGGAAATTTCAGATGTCTTTGTATTTTTCTAAAATCAAACAGTGAGGAAACAAGAAAATGTGCACAACCTGGAGTAATTTTCTATTTAAAAATCTTTTAAATGCCCAAAACTCCTGGCTATTATTTTTATGACAAACTAAAAATAATTATCTAAAAACAGGAACTGAAATCACAATTTTTGGATTTTTGTAGATTTTTTTATGATTTTTAGAAGATTTTTGATATTTTTCAATTTTTTTTGAATTTTATAAATGATCAATGCGTGAAAAATGGTCAGAAATTAAAAGACAATAAAATCAAACTACCCTAATTTTTTTGGAATTTTTGAGCTATTTTCAAATTTTTATAAATTTTCGAATTTCAAGAAGACAAAAAGGCACTGTTTTTTATTTTTAATTAATAATAAATAAAGGCAAAATGCAATGAGAAATTTATGCTAAGAAGATAATTACATCTGGAGCATAGCACAATTTTCGCACAATTTTTGGATCACATATATCATTTATTTCATTCCAAGGGAAGCAAGCAAGTTCGTTGTCTGGAATAGGGACTAAAATGTAAATACTGCAAAAGTTGTGGACTGAATTGTAAAGACTCAATGTTTTGACCAAAAATAAATAATAAAAATAAAATGCGAGGCAGTAAGTGCAAATTACCAATATACCATGTGCAACGCATGTGCCTTGGAGCTCTGGAGGGGCTTCCATGTAGATTTGAGAACTCTGAGGATTATTTGAGTAATTTTTCCAATAAAATAACAAAGAAAGCCCTAGGGCTTCTCTTCTTTCTTCGATCAAACCAGGAGTCACAAGTGGGAAGAGGAACTGCCGCCGCCTCCACCTCTTCTTCCTTCCGCAAGCGGGGTGGCGCGAGGGCGGCGGCGAGTTGGGCGGCGCGCAAGCGGCTCAGAGATTGGCGTCGAAGGAGTGACTCGGGCGGAGGAGTGGGCAGCGCATTGTTGCGGCTCGTGGGCGGTGCGCCGCGACTGTAGTGGCGGAGGGGCGCGCAGCTGCGCGCTGTAGCGCGGCGGCGCGGTGACGAGCAAGAGGTCTGCCGGGGGGCGGCGCGAGGGCGGCGTATGCGCCGCGCGTTGTGGAGGCGCGGGGACGAAGGGGAAGCACCGCTAGCGTGGAGGGGCGGCGTGCAGCGCCGAAGGATGGCAGAGGCTGGGCCTCGGGGCGACACTGCCGCCGCAACTGGAGAGCTTGCAGTCGGGTGGTAGGGGGACGCGCGGATCGCGGCGATGAGATTACGCGCGCGCCTCCTGCAGGTGGAAGGTGATCGCGGCCGGTAGGAGAGGTCGGACCGCCTGCGACTGGAGGGTTGGCCGGGGAGAGGAGCTGGAGGTGGCGACTGGGGATCTGCTTAGGGGGCGCCGCCAGGCGCGGCGGCAGGGCGCGGCAGCGGCCGCTACCAGGAGGAGGGGCGGCGGGCCTGGGGCAGCCGACCCCCCTTTTTTGTTTTTTTTTAAATTTTTTTCTTATGTAAAAGCAGTAGAAATAATATTTTTTTGTAAATCCTAAAATAAGGAAAGAAAAATAAAAAGATTCTTTTTTTTTATTTTTTTATTTTATTTTTATATTATCCTGCAAAACAAACGTTAGAGAATAAAAAGAGAATTTTTTTATTTTTTTATTAATGGTCCTGCAAAACAAATGTTAGAAATAAAGAAAATTTTTATTTATTTACAAAATTGGAATGTGGATGGAGATTCGGTGAAAGTGGAGGACTAGAATCCGATCTCCGTCCACCGTACGTGGCCGATGTTGATAGATCGTGAGAGATAGAAAATGAACGTGGAGAGATCGAGAAAATAAGATGAAAAATCGAGTCGATGGCGGATAAAATCGAGATCGATTTTTTAGGATCTAGAGAAATAAAAATGCCAACGAGATAAAAAAATGCGATGAACTAAACTACGATTAAACTAGATAAAAACACAAAGAAAAATGTGGATCTCACCTAAGAGCGGAAAATGGACCGTGATCGCCTCGACAAGGCCGACTCGCTGTCACCGGACGGTTTGGAGGCTAGGCAACTTCCTCAACGAAATTTCTCTCGGAGATCGGGCTCCTCTCTCTAAAGATTGATCAAGTTGGAATGAAGAAGATGGAGCCATATAAATAGAAAAGAGATGACATTTGAATTTTTGATTTTTTTTGGATAAGAAGATAAGAGAGATGAAAATTGAAATGTATTTTTGAATTTTTTTTGGAAGAGATAAAGTGAGAGATAAGTTAGAAGAGAGATAAAATTATTAACCCTTTTTTTTTAATTTTCGTCACTTTATTTATTGGAATTTTAAAATGTTATTTTTTTTATTTTTTTATGGTGTTTAATTAAAAATAGCAACTATATACATATAATACATACATATGTGATATTATATACAAGGTTAAATGACGAATTAGCCTCTTTTTTTGTTTTTAAAGAATTTTATTATTTTATTATTTTTTATTTTTATTAAAAAAATTAGTGGGATTAATTTACAATATATACAAATACAATATGCACAAAATACATGAGAAAATTGCACAAACCACCCCAGAAAACCGACTTTTCAACCGTAACTCCAAAAATTATGAAAATACAGCCATTTTGAAGATAATTTAATTTCGAGTTCAATGGAACTGAGATTGATTCAATTTGAGCTCATATGGCGCCGGAATTGGTCTTTCAATTAGTGCTTAGTGGCTTTTTCCAAGTATGGCTACTATTATTCTGTACAAGATTTAATTGTGCAATCAATTTTAGTACTTAGAACACATTTTTATTTACAACTTTGGTTTTGAATGTTAATGGATTTGAAGTCAATTAAGGTACAAATAAATTAGTGTCAGTTTATACAGATATATACAAAAATAGATGAGAACACATTTTTTTGGATTTTCTGGTTAAGGACCCTATCTCCCTCTACTTTATTCCCGGTCGATCAGGTCAAGTATTGACCTTCTCTCGGGGTTCGGGTCAGCCTGTATACAGTCTTCCTTTTTTATTTTCTTTTCTTTATTTTTCCTTTCTTTCTTTATTTATTTATTTTAGGTTAAAATTAGTTAGAAATGTACAATATTTACACAGATGCAAGTTAGTAAGAATATGGAGTTAGCGTTATATGCAGGTGTTTTATAAGGGATTTTAAGCTAAAATAAATGAATAAAGATGACGAATCGCAGATTCATCATCCCCCTATGCTTTACCTTTGCTAGTCCTTTAGCAAACACTTATTTGAAAGAATAAGTGAAAAGAAAAAGAAAAAGAAAAAGAAAGGGAAAATAAAGAAAGTAGGACAACATTGAGTATTAAACTTATCTTCATAAAATTGTAGTTTGGAGCTCTGTCGGACCTTTGGATTATTAGTGTGTCGGAACTTTTGTGAGACTTAGAATTTTAAAAACGACAGCCTTCAAGTTCTACACATCATTGTCACAGTTTCGGCTCAGAAGTCATCTTAGATCAATCCTCTTCCTAAAGCACACCCTATGAACATTGAACAATCGACTCATAGTGAGAAAGGTTTTAGCTCTTCCCATCCAGAATGCCGGACTACCATGTAAATCTCCTCTCCAATAACTCATCCTCGGGGAGTCAGGTATTTTCTTCTAAGGTCTGTCGCGCTGTGTTCACAATCGAATTGGGGGAGAAGTTAGAAGAAGGAGAAAAGAACTGGAGGGTGGCAAGTGTAGTCACCTCTCCTTGTGAAGCTGGCCAGTGTAGCCGAGTCTCCACCCAGATCTGCAGGTTTTCTTGAAGCTTGGACCATTTTGGTCAGATATTTATTTGGTAGTGGCTTCTTTGTATTTGGATTTTTGGTGGTTCTGCTTGGATCTTGTTGTGCCCCTACGGATATAGAATATTTTGTTTCCGTACATTTTTTGGGGCCTTAGAAAAAATTGTGCCCAGCCGTCCATCCCTTTTCCGAAGCTTTATTTCAACGTGTACTCCGGTCTTTAGATTTCCACGCTATCAGAAAAGACACTCACACAATCTTCCAACATCCCGTCTGAGTTGAGCTAAGTGCATAGTGCGAGAGTACAAATTGATTCCCTATTCCAGAGTTATACCCAGAATGAAGAGACCAGGTTAGACACTAAGACTCAAATGATGCACATTGTCATGTGGAACTCAAAGAATTAAGTCAAAGACGTGAAGCTTCTAAAATCCTATTTCTCGGTGAAGTTCATCTAAGAATTAGGTGGATTAAGGTCCAACTAAGCTCCATTCTACAATTTTATTCCAGACACAGTTTAAATGCCAATACTATCCTGAAAAATGCACATGCAAATGCAACGTATGAAAAAATGCAAGTTTTTTTTTTTAAAAAGGAATGATGCATATGTGAAAAGAGCACACTTTTTTTTTAAACAATTTTCTAGTTTTGAACTTTTGATGGCTTTTTTTGGAGGAAAAATGCAAATGTGAAAGAAAGTTTTTTTTTTGAAATTTGCAAATTTTTATAGATTTTTTGTTTTGTATTTTTTTTGAAAAGGGTTAGTAAAATATGCATGTATATACAATGTTTTTTTTTGTGTGTTTTTGTTGATTTTTTTTTATTTTTTTTGTGTTTTTGTTTTATTTTTGGGTTTTTTTTATTTTTTTTACGCACAAGGATTTTACAAACTACACACATAACCCCCCAAATAAATGCATTTAAGAGTACGAATTATGTCTAAAGTATATATACAATATATACGACACCCCCCTATACTTAGCTCGAACTATGTCCTCATAGTGATCAGAGAGCGAACAAGGAAGACATAACTCGTGCTAAGAATAGAAAAATGAAAAGAAAAGATAAAAAGAAGAGAAGATGGTGATCCCCCCCTATACTTAGGGTCAAGTAATCCTAAGTATAGTAGAGTGTACAAAAGGGGAAAAGCGATGATGAGAATGTACAAACTCAAAAATAAAAAGACACGATATGAACAACATCACCCCCCTATACTTAGGGTAGAGTATCCCTAAGTATAGGCAACAACAAGAGTGATGAACAAGACGAAAATGAACAACACAAATCATTCACCCCCCCTATACTTAGGATAAAGCACATCCTAAGTATAGCATATATACACACACGAAAAAGGGGTGAATGATAAAACGGGAGAAGACGGAGTAAAACGAAAGGATATACAAGAGCAGTGGATGTACAAAGGTCAAGAAGGTCGAAAATGAACCTTCTTGCGGGACCGCTGAGGTATGGATTTAACAAGGTGTAGGTCGATATTGGGATCATCATTAGATATAAACTGAGTAGAATCGACCAAGATTGTATCCTCAACGGTTTTAGATTGTGCAGGCATAAACCGATTATTGGAAGTAGTATGGTCATGTCTTGCGTGGGAAGTCTCGCAAACATCAAAGTAAAATGGCTCGAAATCATTATCAGAAAAAGTAGGATCAATTTCATCCTGGCGAGCCTCTATTGGATCATCATCTTTATCAAAAGGCCCACATTCCTTTATAAAAACAATCAAATCAAATTTGGTCTGATCGGTCTCATCTGAATCATGGTGAATAGGAACAGACTCATCAGTGGAAGTAGTCAAATCATGTCCGTCCTGTCTAGTCTCAGATTCTGCCTTCCGCTCTAAGGTGTCTATCGTGTAAATTCCGCGGATGTCATCAATGCATCTCCACATTCCAAAAGGGGGAACTCCAAGGTCTATGCTTTCCGAGTCTTCCTCTTCAAGAGGAATTCTTGGGTTTCATTATCATCCAACATATAACAAGAATCTTTGATATTATCATCGATGTCAAATTCCTTGGGGTTGGATAACACAGGCGGGTACTCATGAGATGCAGGTTTCTGGGCAGTGGTGGGTGTAGTGATCAACACATCGCTCCCTACATCAGAACGGAAGCGAATCTCTCCTGAACCATAGTCAATAACGGCTCCTGCAGAAGCGAGGAAAGGTTGTCCCAGGATGATTGGAGGGTGCTCCATAGGGGCGGATGTATCCATGGGCATTACAACAAAATCCGAAGTGAAATTCAGGCCCTGAATGAGAATGACAGAATTTTCTAGAATACCCTTCGGCCTCTTGATAGATCCATCAGCAAATTGAACTATCATCCTGGTTTTCTTAAGAGGCCCAAGATGAAGAGACTGTACCATAGAGAAGGGTATTACATTAATTGATGAACCGCCGTCAAGGAGAGTGTTATCACAGGAATAGTCAGATATGGAGCAACTCACAAGAGGTGTGGCATTGTTCCCATTCTTAAAATATGGACGGTGAGAGCTGGCGTAGGCAGTGGCCATGGTCAAGATGTGACGCTCAGATCTTCTCCTTCGCTTTCTCTTCTTCTGTTGAGGAGTAGATAAACCTGTCATGGCCTGTTGAAGTGGAGTTTTAATGATCTCATTAAGGGTGGCTACCACTTCGGGTTCAGTCAACATTTTTTTGAATTTTTGGACCTCATCCCTACAAGGGAGGAGGTCGGAATCATCATTTACATGAGGATTGCCAAGAGCAGTCTGTACAGTGGAATCCTCGGGATCAAGATTGGGACATGTAATGGATGATTGTGTGGGAAAATGATTGGGTATTTGGGTCCTCTCCTCACAAAATGAATCAATAATGTGTCTCCCAGAATCTTTTTGGATTTTTAAAATTTTCTCATTTTTTTGTATTTTTGGCGATTGCAAGCTCTCATGATTATCCTCAAATGAATCCATATCCTCAAAAAGTGGAGCAGCGTTCTGGCTCGTATTTATGTTAAAGAGATTGTTAATCCTCGAATTCATATGATCCACCATCTGGTTCAGTGTCTCAAGTGTGGAAATCATGAAAGGTGACTCCAAAATCTCAGGACTGGGTGGGTTGAATGAGGGTGGGTGAAAATCAAAGTCCTCCGTTTCCTGAAATAATGGGTTAGGCGGATATGCACAAACATCAGGAGGAAGATCCTCCTGGAAAAAGGAAGGTGGATCGTCTGGAGAGTCTGAGGTATCTTTGAAGATCGGATTAAAATAACTCTAGTCAGCCATCTTAGAAACAAAAGATGAGAGATCACGAGGGTCAAGCCAAAAGATATGGAGAAGAAGGCACAAATGCACAGAAGGATCTAGCTAGCACACAAACAATCAAGCACAATACAAACCCTCAGTTCACCGACTAAAATCAATGTGAAGACCGTGAAGGTTCGGTCTCTTAATCTTGTCTGTTTTAGAGTTAGGTGATAATCACAAAGTTGTACAAACACTTAGGCTGAATTATGGGATTTGGGCACTAACCTTAGTGTGTACGCGAGCAAGTTAAAATGAATACAATAAGGGTGTGACTCTCCCCAAAATATTGATTTTTCCTTGTATTATATTTTTTTAGGGTCGAGTTTTCTTTAACAGTCCCAATTTTAGGCAGTTATCACTTGGTTAAAATGTTTTCAAAGAATCGCCTACCGAGTTTCCAATTTCCTTTTTAACCTATGTGAGTGAAAACAAGGAAGGAGATCAGAAATGCCAATGCGCGATTAAAAACGATGATGTATGCAGGGTTAGAGATGCGTACCTTGTCGTCAGCACTCTACATGCAAGTGATCTGCACAGAATTTAATAAACTATCCTATATGCAAATGCAAGTGAACCGTCCTAGATGATAACTTCTATTAACGGGCAAGAAGAAGCTAATTTGACTAAGTCCAAATTACGCTCTACTCTATAGGCACAGAAATTTCTTATTTATGGTGTTTGGACCTAATTAATTACCTGGCTCAAGCAAATTAATTAAAGCAATCAATAGGTGGCTTTCGAAATCTGTGGAAAACAAACAAAAATAAAGGCGATGAAAACAAAACCGATGAGGTCCCCCAAGTGCACCAGCACTTGACGAAACAGACCCCGCAACAAATGAATGTCCTGTTACAAAGTTCAAATGGAAAAGAAACTCTCTCCCTCTCTTTTTTTTTAAAAAAAATTCTCTCTTTTTTCGTCTCTTTCACTCTTCTTCTCTTTTTTCTCACGCTATCCTGCGGCTTGGTGAAGAATCAAGCCGCCTCCACGTTGCTTGGGTGCTTCGGCTCTCCTAGGATTGCCTCCTTCACTCCGCGGGCCCTCGCAAGAAAAAGAAAAGAAAATGTGTAAGAAAAACAATTATCAAATATGAGAAAAGAAAAAAATGAATGCAGTGAATATAAACAGTGAAGTGAATGGTAGAAATGTAAACAGATATTTACAACCAAGAATAGCAGGTCAAAAGAGAAACCTAACTACTCTCGCCGTGCCTCCCCAGCAACGGCGCCATTTTGTTGAGCGCGATTTTCGAGGACTAAAATTAATTGATGAATAGGTCGTTGATTTTTTATCCCCAAAACCCGCGTCAACAAAAGTTTTTTTTTATTTTTTGCTACTTATTAACCTGTATAGCGGACAGGGTCGAACTCAGGGAGGCTACAATTCCTGAGGGTTATTCAATTAATCAGAAACTAATTAAAAGAAAACAGGAATCTCAAAGGACAACTATCCTTGGTTTTTGTGATTTTTTTATTTTTTTTTATTTTTTTAATTTCTAATTTTTTTATATTTTCTGATTTTCCATTTTTTAGTGATTTTGATTTTGCAACTTTTTTTTATTTTCAAAAATAACACGATGCAATATTCACAAGATTAAAAATACGCACACCAACTCTTTTTGCAATTTTTCAATTAGTAAAAAATGCTCAAAAAAATTCAAAGAAAATATTTTTGGGTTTAAAAAATTTTGAATTTTTTTTGAGATTTTTTGTGGAAATTTCAGATGTCTTTGTATTTTTCTAAAAATCAAACAGTGAGGAAACAAGAAAATGTGCACAGCCTAGAGTAATTTGCAATTTAAAAATATTTTAAATGCCTAAAACTCCTGGGTATTATTTTTATACAAACTATAAATAATTATCTAAAAATAGGAACTGAAATCACAATTTTTGGATTTTTGTAGAATTTTTTATGTTTTTTAGAAGATTTTTGATATTTTTCAATTTTTTTGAATTTTATAAATGATCAATGCGTGAAAAATGGTCACAAATTAAAAGACAATAAAATAAAACTACCCTAATTTTTTTGGAATTTTTGGAGCTATTTTCGAATTTTTATTAATTTTCGAATTTCAAGAAGACAAAAAGGCACTATTTTTTATTTTTAATTAATAATAAATAAAGGCAAAATGCAATGAGAAATTTATGCTAAGAAGAAAATTACATCAGGAGCATAGCACAATTTTCGCAAAATTTTTGTATCACATATAACATTTATTTCATTCCAAGGGAAGCAAGCAAGTTCGTTGTCTGGAATAGGGACTAAAATGTAAATACTACAAAAGTTGTGGACTGAATTGTAAAGACTCAATGTTTTGACCACAAATAAATAATAAAAATAAAATGCGAGGCAGTAAGTGCAAATTACCAATATACCATGTGCAGCGCATGTGCCTTGGGGCTCTGGAGGGGCTTCCTTGTATATTTGAGAACTCTGAGGATTATTTGAGTAATTTTTCCAATAAAATAACAAAGAAAGCCCTAGGGCTTCTCATCTTTCTTCGATCAAATCAGGAGTCACAAGTGGGAAGAGGAACCGCCGCCGCCTCCACCTCTTCTTCCTTCCGCACGCGGGGTGGCGCGAGGGCGGCGACGAGTTGGGCGGCGCGCAAGCGGCTCAGAGATTGGCGTCGAAGGAGTGGCTCGGGCGGAGGAGTGGGCGGCGCATTGCTGCGGCTCGGGGGCGGTGCGCCGCGACTGGAGTGGCGGAGGGGCGCGCTGCTGCGCATTGTAGCGCGGCGGCGCGGTTAGGAGCAATAGGTCGGTCGGGGGGCGGCGCGATGGCGGCGCATGCGCCGCGCATTGTGGAGGAGCGGGGACGAAGGGGAAGCACCGCTGGCGCGGAGGGGCGGCGTACAGCGCCGAAGGAAGGAAGAGGCTGGGCCTCGGGGCGGCACTGCCGCCGCAACTGGAGAGCTTGCAGTCGGGCGGTAGGGGGACGCACGGATCGTGGCGATGAGATGACGCGCGCGCCTCCTGCGGGCGGAAGGTGGTCGCGGCCGGTAGGAGAGGTCGGACCGCCTGCGACTGGAGGGTTGGTCGCGGAGAGGAGCTGGAGGTGGCGACTGGGGATCTGCTAAGGGGGCGCCGCCAGGCGCGGCGGCAGGGCGTGGCAGCATCGCTACCAGGAGGAGGGGCGGCGGGCCTAAGGCAGCCGACCCCCCTTTTTTGTTTTTTTTTTTAAAAATTTTTTTTTCCTTATGTAAAAGAAGTAGAAATAATTTTTTTTGTAAATCCGAAAATAAGGAAAGAAAAATATAAAGATTCTTTTTTTTTATTTTTTTTATTTTTATATTATCCTGCAAAACAAACGTTAGAGAATAAAAAGAGATTTTTTTTTTTATTTTTTATTAATGGTCCTGCAAAACAAATGTTAGAAATAAAGAAAATTTTCATTTATCTACAAAATTGGAATGTGGATGGAGATTCGGCGAAAGTGGAGGATTAGAATCCGATCTCCGGCCACCGTACGTGGCCGGAGTTGGTAGATCGTGAGAGATAGAAAATGAACGTGGAGAGATCGAGAAAATGAGATGAAAAATCGAGTTGGTGGCGGATAAAATCGAGATGGATTTTTTAAGATCTAGAGAAATAAAATGCCAACGAGATAAAAAAAATGCGATGAACTAAACTACGATTAAACTAGATAAAAACACGAAAAAAATTTGGATCTCACCTAAGAGCTAAAAATGGACCGTGATCGCCTCGACAAGGCCGACTCGTTGTCACCGGACGGCTTGGAGGCTAGGCAACTTCCACGACGAAATTTCTCTCGGAGATCGGGCTCCTCTCTCTAAAGATTGATGAAGTTGGAATGAAGGAGATGGAGCCATATAAATAGAAAAGAGATGACAATTGAATTTTTGATTTTTTTGGATAAGAAGATAAGAGAGATGAAAATTGAAATGTAATTTTGAATTTTTTTTGGAAGAGATAAAGTGAGAGATAAATTCGAAGAGAGATAAATCTATCAACCCTTTTTTTTTAATTTTCGTCACTTTATTTATTGGAATTTTAAAATGTTATTTTTTTATTTTTTTTATGGTGGTTAATTAAAAATAGCAACTATATACATATAATACATACATATGTGATATTATATACAAGGTTAAATGACGAATTAGCCTCTTTTTTTGTTTTTAAAGAATTTTATTATTTTATTATTTTTTCATTTTTATTAAAAAAATTAGTGGGATTAATTTACAATATATACAAATACAATATGCACAAAATACATGAGAAAATTGCACAAACCACCCCAGAAAACCGACTTTTCAACCCTAACTCCAAAAATTATGAAAATACAGCCATTTTGAAGATAATTTAATTTCGAGTTCAATGGAACTGAGATTGATTCAATTTGAGCTCATATGGCGCCGGAATTGGTCTTTCAATTAGTGCTTAGTGGCTTTTTCCAAGTGTGGCTACTTTTATTCTGTACAAGATTTATTTGTGCAATCAATTTTAGTACTTAGAACACATTTTTATTTACAACTTTGGTTTTGAATGTTAATGGATTTGAAGTCAATTAAGGTACAAATAAATTAGTGTCAGTTTATACAGATATATACAAAAATAGATAAGAACACATTTTTTGGATTTTCTGGTTAAGGACCCTATCTCCCCCTACTTTATTCCTGGTCGATCAGGTCAAGTCTTGGCCTTCTCTCGGGGTTCGGGTCAGCCTGTATACAGTCTTCCTTTTCTATTTTCTTTTCTTTATTTTTCCTTTCTTTCTTTATTTATTTATTTTAGGTTAAAATTAGTTAGAAATGTACAATATTTACACAGATGCAAGTTAGTAAGAATATGGAGTTAGCGTTATATGCAGTTGTTTTATAAGGGATTTTAAGCTAAAATAAATGAATAAAGATGACGAATCACAGATTCATCAGTGGCCCCCTTCCCCGTTGGGTTCTTCACCATCGTTTCGAAGGAAGAAGAAAGGTTGATTTCTTATTTTTTTATTGTAAAAATTGCAACTTTTTTGTTCATGTTTCTGTAATTACAGTTCAGTCCTTGTGCATGTTTTATATTATCAATTTTATTTGCTACTTTGCACGAACACCCCTGTCTTTGTATGTTGATTTGGGCCCCTGTTATGCATCTTTATATTCAAGGAAAAATGCTTTCATGTTGAGCAACTAATTCTCTACATTGTGGATATTTATTTGTATTTTTGGGAGTTATTGTGAATTAATTAAAATTGTCAAACTGAATGTTTGCAAATTTTACAAAATCTAGACTCTTAAAATTATATCTCACACACGGTTGCTCTAAAAATTCCCCAAAAATTATATATGATGCTTTGATATGTGATAAACTTTCTGTCCAAATTTCATCTAAAATGGAGATCTCTTGTGCCTGAAATAATTTGTAGAGTGAATTTAGTATTTGATTTTTAATTAAATCCACGTATATCTTTTTTGTGAAATTTCAAATCTCCTGGATTTTACATGAAAATATCTTTTTGGGATAATTCGCACTCTGATTAATTTCACAATGTGGATTTATTAGAAATTATTTAATAACTGTCACTCTAATTTCACTAAAAAATTCATAAAAATCATATTTTCTCAAAAAATTCTAAAAATTACAGTAGTCTCCTTGCATCATGTTTTAGTTCCAGTAATTTTTTTCAGAATTTGTGCTTACTGTTTGTGTGAGAAATTGTGAAAAAACCCATAAAAAGTGTGTATTTTTCATTGTTGCATTTTAACCCATAAAATTCCAAAAAAATACCTTGCATTCATCTCTGGATTAGGACTCTAGGAAAAATATATTTTGGCTAAATTGGACTATTTTGACATTAAAATTAATTTGGCCTATTGTATGATTTCTTAGTGTCTTGATTCACTTGCATTTGCATTCTTGTTGCATAAAAAAATATAAAAAAAACTGCATGGAAATCTAAAATCTTTATTTTCAAATTAAACCCAAGTTGTTCCTCTGCCTCCCTGAGTTCGGCCCCGGACTTGCCCGGGATATAAATTAAAGTCGAGACACTCTTCACGGAGATCTTCTCTCGATTCTGACTGAGTCGCTAAGTACACGTATTACAACGTGACCAAATTAAATATCGTATTTAGCGACTCGTCATATGGCACCGTTGCCGGGGAGGCAAATAGCTTAGGGACTAATTTATAAATTTGGATTTAGATTTTCATTTACTCGGGTAGTCTGACCCCCGAGCTACTTGTATTTATTCCATTTTTTTGCAATTATTTCTCTTCATATTTTTGTATATATCATGTTGTTTATCTCTCTAATATAAATCTCATTTTCCTTGCGAGGTCCCGGTGGACTTGGAGTACATCGGAGGTTGACGGATGCGACGCGCGCCGACTGCTGAAGGGCTAGGAAAAGCAATTTATTTTTTGAGAGAAATTTTGTAAATTTTTGTAATTATTTTATTGTAATTATTTAGGTAGCTTGCTCATTTACAAGGCTCTTGTTTGAGAGCTCGCGCGTGTAAAAAGACTTGGACATTATTTGTGGTGTGTCGAGCCTGTTTCACTCTCCGGTGAGGGTGGGGCTTGACTTGAGTGGCGAAATTAAGGATTAGGCACACGGTAGTTTAGATTCTAACTTGTTTGTGCCCATCGTAAATTAGGCCACACATATCTTATAAGATTCACATATCTTATAAGATCCATAATGAGACGCACATAGACACGTACTACTTAGCTCCAATTCAATCAATTCTTCCCCGCTAATAGTATATTGTTTAGGTGCGGTTTTCTCGATCTGCATGCATTTAGTGTAATATTTATAAATTCTATTCTGCATAACGCATGAAGAGTGATGGGATTCACTGTAAGTATACCTTCTTCTTGGCATGCATCATCGTTTCTCGTTTGCATTCTGATTTCCGATTCCCCTCTTGTTTTACAACATAAGGTCAAAAAGAAATTGGGACTGAACGGTAGACGTCCTTGTGTGTTCACATAAAATTCAAGTGATAACTGATTTAGCCGGAAATAGGTGGTCTTAAGTTCAGCACAAAGCGTGAACTCAGTCGGTGTGTGGACCACACTAAATCCGGACTAAAGTCAACAATTAACCCACACTAAGATCAACAAATTAGAAACAATGTGGAGTCAAAATTTATTTTTAACTCTGCACAAATGGTGTATAGTGTCAAGTATGCAGAGAGTTCGAACACAGGGAGCAAGCAGTGTATTTCAAGCAAGTGTATGCTAAGTGTGTGAGTGTGTGATGTGTCTACACTAAGCAAGCAAGCAACTACAATTTTTGTGGGTTTTTAATTTTTAATTAATTTTTTTTATTTTTTTTATTTAATTTTAAATTTTGTATTTTGATTTTTGATTTCCTGATTTTTATATTTTATATTTTATACTTTTATATTTCTCTTTCAATATTGGAAAGTAAAGGCAATATAAGGAAAGACAAGCTAAAAGATTTATAAAAATATGCAAAAATACTCAAAAATTCAGAAATAAAATGTTTTTGGTATTTTTAAGGTTTTCTACTGTTTTTGTGATTTTTGAGGGTTTTTCAAGATGTTTTTGATATTTTTAATTACTGAAATAAAGCTAAACAGTGGGAAAGAGGCTGGCTGTGAATAAAATGAGATTTAAAAAAATACCAACCAGTAGCTAAAAATTTTCACACTATTTTTCTAATAAAGAGAACCAAATAAGGGATAAACAGAAGCTGAGTTTATATTTTTTTTGATTTTTCTACTATTTTATATATTTTTTTGAAGTTTTTAAGTGTTTTCAGATTTTTAGTGTTTTTCTTTTGAAATTTTTATTGATTTTTGGACTGACACTAAAATAGGATAAAATAGACGATATGCGAATTTTTGGGAATTTTTGGACGTGTTTTGATATTTTTTTGGTATTTTCTAAGGTAGACAGTACACAAAAAGGGAGTTTTTTATTTTTAATAAATAAGAAAATAAAATAAAATCAAAAACTAAATAGCTGGCGTTAAAGTATAGGTGCACAGGAGCTTAAGTCTATTTTTGTGGAATTTTTGAAGTTAAAATGATATTTCAAATAAATACAACAAACATCCAATTAATAATCAAGCCTGGCAGGGGCATATGTGCAATATCCAAAACATCCAGGGGTACACATGCAATTTTCCACAAAAATATACACTTTATATTCAATTTTTGGCACCAAAAGACAATTACAAAACCCGCCTGGGCCTAATCGAAATTTTCCCACCAGGGCGCGTGACTTGCACGCGCCTGGGAAGGACTGGAATGCAATATCTCAAAACTTTAGGGGTAGACGTGCAAAATACCCAAAAGTATTACACTTCATACGAAAGTTTTGGTACTAAACTGAAATACACAAAAATCCGAAGGGTCCTCTGCAAAATGCCCACACCTCACGTGAACTGGTCACGTGAGGTGACGTGGCGGAGGACCTAAGTGCAAATAAATAAAGCCTAGGGGTCTTTTTTGCAAATATTACAAAATATTTAAACTACAGATAAAAGTTTAAAGACTAAAAAGTAAATACAAAAGGCGCGAGGGGTAGGGTGTAAAATACCCTCGACGCGATGCTCCGATGATGACACGTGGCTCGAATCCAACGGCTGGGCGACGAGGCGCGATCCAGCGGCTGGGAGCGGTCCACTTATCCACGTGGCGCACGATGAGCGGCCGATGACGGTTCGTGGATGCACGGCGGAGATTAGAACGCTCGAAGACGATCTGACGGCTGAGGCGTGGTGCAATCCAACGGCTACGGCTTGATCTGGAGCTGCGGCTCGATCGGACGGCGGGGAAACGAGGAGGAAGAACAGGGAAGAAGGCCGGCGAAGGCGAACTTCCCCGGCTCCGATCTCGCTTCTCCGGCGGTGAATGGGCTTCAAAATGGAGTTGCAGGCTCCTGGGGTCGTACTCTATCGGCTGGTGGCGGCAAGAAGCCTCGGCGGCGGCCGAGGTGCTCAGGTGAAGGTGGCGGAGCTGGGAGGTCCAGCCACGCTCCGACGAGCGTCAAAACTCGCCTCCAGGCGTCGTTGCTCGTTCTTTGACCTGCAAAAATAGTCAAAGGGTCCAGGGCAAACTACCTGGACCCTTGGATGGTCGCGGGGGGGTGCGAATCGACAGGTGGATGCACGGCCGGAGTTGCGCTCCGGCCAAGGTGCTCGATTGGGCGATATGGATGATGAAACTTCGATTTTTTTGGGGGTTTTTGAAGCTTAAGCTAACAGGAACTAAATGCGCTAAAGAAATAAGTGGGGTGGTGCCCTCGATGGCCGGAACCAGAGGATGAAGGATACCTCGACGCCGGCGGTTGGCGGAGTTGCTGGAGTCGTCCTCGACCTCGTTCACCTTGGCTGAGAAGCTCGCGGCGGAGCTGTCACCTCCGGCAAGGCTCAGAGCGCTGGAGAGGCGGAGAGGGGTGGACCAAGGGGACTCAAAATCAAATCGAAAAGTGGGGGGCCATTATATGTGGTTTGACCCATGACCAAGGTGCTCCAAAGATCGAGCCAGATCTAGTGAATCGATGGCTCTGTCCCCAAAAAAACGTAAGGGCGTGATAGACCACTAATCGAGGGACAAAAGTCATGGAGGGCTCGATCTAAAAAAATGCAAGATGGAGGCTAGAAAAATCGACAAAGAGTGGGTTAAGCCGAGGTCTGACAACGGCTACAGGGGTAGGTCAGTGTTGACCGAGGTCAACAGTCCTGGCCTCCTGGTTGGTCCACGTGTACCAACCAGGAAAAACCCTGGAAAAAGATCTTAATAATTCTATTTAAAATACCAAATGGTCGAATTAAATAAAAGTTATAAAATAAAAAATGTTTAGAATTTTATGTAGTATTTTATTTTGATTTTTATTTATTTTTATGACTTATATTTTATAAGTTGCCTTTTTAACCCTATATAGGTATAATACCTATGTATTTTGATATTTTATTTTTATCTTATGTATTTTTAATCTTATTATTTTTATTTATGATTTTGTAAAATTATAACATACTTTTATATACATAAGTATATTTTTATTTTATTTTTCTGATATATTTTGTATATTTTATAAAATATAAGAGTAATCTATACAGATATAAGTATATGCAGTATACCTATGTATTCTTTATACAAATATTTTTATTTTTATTTTTCTTTGCATTTTATTTCAATTTTAATGCACATATACAGTATAAGTAATATTTACAAAATTATAAAAATATAAAAATGAATAAATAATGAATAAAGAATAAATTGAATATTTTATTCAGTATAGCTATACAAGAGGGGTCCAAAACTCAACTTTCAAACCGTAGCTCCGCCAAATGCGAAACCACCGCCATTGGATAGATTATTTTATTCTATATACAATTAAAGGTGAGTTTGATGCATTTGGAGTTGTCGTTTGTGAGATACGGGTCTGGGAAGTTGGGAGTTTGGATTCTTATTCAGACCAGAACTTTTTGTCTGTACATTCTTTTTCTGTGAAATCAATTTTGTCTTTTTCTTTATGAAATTATCTGCAACTTTCATGTACAAAGTTTCTTTATTTGATGTACAAAAAGTGGAACCAAAAATAGGTCCCAAAATGAATAAAGAATGAATAACAAGTATAGGTATTTTGACTGTGTTTCTGACCTTATCTCCCCCTACTTTATTCCTTGTCGACCTATTCATCAAGATGCCTAGGTCTCGGGGGTTTTGGGTCATAAAATATTTACAATATTTTATTCTTTTTCTTTTCTTTATTTATTCTATAATTTTGGCCTTAATTACAGTAATTTACACACTGTTTAGATGCACATGCATGAATGCTAAGATGCTTGATTTAAGGCTATTTACAGGCATTTGCTAGGGTTTTAGGTGCCAAAATGATAGAATAAAGATGATGAAATGTGGATTCATCATCCCCCTATACTTTACCTTTGCTAGTCCCTAGCAAACACTTATGTAATAAGTGCAAAAAGAAAAGGAAAGAAAAGAAAAAGAAGAACTTGGATTTTATTTGACTATCAAACTTGTCTTCGCAAAATCAAAGTTTGGAGCTTAAGTCGGACCTTTGGAATTTTAGTGCGGGCGGAACCTTAGTGAGAACCGTGTTTGAAATCCAACAGTCCCTGAGAATCCCAAAACTGCTGCTCAAGTCTCCTCAATAGCCAGGTCAGAAATATCTCAACTCATACGCAAACTCTTACGACTATGAATCTGACTTGTACAGTGTAAGTGATGGTGGCTCTTCCCAACTAGAATGACAATGAAACTGACTTCTCCAGTACGACAACCCAATGATTCCCCAATCCAGCAACTCCATCCTCGAGGAGCGGGGTATTCCCTTCTAAGTTCAAGTGGCAACCAGCTCAAGAGGAGGGGGTGAAGAGAAGAATGAACGGTAGCCAGTGTAGCTACCTATCCTTAGATGCAAGACCAGTGTAGTCAAGTCATCCTGCTGCAGGCTCACATATTTGACTTTGGAACTCAAGCTTGCTTATTGACTTTGTACATACTTGCAGGCTTTTTATTTTTTGTACATGCCTGAACACATTTTTTTTTTGAAATACTATTCACAGCAGCATTTACATAAGGAGTTTTTCCTCTTGAACCAGTAGACTATCCCTCTTTTGAAGCTTTATCGCAACCCACAGCCTCCTGTCTTTAGACTTCCTAATCACTGGATGGGTTGGGGTGCACTTCCCTCCCTAGAGGAGGACAAATGTTTCCACCTGTGTGCGTCTCATACCGGCAAATCCAATCCCCTCACCACTCCAACTGAGTTGAGCCATGTGAAAGGTGCAGGTGTGCAAGTTAGGTCATTATCAACAAGAGTCGTGCGTGTGCTCCGAAATACTCTACTTAGGCAGTCAAGAATCCATTGAACCAAGTCTCGTGATCCTCAAAGAATTAAGTCAACTAGACCTGAAGTACCTCAAACCCGATTCCTATAAGGTTCCTGTTATTAGGTAGATTTTAAGGTCCAATCAAGCTCCAATCTCCGGATTTTACTTAGACTCGTTCAACTATCAAACTCAATCCGAAAAATGCGAATGCTATGCAATGCAATGCAGAAAATATTTTTGTGATGCAATTTTCAAAGATTTTGAACTTTTTATGGATTTTTGAAAATATGATGCATGCAGATGCAATTTTTTTGTAATTAATTTTTTTTTCAAAAAGATTTTTCAAGTGTTTTTGGATTTTGATTTTGCAAATGTTTTTGGGATTTTTGAAAACAAAAAGTTTTGGCTGAAAACTAGGTTAAAAATATGTACACGGGAGTGCTTCTTATATTTACAAGAAGTGGATTTTAAGAATTTACAGGGTAAGTGGTCAATTTTATACATATATACATAAGATGGATTTTGGTGTGATGTGTATATTCCTCAAACTTAATTGAAAACAATTTACACACAATTTTTGAAAACTATAGTCCAAAATAATTTTTACAAACATTTTACACACATTTGAAAATCATTTTGCAAAGGCTTTCAAAACAGTATATATAGGTTTTTCAAATCATTTTTGCAACCATTTTTCAAAACATTTGCAAATCATTTTTCAAACATTTTATTTCACACAAAGAAAAGAAATTTTTACAAACCACACATTTTGACACAGGTTGAAAACACGAAACAAAATATTTTCAAAATAGTTTTCAATAGATGTTCACAAAGTTTTCAAACTATTTTTCAAACATTTCGCAAAAAATATTTTCACCTGATTTATTGATCAGTAAATACAAAAAGAATTTAGGGAATAATCATATCTTTTTATTAAAGATTTTTAATGAATTTTAAAGAATTTTTAGCCATATTTATTAAGAAAATATGAAAGTACGAGTTATGGATAAAGTATATACGTAGTATATACGACCCCCCTATACTTAGCTTGAGCTATGTCCTCATAGATCGGAGAGAAAAGAGAAGACATAACTCGTACTAAGTATAGACAAGTCTAAATAATAAAGAATAAATGAATGAATCAATGAATGAGAAGTTGACCGTCCCCCCTATACTTAGGATCAAGTAATCCTAAGTATAGCAGACTGTACACAACGCAGGGAGGGTCAAGGGTGGGAGTGAACAGATCGTACTCAAATTGTCTCCCCCTATACTTAGGGTAAGATATCCCTGAGTATAGACAAGAAGAGGAGACAATGAAGAGGATCGAAAAGAATAGAAAAACTCGGGGTGCACACCCCCCTATACTTAGGATAAAGTACGTCCTAAGTGTGGGAAACTATCTACAAGGGTGGCACCTTTTTGATAGATAAAGACGATAGAAAAGGAAAAGAAGAAAAGAAGAAAAGAAGAGAATAAATCAACAGACAACAGAGTGATATAAACAGATGGATCTGTACAACGCAGAATAGAGTTGATCACCATGTATGAAATGCAGATGATGAGCGTCAAGGGACACATCTCATACCAGAAGAATGGGGGTAACGTCAATGGTCGGCGGATCATGATCAAGATATAGTTTCAGGCGTTGACCATTGACGCGGAAGGTAGAGGAAGATGACGGTTCGGATATGTCGATGTTGCCATTGTCATGTACCTTCCTGACCACATACGGTCCTTTCCACTTGCTCTGTAACTTCCCTGGAAATAACTTTAGCCTGGAATCAAACAACCATACTCTCTGATCTGGCTCAAACTGTTTATGGCTGATATGCGAATCATGCCATGTCTTCACTTTCTCTTTGTACTGTAGGCTGTTGGAAAAGGCTGTATCTCTCAATTCCTCCAGGGCTGCCAATTCTGCTCTTCTCTGTTCTCCTATACTCTCAGGATCTAGAAGCAACTCAGTAACTGCCCAAAAAGATTTATGCTTGATTTCCACTGGCAAATGGCACGGCTTGCCATAGACGAGACGAAAGGGAGATGTCCCCAATGGATTCTTGAAAGATGTCCGATAAGCCCACAAGACCGAGTCCAAAAGCTGTGACCAATCCTTTCGGTCTGGGCGGACAACTTTCTGCAAGATAGTCTTTATCTCTCTATTCGATACTTCGGCAAGACCATTAGTCTGAGGGTGATAAGGAGTGGCAACCCGATGGTCAATACCGAACTCGTCTGCAAGGGCCCTGACTTTGTCATTGATGAAGTGAGACCCCCCGTCTGAAATCAAGACTCTAGGTACTCCGAACCGTGAAATGATATTTTTCCTCAGAAATTTGCAAACGGTTTTAGCATCTGCGGCTCGGGCGGGGATGGCCTCAACCCATCGGCTGACATAATCCACAGCGAGCAAAATATGCTCGAATCCCTGACTCTTAGGAAATGGGCCCATGAAATCAATTCCCCATGCATCAAAAACCTCACAGAAGTGAATGGGTTGCATGGGCATCATGTCTCTCTGTCCGCAGGTTCCCATTTTCTGACAGTCAGTACATCTCTTCACGAACTCATTAGAATCCTTGAAGAGAGTAGGCCACCATAGGCCGGATTGAAGCACCTTCTGTGTTGTCCTTTTTCCAGAATGATGTCCTCCTGCCTCAAGCTTGTGGCAGTATGTGAGGACGCTATGCTGCTCTTCCTGAGGAATGCACCTCCTCCAGATACTATCCCCTCCTTCATGATAAAGGACGGGATCCTCCCAGTGGTAAAACTTGGCCTTAGCTAGGAAGGTCTCAAGTTTCTGCCTGGGCCAACCCTGAGGGACTGTCTTGGCAATAAGATAGTTTACAAAGTCAGCATACCACGGGAGTGAGGTGACAGCCAAGATCGCCTCATCTGGAAATGTCTCTGTTATAGGTGCGCTGGGCTCAGATTCCTCAAGATTCTCCAATCTGGAGAGATGATCCGCCACCACATTCTTGACTCCAGGCTTATCCTTAATTTCAATATCAAATTCCTGGAGTAGAAGGATCCATCTGGTGAGACGTGCTTTGGCATCCTTCTTAGCCATTAAGTACCAGATGGCGGTATGATCAGTATAAATGGTCACTCTAGATCCGAGAATATACGATCGATACTTATCAAGAGCGAAGACTATAGCCAGCATCTCTTTCTCAGTTACAGTGTAATTCCGCTGCGCGGCATCCAAAGTCCGGCTGGCGTAGTGAATGGCAAAAGGTAAACCATCCCTCCTCTGTCCAAGCACAGCCCCAACGGCAAAATCTGAAGCATCCGTCATGATCTCGAATGGGAGAGACCAGTCGGGTGGCTGAAGGACAGGAGATGAGACAACCATATTTTTGAGAGTCTCAAATGATTCAAGACACTTATCATTAACAATAAACTCGGTGTCTTTGGTGAGCAAGTCAGTAAGCGGTCGGGCAATTCGACTGAAGTCCTGAATAAACCGTCGGTAGAAACCGACATGCCCCAGAAAAGACCGTAACTGATGCAAATTGGACGGCGGATTGAGTTTTCTGATGATGTCCACCTTAGCCGGATCGACCTCCATGCCCCTGTTGGAGACGATATGACCAAGGACCGTCCCTTGAGTCATCATGAAATGACTCTTCTCCCAGGATAAGACAAGATTGACCTCTATGCAGCGCTTCAGCACGCGGTCTAGGCAGTCAAGACAAGCATCGAACCCGTCGCCATAGACCGAGAAGTCATCCATGAAGACCTCTAAACAGTCACCCACCATGTCCGAGAAGATGGACAACATGCACCTTTGGAATGTCGCCGGAGCGTTACATAGACCAAAGGGCATCCGTCTGAAAGCATAAGTCCCAAACGGACAGGTGAATGTCGTTTTCTCCTGGTCTTCGGGCGCAATGGCCACTTGATTATATCCAGAGTACCCATCAAGAAAGCAGTAATGACTCTTCCCGGCTAACCGCTCGATAATCTGATCAATGAAGGGAAGCGGGAAGTGATCCTTCTTGGTGGCCTCATTCAATCGTCTGTAGTCCACACAGACCCTCCAAGAAGTTGGTACTCTGGTAGCGATCTTCTCTCCAGACTCATTAACAACTGTAGTGATACCCGTCTTCTTGGGTACCACATGTAACGGACTTACCCATTTGGAGTCGGAGATGGGATAGATGAAATCGGCGCTCCACCACTTAGAAATTTCTTTCATGACTACGTCTCGAAGATTCGGGTTCAGCCGTCGTTGGAACTCACGCGACGGCTTAGCGTTATCTTCAAGATAGATATGGTGGGAGCAAAGATTAGGGCTCAACCCTTGGAGATCAGCTATACTCCAACTGATTGCCTTGCGGTTTCTTTCAAGAACCTCCATCAGACGAGATTCTTGTTCTCCAGTCAAATCTGCTGAGATAATGACTGGGTGCATTTCTTGCTCTCCAGCAAGGAATCTATACTTCATCGACTGCGGCAGAGGTTTCCGTTCTGGACAACTGGGAGGTGGCAGATCTGGTTTCTGATATGTCTGTGTAAATGCTACCAGGTCTGCATGTGAGAACTCTCGCACTGCATGAATTTCTGACGAAGGGCGGCCCGATGGTTTATCAATCAACTGCACTGGCTCGCACTCTGTCATGGCTGTCGGCTCAGAAGGAATCAGACAAGGCAAATAATCATCAAAATCATCCCAATCAATGTCTGAATCCGAGGGATCAGAAGACGATGAGCAAGATTGAAATTCCTCAGCACCACTCATCACGACACTGTCAGCCTCAGAGATATCCTCATCCAGGGATGTGCTCTCCTGGCTCTCGACTGCCATGAGCTTGAGATACAGTGAATCTGTAGGCAAGGCGAGGGTCGGTGCTACGGGATCTTTCCAGTTGGATTCATCATCAGTCATCTCGAAATCACAAACCTGATGGATGTCTAGCTCCTCTTCTGTCATCTGCTCAGCTTCGCTGGACTGTTCTAAGCATTCTTCCTCTCTGGCTCTGATTTCTTCGATCGTCTCTATTTGTATGGTCTCGCCCTCTACGCGAAAGCATACCTTCCCACTGTCATGGTCGGTCACCGCCTTGGCTGTGGCCAAGAATGGACGTCCGAGAATGATGGGGGCATCAGTTACCGCCTCAGGGATCTCCATGTCCAACACAACGAAGTCCACGGGGAATTTCAGGCCCTGAATGGTAACGACCACGTCTTTCAATAACCCCTTCGGCCTCTTAATCGACCTATCAGCAAACTGAAGGACGGTTCTGCTTCGAAGAAGAGGGCCAAACTCGAACTGCTTGAGTAAGGCTGCCGGAAGGAGGTTAATTGAAGAGCCGCTGTCTAATAGAGTACGATCAAACTGCTGCTCCTGAATCTCGCATCTGACATAGGGAGCTCCTGCGTCTGGTCGCTTGGCTGGCAATGTGTTCTGAATGGCGCAGCAAGTGTTATGAGTGAGCATATGGATTTGATCTCTGTGCCTCTTCCTTCTTCGGACAGTAGTTGTTTCTTTCAGATTCTTCTTGAAGAAGGGGATATGCTCAAATGCTTCTCGTAGAGTCAGCTGAATGTGAAATCTGTCAATCATTTCGTTGCCAAACTCTACCTGCTGATTCTTTTTAGGATTTTCTTTTTTATTCCCCTTCGCTTGGCGGAGTGCCTCAGGGAAGGGGATGGTAGGGGCCTCCTCAGATGGAGGACTAGGAATCGGTCCCTGTGCTTGTGAAGACGGAGAATCCATACAATCATCATCATTCATCACATATGGATCCGCAATTTGAACAGAAACCTTTCCTTTATTCAAAAAATTTGTTTTTGTTTTTCTTCCCACAGTCTCTAGATACAAAATGTGGTGACATCACAGATGGCTCAACAAAAGTGGATGTGGTGGCCTCAATACCACCACTAGCACCTGTCTTCGCGGCATCAGCACCGCGCTCTGGTTCATCATCCAAAATGGTGGCATCAGCACCACCGTCTGCATCTGGTATCACGACGGCATCAGCACCGTCGTCCTGGTCTCCATCATTGGTGGCATCAGCACCACCGTCTTCAACATCATCATTAGCGGCATCAGCACCGCTAGTCTGCTCCTCTAGCGTTCCTGGTTCTGCGTCTGGCTGTCGCTCAGAAGAGGCACCGCCGGCTGGCATCCTACCGCTCCTAGTAGTAACAAAATCAGCATCATAATAGGAATAAGATATGTCACTCAAATAATCACTAGGAGAGGTATCCTCTGTGGACTCTACCTGCTCAGATTTTCTTTTTAAATTATTAGGATTGGGTTCGATCTGAGCGGGTGTGGCGGCTTTGCCTTTTATGATGTCTCGCATTTCCTGCCGGAACTCATCCATTTCTTTCCTGAAAGATGCTCGCTGTTCAGATAGCAAGCGGGCAAGATCATCAAGGGCTGGGTTCTCATAGGCTGGACCCTGAGAACCGGATGGCTGTCCTTGCTGGAAATGGGGCTGCTGCTGTGGGTGTTGTTGCTGAAATTGGGGGGGAGGCTGGTGATAAGAATGCTGAGGCGGCTGTCGCTGCCTCCACTGCTGTCCCTGATAGGCGGGACGAGGACCACTCTGATACTGCTGGGGCTGGTTGTACTGGGGCTGCTGGTGTTGTTGCTGTGGCTGGCCGTTCTGCTGTCCTTGGGCAGGAGGATGCTGCTGCGACGAGGATCCACCATTACCCCAACGGAATCCGGGGTGATCCCTACGGATTGCGGGCTGCGGGTATCGGTCATACCATATCCCGTTGACTTCCATCAACGGTTCCTGCTCGAAGGAAGGTGGAGGAAGAACTGCCAGTGGCTGCTCCGGCTGATAAACCACCATCTGCGTGTCCGAAGATGGCGGTTGCTCTGAATGGTATTGCAGCAAATGAACCGGCTCCTCCTGGATATGGTTCACCTGACGGTATGAGGTAGAGGCCTGGTTGGGATTGTTGCTGCTGGAAGCAACCTGTGACCTGGGAGGCTGTTGGGAATGGGCTTGTGCCTCCTGAATACAGAGAATTTGAGTCTTCAGGTCACTCATGGTTTTTGTGAGAAGGTCCATCTGGGCTAGACCTTGGTTCTGCTTCTTCTCGAGGATCTCCATGCGGTCCAGCTTTTCACTGATAATGCCCATGTCGGCTGCTGCTGATTCGGCTTGTGCTACGGCGACCAACGTTGTGCTGGGACCGGCATCGATGCGAGCGATCCTATGAAATGATCTCGCTCCCTGCGGGGGCTTCTGCTGAGTGTAGACTCTGGCCTGGGTCATCACTGTAGAGTTCTCTGCCATGCCTTCGTAGATGGCCCAGACGTCGTCTTCTCCCTTGGAGAAATAAGACCCACCGCAAGAGGCGTTCACAAGCCCCTGCAGCTCCGGTGTCAGCCCACAGAAGAAACTCTGCACCAGGTGGGGCTTGGAGATATCGTGATGTGGACACCGGTCTATGAGCTCTCTGAATCGATCCCATGCTTCATGGAACTGTTCATTTGGGATCATAACAAAGTTGCTGATCATGGCTCGAGCTGCATTGGTCCGGCCGAGAGGATAGTATTTCTTCAAATATACGGACCGGAGATCTGCCCAAGTGTCGACAAATCGCCCTAGGTGCTTGAGCCAATATGCGGCTCGATCAACCAATGAGAACGGGAAGGCGATCATCTTGATAGTGTCCTCGGTCAACAACCGATCGTGGATGGTGCTGCATATCATTTCGAATTCTTGGAGATGGAGGTGCGGCTCTTCGGTCGGCAACCCATGAAACTTAGGAAGAAGCTGGATCGTGTGGTGCCGAAGCTCGAAGTCTCCGTGGATTGGCGGAAGTCTGATCCACCGGTGAGTGAGGGACGAAGCTGGGTTGTGTAGTTCCCTCATGATAGTCTGTGGCGGTCGCTCACCATCCGGATCGCCTCCTGCATCGGGTCCTCCTCCTTCTCCGCCACCGCCTCCTCCAGGTCTGTTCTCTCTCATCTGAGCTATTTCCCTCATGAGATCACCCATGAATGCACCCTGGTCACGGATCTGTCTCTGCATATTCTCCAGGGATGCTAGCAAGGAATTGTTGATGCCCACTTGGTCAATAATGAACGGAGGATGGTCGTGGTCATCTGGGTGCTCGCCTCTGTCTGCCATCACTGGATTCGCTGAAAATGCAAAAGAGGCCATTTCAGGTGCTGTTGAATGAGTCGAATTCTGTGATTCACTGAACTCTGAAATGATTGGACTGAGGAAAGGAGAATGGGAAGGGTGGTCGAGGGGAAACAGGGTGGATGTGAACTCAGGCTCGGAGAGCGGACTCTCCGAGTTGTTCCTAGATGAATAAGGAGGAGTGTTGGATAGCGGTGCCGACAAGGTCGGCCTAAGAGATCTCCGTCCCATCATCTTGATTATTTGAGAAGAGTGGG